>OY728132.1:1835562882-1835734002 GCA_963277665.1 Viscum album
ATTAATCCATAGGAAGAACATATGGAAGTATCTAAATGAATCATGATGTTCATTCAAGGTAATCCAAATTATGGATTATTATTCAATGCATAAATAGATAGCGAATTATAAGCATTTTTATATACTGACTAGGGAGGAGATGTGGTGGATAGAATGACCATGGGGGTGGATGAATATATCTCTGCTACCAAGGCATGCACTCAGATACATTGGATGTTGCTGCAATTCACTGACATAGATTATGAGGTGTAAAAAAAATTTATTTACTGTGGTAACAATAATGTAATTGATCTTATAAAGATTTCTTTTTGATAATTCCAATACATAACAGATTGAAATAAAACACCATTTCATCAAAGAAAATGTTGAACATGGTGTGATCATGATGGACGATGAGGGGATAGATGAGAATGTGGAAGACATTATGACCGTGCCGTTGTGAATGGATGTGTTTGAGAAACATCGGTTGATCCTTGGTGTTTATCCACCTAACAGTGAATGTGGAGGAAATATTTTTCCCTCCCCCTAGTTATGTGAACTATTTTCAATCTACATTTTTACATGTTGAAGGTTTTTGGAGGATATAATATATTGGGGTAGTGTGCATTGAACACTCTATCAAATAATAATATTTTAGTTTACTTCCAATGGGAGATGGAATACATTTAGGACATGTAACTCTTCATTTAGAAGATGATAATTTGATGTTATGAGGAGAATGAATAAATTCTGTACATGAAATGACTATGTGATGTTGTAAGAGAAGAGCTTGGATGACATTAATAATTCTATAACATGGGAACCAAATTTATGTTTACCATATTTTTTTAAACCGATCATTACATACATAGACATAGATTATTGGCAGAGTTGATTCTTGATGATCATGTTTTGATACAGGCTTGTGTTCAATGAATTTATCTAATGATTTCCAACAATCCCAAAGGTGGTGATTATTTGAACCAAGGATGTTATATTATGAAAAAGGAGCATGGTTTGTGGTATTCGTCAATCCATTCATGGATGATCATGGATATTAAAAGGAAAACTATCATACATTTCATGTCATATGTAGTTTTATAGTGATGTAATTTTCAAATGATTTCCAAATTGTTGTGCCTAAAAATAGAAAAATGGACAGATGTGTTTTTGGAAAAGGAGGGTGGATGAAATATTGGGATGTTTCATAGAAAATCATGGCTGTTCTCTAAATTGGTATTGCGCACAATAGTTAACGCATGTTGGAATTTTCTCACAAAATGTGATTTAGGAATTTAACGTACAATGTTTTCAAATTCATGAGGTCTGCGAAAAATATGCGGATGTCTAAAAAAATGTTTCCTGTACATAAATCATTGCACATAGAACCACATTTTTTGTCGGCCACAGTGGGTTTTAGGCGAAGGGGGAATTTTTTCCAATTATTTTTAGGTGTCATCATCATTCAATATAGAAAAATACATAGAGATGAACTGAGCTATAATGAGCATAAACATTGCATATAAATGGTATTGTGTTGAAAACTGATGGTTGCACATGAAGGCAGAGTTTTCATGTTAAAAGACTTTTTTTAATTCCAATGTTCATAATTTTGGGCAATGTTATTTGTGTATAGCACCAAAAAAGAGTGTTTTTTGCGCATAAGAAATGTAAATTGAGTGCATGTGATGGTAGGGGATGCACATTAAATATAAGGATTCCTGGTACACCTATGGGAAAGTGGTAATCATCCATGGATGATAATGATACATAAACAATGTATCAATCTATAGTTATGAATTCATGTATTAATGGAAATTAAGAGACCCTTATGAAAATAAACTAGGTAATACTTTTGCCTTTGGCATTGAGCAAGGGTTAGTCGATGGGATAGTTCCAAGGGACTCTTTGGTATATCCCTGTATTATTTTAAAAGAAGTGGGTCTAGATCAAACTGACATTGTTTAAACACCTGTACTCCACAATTATTTTATAATAGTGGATTTTTGAATGATCAACACAGTATTGGAATATTCTACTCATATGTACCACATTGAGGTGAACCAAGTAAACGTTTTGTGTAGTCTCTTTGTATGTGACTTTATATTTGATGTTCATATCCATCATATAAGTTTAACAAATTCAAACCAAAATGGGAGAAATATCACTATCATTAAAAGAAAACCACAACACAATGATTCACCCATCCCCCCCCCCTCTTAGGGCTTCATGAGGTCCTACAATTAGGTGGGCTTCATATACCATATATTAGTCTAGAAGTTGGTGATCTACTTTTTGTGCTGGTTGTGGCGGTGGATGAGGTCCTTCTAAGATAGAGAACCCATATTAGTGGTGTGGTTCAACAAAGGTGAATTAGAATGTGTCCCATGGAAGAGGGATATTAATGATAATATAATTTTAGAATAAACAAGATGACAGAAATGTTATAAAATTTATACTTATAGGTACAATTCGTTTGTATTACATATTTTCTTGTCCTTTATTTGATAATGTTTTCTACCATTCTATTATATCTTAAAAACATGTGCTGGTTTCATTCGGTAAGATGAGATTGTGAGTTTATATATGGACATTGAAATGTCATTAAGAGTAGGTTCTAGAGACATATCTTTGTGAAAGTGGTGTCCTCTCATATTTGGCGCGTCATTTTAGTCGGGATCTCTAATCCATGGAATGAAACGTTTTGAAAAGATTCAATGAATTCATGTTTAGTTGCATACATATCCCACATGTAATGTTATTATATGTGAGTTACCACTATTTTATGGGGAAAAATTATGTTTATCATAGAGATTAGGATATCCATGGATGCAATGAGAGACCAATTCATCTGCAACTAGCGAATCTGACATAATATGTGTGAGTATTTTAATGGATGATGTGATTATAAATCATGATGTTATTAACCCATAGTAAACTGGATCTTAGACACCTTTTTGTGCACTTTGTAGGGGTACCACATGGGATAAATATTAAATTTATGATTTTGATCCTACAGAGGGATGCATGATTTTATATTCTACCATACAAAATGGGACCAATATAGCTTGTAGAGTTAAATACTAAACTAGATGAGTTGATTGATAAATGATTTTTTTGTATGAGCACATAACATTGTGGTTCTATTGTTTTTTTCAGAATTAAGGTTTACATTAAATTGCGTTTATGTTTTCATTACAATTAATTGCATCAGATGAAAGTAAAGAAGTAATATAGTTTTCCACATATTGTGGACATCTTTTACTAGGTTATTTGATATTGTGTGTTATCCTAGAATAAATTGAGATCATGGTCTTATTATTGGATTGTTTGACCTTAAAATATACAACATAATACTTCCATATGTAGTGATGGTATTTAATAGTTATTTTTTATGATGATTAGGATGACTAACACCCTACAAGTGTTTATATACATTATAAACATAACAATCCACCCCTACCTGTATAAGTCTGTGATAGTGTCTATGGATGTTATACTATTCTTCTAAAAACCACATTATGATCAAGAGAAACACATTTAAAACAACATGAATACATTGTGATAAAATCAGTTATACTCCATGAAATCTAATATTCAATATTGGATTGATCATGTACATATATTGAGTCACATCATCTCATATGAATGTGTATCTATAGTCCTATAGATTTCAAATGTAGATAATTCATTATAGAACCCCAAATTAACTTTTATATCCATATTTTTTGTGTATTAATATGATTTTATCAATGTTTAATCCTATTCATTTCTCACTAGAAGCATATAATTAATTCATGACTAAAAATGTGATAAATATTGAATGGTCTGTAGCATGATAGAATGTATTCTATGAGTAAAAGAACTAGTTTAACACCATATTGGTCATGATAGAACCTGATCCATGCGTGGATTATATAATATGTTGTGAATCTTCTTGGATAGGACATGGCATTGTTTTGATTTTAAATGATCTAGTCATTACATATGGGTTATGGAAGATGGGACCTCAAATAAATTACCCTTCACACAATACTGAGTTAGATGTATTTTTCTATGTCATGATGGGTGTAAATAAGTAGATATTGCTTTAAATGTTTAATAGGAATACATATAACACTATCTTAATTTATATATATTTACAATGATATTTGAATATATATAATGTAACACCCCAAGATTTCATAGTGTGTTATTTCATCAAAATAATTCATTAACTTGCACTACACGCAACACCGAGTTCAATCACACCACGACTTACTAAAAAAATCCATTAAAAGAGGTCATGAATAATATTAAAAAAAATTTAAACTTTATATAATCCTTATAATTTTAGAATCCATATTATGAGTTTCTTAGTCATAATGCAAGAACAGATTCATTTTCAATATTGAAATTTTATCAAAATTTAATAGTGTAAAATTTTTAAATACAATATTTTAAACATTTTGACTAAATGGGGACATCAAAAAATTTAAAATGAAACATCCCAAACTTCCACGGTACGCTTTCCTTTGAATAAAATAGAAGCATGTGTGGTACACAACTTCGAGTTTTAACACACAGCACAACTGATCAAACTAGACGTTATGAACAGTAATACCTAATTTATGAAATTATATATATTTTATACTTCAAAATGGACTTCATTTTTGGATTCGGAATATCGAATTTAGCCTAAGGTGAAATTTTTGTACTTTTCGGATAACTTTAATATTTTGATGAATAGTGAAAATTACTAAATTTTAATTAAAAAAACTTTTTTAATCAAAATAATTAATAGTGATAAATTATGAATTTGAGTGGTTTTAAAGTATCTTTAGAATATATTTTTACAATTTAATATAATTTTGGTCATTGGACATAATTTTACAATTAAACCGAACATAAACAAGTGTCAATCTTTTGATAGTTATTATCTCTTAAAAACAGGCTTTTTGTTTTGACAGCGGGAATTAATTTTAAATTAATTTCTTCCACTTCTGTGTTTTGAATTTAGAAAAATGGATTCTATAATTGGAATCAGGATGTTCAAATTGTGTAAATAGGTAACTTTTATTTTTAGACATTTTGAATAATTACTGTGGTAAATATATTATTTACCATGTTTAAGGGTAAATCCGGTAAATAAGGGTTAAAAAAATAATATTATAATAATTCTAAATTAGCCTAAAACGTGTACTAACATTATTTGTTGATACATGTTCGACCATAGGCATCATTGGGTCGATTTGGGGACCCCATGGAGCCACTTGTAGGTGATAGGGACACTTTATTTTAATTAAGTTAAAATGAGTACAAAAATGAAATAAGCATATATCTTTTAGCAAATCAATTTTTAAATAGTGTTATTTATGTTGGATTTTCGACTATAAATATTCATTAGAAATACAAAAATATTTATTACATAATGATATTTTATTTATAATTTTTAGACATTAAATAATTTAATTTATTTATGACACAATGATGATGCAGTAAAAACTATAATAGTGAAAAATCAAAATAATTGATATTATAAATACCCAAATAAATATAATATAAAACTTTTAATGAATTAAACTAATTTTACAGGATAATATGATATATTATAATTGATTTAATTGACTTTTCTCTAAGTAATCAATCTGTTATGAGTTTCACAAAAATCATCTATTGAATAGTGTCAAAATTGACATAAAAGTGTTCTTAAAAAATATTAAATTATTAATTGATATTAAATTCCTAAAAATCTATGGTTCAGCCAAGAGACATATATCATGATAGGTTCATCATTAATGGATCATTTGGTGGTCTCTTGGATGTATATTGTAAGTTTATTAACCATATTATATAAAATACAAAGAGACATTGTAAAAGTGAAACTAATTAACTTAGAGTTAATACTTAAAGATAAGGTTAATATAAGTACCCAAACCTGTCTAAATTATATTGGTTGAGTTGTTTTCGACCCATCCCAACCTAAAAATTTAAATAATCAACTTTGGAGCCATTAGAAACTGAATATGAATTTATTATAAACTAATATTTCTAGATTTTCCAAAGGTACCCCTCACCCCTCTTATAAAAGGGAACTCCTCCTTCTCATTTCTTTACACCTTCAAAACCTTTTGGTTCTGCAAAACACTACCGAAATACTCTTCCAACTTCGGTCACTACAACCTAGAGACCTTATTTTGATCAGAAAGACAACCTAAGGATCCCTTTTGATCAAATCAAAAGGGAGAACCCGAAGAAGAGGTAATGATTTCACCACCCTTTTCCAAGTTCCTTTCTTCTTACACTTCTTCTTCCATTGTTATTACCATTCTAAAATAATAAATCCAGTATCATATATATACTGTTATGTTATTATAAATATGGTACAACCATATTCAGTATTCTATCCACCCTTTAAATAACATGTCACCATACGTGCGTACGTACGGCTTACCGTCTCCACGTCGTGGTGTAATTGTTATTCAATATATTATTATTTGGATGGGTATAATAATGATATTTAACTCTTGTAAATAATAAATATTACATGTTAATGATTCTGTATATATGATATAAAATCCATTTATATATTATTTTAATATCAAAATAATGATACTGTCGCTCGTGCGTACGTATGGACTACCGTCTCCACAAACGCGATGAGATTCATTCTCCATCGTATCCATTAAAGTATAATTATCATTTGATGATTTAAAAATTATGTTTAAGGACTTCATATCATTCTGGATATTAATAATATACAACCTATCGATAACAAACACGGCTTATGTAAGAAAACATATAAATGAAAATGAGTAAGTTAACACTCGAAACGACGATAATTAAAAGATATTTTTAACAAATTAATGTTAAAAGATAATATATGATATCATATTAATATATATGATTCATTAATAATTTAATAAAAATTATTTCACCATTATAGAGGAGGTTAACCTACCCCAACCAAGGAAAAGTATAAGGTAAGGGGTTTTCATCTCACTCCTTATTCCCGTGAGATTCATGCCATATTGCCACCATCACTTTTTGTGTTGGGTATGTACTGCCCATAATTATATTCTTTGTGTAATACACTCTAATATATGTGTATTTACATATTCGTTGTATGATACCTCTTTCATGGGTTGTATCTTTCATAAGTTACCAAATTGGTAAGGGTTATTTCACAATCTCTTCAATATCCAAGGTTGTTTATACGTAATAATCTACTAGGATATCTTTATCATCCACATCCATGTTTCTTAAAAATGAATTTCAAAACATTTTTAATATTTACTAGAATATAGTGTAAAGTCATTTATACCCTTGTTTAACTTTTTATAAGAGGTTTATAAATGAATCTTTCCGTCATTATCCAAACAAGGATCTTTTTAACCTTTTCAACAAAATTAATGTAAGAATGTTTTTTTAACTTATACAGTGGGTGTGGCTATTTTCCGCCGTTATAAAATCGTCAAATCATCCCTTACAAGATAATAAGAATATTATCAAAAAAATGTTTTATTTCATAAATATAAGACTCCTAAATGATTTCAAAATAGAAAGAGATATTTTGCTAAAATAGTCTTTATTTCATCTATGTCAACATCTTGAAGGATTTTAAGCTTATATGAAGTTGATTTTTTATGATACAAAACATCCATATTTTATTGAATTTTTTGCAATATTATTGACTGTGGATAAGTTATTCTTATGTCACTCATGGTTTTTTTAGAGTATTGACATTTCATAAGTTATTTGTAATCCGAATTTTTATGTTATATTTCAACCTTTCATTCAGATGAATGTGTTAGACAAGTATGATCTGGTTTGGGGACCGGTATATGTAATCCCTCTGGTTTGGTCTTTGGTTATTAGAGGAACTCCGGTTTGGTCTCCAGTTATTAGAGGAACTCTGAGTTGGTGTCAGGTTATTAGAGGCACTCCGTGTTGGTGTCTGGTTATTAGAGGCACTCTGGGTTGGTGTCCGGTTATTAGAGGCACTCCGGGTTGGTGTCCGGTTATTAGAGGCACTCCGGGTAGGGTTTCAGTTACAGTTAGCCCCAAGGTCATGGGACGAGGCCTTGACAAAGAAATTAAAGTTCAGCATTATGAATTCCATCATTATGAAAGTTGTTATTGATTTTGCATGTGATTATTCGATTAGTAGAATATCCATGTAATTAAGTAAATGGCATTATTTCATTTTATTTATGCCATACTATGTTGAATGTTCAAGTTTGAAAGGCTTCTGCTTTAGTTATACATTTCCTTAAATGTTTATTCATATTTATTAATGTTTCCGCTATATTGTTAACCTTACTGGGCATTTAAGCTCACCCCTTTTCTATGTTTTATTTTTCCCAGGAATTGAAGAAGTAAATTATGAATGACCTGCAGGGATTTTATGAGGGGATAATAGTGTGGAAGATGGAGACATTATGTTGTCGTAGTAGTTTTTCACATTATGATATAATGTAAAACTTATGAATATATCTAGTGTTTCCAAGGCTACTAAACCAATCGGTCTTTCGAGATTTGATCTTTCTTGTGATCATGCCAATGTTATGTAATAATGCACCGACTTTGAGTAACTAGGGTCGAGGCGTTACAGTTGGTATCAGAGGAGGTTTAGTAAAAATCTTGGAAGCTAGATTTAGATAAACTCTGATTAGAGCACATAGATTTAAGATGAATTTTGAGGATTAGTATAGAATAACATCCTAGAATTTTGGTATTGTAGGGATTTTGTGAGTTTTCTGAGCAATACATCCCTGTCTGGATACAAGCAGGTAGAGGCGGCTCTGGCACAGATGTACCTAGGGGTAAAACCCGAAAACACCGCCTTGAGCTAGACTCGAACGGGAAGTGGTGCACGACAACGGGCCTTGCTGCACTCTTGGTTACGACACTCCCGAGGGATATGCTTAGGATAACTCTCATTTTTTTACAAATCATTATGAAGGGTTTATGTGTAACAGCCCATGATTTTATAAAAAAATATTCTTTTTAATTTTATTAATGTCTTGTGTTGTACGCTACACCAAAAGGAGCTTGCACAACACACATCTTTGACTTGCCTGGCATTACACGCAATCGCGACCTTCCTCGATAGCGTGTGTAATACGCAATACCGAGTTTCACTAAACAACGATATGATATTAAAATATTATTAAAACTAGCCGTTATGAATAGTAATAACCACTTTTTAAAATTCTGTAAATCTTATATTTCAAAATGAACTTCATTTTTGGATTCGGAGTATCGAATTTAGCCTAAGGTGAAATTTTGGTACTTTTCGGATAACTTTCATATTATGATGAATAGTGAAAATTACTAAATTATAATTAAAAACAACTTTTTTAATCAAAATAATTAATATTGATAAATCATTAATTTGAGTGGTTTTAAAGTACATTTAGAATATATTTTTACAATTTAATACAATGTTGGTCATTGGATGTAATTTCACATTTAAACCAGACATAATCAAGTGTCAATCTTTTGATAGATATTGTTTCTTAAAAAAACGCTATTTGTTTTAACAGCGGGATTTAATTATAAAATTAATTAATGCAACTTCTATGTTATGAATTTGGTAAAATAGACTTCATTTTTGAATTCGGAATATGAAATATAGCTTAGGATGAAATTTTGGCATTGTTCTGAAAAACATCAATTTTTGATGAATAGTGAAACTACTAAGTGGTAGTTAAAAAACTGAATTTTTCATAAAACTTAATTTTACCGCTTCTGTTAATGAAATTTCAAAAATCCGAGAGACACGGTTGATGACAGTAAGTAAAATGTGGTTCAATGAGATGAAAATAATTTTTGGTGAATAGTAACTTTTTACTTTTATTTACCACGGTTAAAAGTAAATAGAGTAATTAACGGTAAGAATGTTATTAATATTATCCTAACACATGTCCTAATTCTATTGGACAAGTGTATCTCGACCAAAAACAACCTTAAGTGTAAAATATTATCATTTAGGCCCACATGGATTAGATTAGGACATTTATTATTAATTTATTTAAAGAAGGGTTAAAATAGTTAAAATCAAAGTTTAATAAGTAAATCATCTTTAATATGGGGTTATACATAAGATAAATTATACTATAAATATTCATTAGAAAGCTAAAACGATTTCCTACCTAATGGTATTTTATTTATAATTTTTAGACATTAAATAATTTAATTTATTTATGACACAATGATGATGCAGTAATTATCATATTAATGAAATATTGACATAATTGATGTTATAAACACCAAAATAAATGTAATTTGAGAGTTTTTATGAATTACACTAATTTTCAATGTTACTATGATATATTAGTGTTGATGTAATCAACTTGGTTCGAACATATAATTCTGTTATGACTTTCACAAAAATCATATATCAAATAGTGTCAAAATTGACACAAAATTGTTTTTAAATCAAATATTATATTACTAATTGTTATTTTATTCCTAAAAATCTATGGTTCGGCCAAATGACTTAGATAAGGATATATATATATATATTAATAATAAACAATTTGGGGTTGGTTTGGCATGTTATAGTAAGTATATTAACCATATAGTGAAAGAAAACAAAAAGACACGGTAAAAGATAAATTATTTAACTTAGAGTTAAATCTAATTGATAAGGTTAAAATAATACCCTAAACTTGTCCAAATCCTATTGGATGATAGGATTTCGACCCATCCCCGCTTTATCTTTTAAATAAGACCCTATAGAACCATTATAAACCGATTTTGACTTTAATATAAAATAATATTTTGAGATATTCTTAAGGTGACCCTCTCCTCCCTTATAAAAGGGCACCTCCTCCCCCTCCTCCTCACACCAATTTGAGCATTCAAGCTCGGCCAAACCCTGCCAAAATCTCTTATCTACTTCCCTAGAAAAATCCTAGAGGTCCCGGTCTTCTTCAAAGACCAATCATAATTCCCTAAGTGGAGGATTTAAAGAGGCGTTCCAAAGAAGTGGTAATATCCATTACCGATCTTTTCAATTTCTTTCTTCTTCAACTTCTTCTTCTTTAGTTGTTTCATGATAAAGTAATAAAATCAGTATTACTTACATACTGATATGTTATTATAAATATGAAACAACCCTAATTCACCTTCTATCCATCCTACGGAAAAATGAAATCACCGCGCGTGCGTACGTACGGAATACCGTCTCCACGCCGTGGTGTAAACTATTTTCCGCCACCACCTTAATTGGATGGGTATAATGGTGTAATGAGTAACTATATATGATTATTATAAAGTAATATTGATACTGAAATATTATAAATACACTTCAACACAATTCCACGACCATGGGAACGATATCATCGCTCGTGCGTACGTAAGGACTACCGTCTCCACGACGCGATGAGATTCATTCTCAATGATTAACCATTCATGAATGATTATAAAGTATATATAATATGTACTAATGAAATATATGACATAATAATGATACTTTATTTATGTATATTTATATGTATGTCATCTACTTAATTCCATTCAATGCAATAAGGAAACGAAAACAGCGTTCATGCGTACGTACGGACTACCGTCTCCATGAACGGTGTATTTATTTCCATTTACTGATTTAATATATATATGTATATTCTGAATATATATATATATAAATCATGTTTTATATTCTGGAATTAAGTAATCATGATCTAAGTAATCATATGAATAATTACAAGTCAAAGCACGGACGACAAATGAAACAATTTTACCCAAAACGCTATTTAACATGGAATTTACAAAAGAACGGGTAATATAAAGTCATAAGTGAACCATATATGATATAATAACAATGAATATGATTCTTTAATAATTCAATGACATTATTTAAATCATTATACAGGAGGTTCGGACACTTACGAAGCAAATCGGACCTAAGGTAAGGGAAATATCACAATCTCATTTTTATTCGAGATTGTTTATTCGTAAGTATTTACTGGGGTGTATTTTATCATCCACATCCATGTTTCCTCAATATGTAATATTATTTCCATTCACCTACAATTGTTTAAATCCAATTTTACCCTTCGGTGAGTTTTTTGTAAAGAATATGAAAGGAATGTTTTGTTGTTTTTTTTCGTACGAGGTACTTTTTGACTTTTCCGACAAAAGTACGAAGAATGTTTTTTTTAACTTATACGGCATGAATGGATTTTTAAAACATAATATCCAAGAAGCATCCTTTACATGTTTTCAAGTTTATTTTTAATCAACTTCTTTTATTTTAAAATTGTATGACATGTTATGAAAGGAAAAATGTTTTTGAAGAAGAAAGGATATTTTCCTCAAGAATGGAGTTCAAGTGTTTTATCAAAATTATTTTCCATATAAGATAATAAAGGGTTCTGTTTTTATCCCTATTATTACATTGATTTGATCATGTTGTGAGGGAATTATTTTTATGAATTCGTTTATCTTATATGAATTGATTTATGATGTCAAGATGTTTCAAGAATCCCATTTTTGTTACATGTGTTATGCGATGATGTATGTTTTATGATTATGTGGCACACATAAGAAAGGATTCATTATAAGATGGGTGGGACTTATATCTCCCTCCAATGCATTGGGTAAAGATTTTATATCTCATGAGATAGACAGGGCTGGAACGGTAGGTTATACAGGTTCAGTGAAACAGGACTGAAACGAGGGTAACTCGATTCAGAAAGGGACATTGTCCACTAAGATATTCTTGGCAATGAGTCTTGACTAACAAGAAATGATTCTCTATGATTATGTGTGAATTCCACAAAGTTTCATGATTTATGTTATGACTATTGGGATTACATTTCACTTCTATGATTTACCCCATGTTATTATGAGCTCTTTTGCAGGTTAAGATTTCCAAAAGCTATGTTCTTATGTATATGATGTGATTGATATTTCTTTTGTTTACCCTTACTGATCATTTGAGCTCACCCTTTTATGTTTTCTTTTCCCCAGGATATAAATAAAGGTTTTAGGTATAAAAAAAAGGAAGATCTTTATGGGAGATGTTGAAGATCATTCACCACGATTACAAGATTACATTCCGAGTTTCCAAAGACACTAAACTATTACGATCCTTGTGTGTTTGTATTTTTGTTATGTACTAAGTATTCTGCAAAAGTAATGTAAAGTACATGTACGTCAGGCTTCGGGTCTCTACAGTTGGTATCAGAGGAAAGGTTTAGTCAACCATTGGAAACTAGGATGCGAAAACGTTAGTGAGATCCCTAGAGATATTTCTAAGGTATGTCTAGGGATGTCCCTAAGGTTAAGTATACGTATGGGTTATAGTACTAGAACTACGCTAACGATAATAGAATTAAACCTAAGATGTTAGATATTCAAGGAACTCCCCCTTTATTATGTTGTTTTCCCTAGCATGATTTTTGCCTCTCACACTATTCTTTTTGGGTTTTAGACGATGGCTGGAACCCGAAGGAACCGTGTTGATCAATGCAATGGACAATGCAATGATTGTCCTCCTGAACAATCAAATGTTATTGGAGATGGAGTGCAAAATTTTATTGCTATACTTACACAAGCTATGAATCATTCTGGACTTCCAAATGAGCAGAGAAGGGAACAATATTCTATTGAGTCCTTCATGAGGCAACGTCCACCTTCTTTCAGTGGGTCTTCTGATCCACTTGTTACTGAACAATGGATCAGTACCACTGAAAAGATATTTTCAGTTCTTCAATGTTCTGAACATGATAAAGTCATCTTAGCAGTATATCGTTTGGAAGGTGAAGCTGATCAATGGTGGAATCTTATCAAGAATACGAGGCAAAGAGATGAAATTGAGTCCATGGAATGGGACGAGTTCAAGAACTTGTTTTTCAGTAAGTACTTCCCTCGTATTCTTCGAACAAAGATGGAGAAAGAGTTTCTTGAACTAAAGCAAAGGGATGATGAATCTGTTGGTACCTATGAAGAAAATTTTTCAAGACTTGCAAGGTACGCTTCTGGTATTATCATCCAACCTGAAAGTAAAGTTGATCAATTTTTCAGTGGCTTAAAACCAAGTCTTCGAAGGGCATCAGCTATACGAGACTTCAGTAGCTATGAAGAAATTGTGCATTGTGCTATGAAGGTAGAAATGGAAGTTGGTGTTACATATCCATCTTATGGTTTTGAAAAGAAACGAAAGATGGAGTTCAAGGAGAAATCTCAGAATAATGGTGAAAAGAAAATGAATGTTTCCTTATGCTCAAAGTGTGTAAAGAAGCATGGAGGAGATTGTCTTAAAGGGACTAGAAAATGTTTTAAGTGTGGAAAAGAAGGTCATCGAGTAGCAGAGTGTCGAAGTAATGGAAAAAGGGTTTCTAATGATGTGAACGAAGCAAACACTGCAGAGAGCGCACCACCAACACTTCAATGCTTCAAGTGCAAGGAAATGGGGCATTATGCTAATAAGTGCCCTAATCCAAGGGTTAGTGATGATCAACATGAGAAACCACTTAAGGCAAAGGACAAAGGGAAGTCACATGCGATCACTATTGGCGATGTTGAATATGACAATGATGTGGTGGAATGATTAATTGTTTATGTAATGGGATTCTAAAATAGTGTTGTATATAGTATCGTGGAATATTGGAATATTTACGTATTGGTCTATAGTGGTTTTCAATATTTTTATAGTATCAGTAACCATGGAAAGTGATTGAGATATTTTTGGAAAAATAATGATATGCGCATAATGAAGGGAAACGAGAAAATTAAATATTTGACAGTATTCATGAGCTCATGATTGATATAAGGACTAAGTGATATCATGGTTTGAGTATATAGAATTTTGAGGATTTTGGTATGTGGAAAGTGTTAAATTTTAATTGCATTCATGTTTTCACTAAGGTATTCCAGAGAATACATGATTAAGGACTTTGAATAACAAAACATATCTTATGATATATGGGGTTCAACGATGGTATTAAATCTCTCGTAATCGTTTTCACTATGTTATGAAAGTGGACTGCAGTATTATGGATAAGCCTAAAGACTAGAATGGATTATGATGGACATAAAATAGTATTGTTTAAGTATATATGTTCTTTTTTTGATATTATTGATGGGATGTTATAGTAATGTAGTTTTAGAAAAAGGACAACCTGCAGGACGGGCGACATCCCATCGCTTCGGACAAGGCTGTGGGAATCGAACCCACAACCGAAGTGCGACTGGCCTTTATCGCCTACCACTGGCCTACAGGAAGTCCCTATTTAGTAGAAACTAGTTTTATTATATTAAGCAGTATGATATATGAAGTATAAGTCCATTTTAGGAACCATATATGATTAATCTCACTATAGATCGACTTATGCATATAATTTTTTCTAACCTTTTGTTTGAGACAGATGGAATGACTCGTCATTCTATAACATGATCTGCTAACACATCACGAATAAAAAATTCAACTTCATTTATTTAAGAGATGAAGTGGAAATTGTTCAAGGCACGAACAATAGTACCAAAATAAAGTAAGTATTCATTCTAATTCAAATTTTCAACTTTAGGGAAATGATCTTGAAAACCAAAAATGTTGTCCTAGTGATCTTATGCCTGATGAATCAGATGGTACCTTATATCATCACAAATCTATGGATTTGTGATTATTGGCTTTTCCATAGCCATGTTCTCTACCACTCTCCATTAGAACATGATGGTTAGATTTCTCTTCCATATCCATATTTTCACCTATGTGGAAACCCAATGATTTGTTTATTTGGGTAACCTTTACATTTCATAATTTTGTTTTTAAAGATTAGTTTTGATATTCCTTTTTACGATGTGGGTTTCTATTAAAGAATCTTTCGAATAGTAAACTATTTATAAACCCGATGAATTTCGAGGGCGAAATTCATTTTAAGGGGGGTAGAATGTAACAGCCCAAGATTTTATAAAAAAATATTCTTTTTAATTTTATTAATGTCTTGTGTTGTACGCTACACCAAAAGGAGCTTGCACAACACGCATCCTTGACTTGCCTTGCATTACACGCAATCGCGACCTTCCTCGATAGCGTGTGTAATACGCAATACCGAGTTTCACTAAACAACGATATGCTATTAAAATATTATTAAAACTAGCCGTTATGAATAGTAATAACCACTTTTTAAAATTCTGTAAATCTTATATTTCAAAATGAACTTCATTTTTGGATTCGGAGTATCGAATTTAGCCTAAGGTGAAATTTTGGTACTTTTCGGATAACTTTCATATTCTGATGAATAGTGAAAATTACTAAATTATAATTAAAAACAACTTTTTTAATCAAAATAATTAATAGTGATAAATCATTAATTTTAGTGGTTTTAAAGTATATTTAGAATATATTTTTACAATTTAATACAATGTTGGTCATTGGATGTAATTTCATATTTAAAGCAGACATAATCAAGTGTCAATCTTTTGATAGATATTGTTTCTTAAAAACACGCTATTTGTTTTAACAGCGGGATTTAATTATAAAATTAATTAATGCAACTTCTATGTTATGAATTTGTTAAAATAGACTTCATTTTTGAATTCGGAATGTGAAATATAGCTTAGGATGAAATTTTGGCATTGTTCTGAAAAACATCAATTTTTGATGAATAGTGAAACTACTAAGTGGTAGTTAAAAAACTGAATTTTTCATAAAACTTAATTTTACCGCTTCTGTGAATGGAATTTCAAAAATCCGAGAGACACGGTTGATGTCAGTAAGTAAAATTTGGTTCAATGAGATGAAAATAATTTTTGGTGAATAGTAACTTTTTACTTTTATTTACCACGGTTAAAAGTAAATAGAGTAATTAAGGGTAAGAATGATATTAATATAACCCTAACACATGCCCTAATTCTATTGGACAAGTGTATCTCGACCGAAAACAACCTTAAGTGTAAAATATTATCATTTAGGCCCACTTGGATTAGATTAGAACATTTATTATTAATTTATTTAAAGAAGGGTTAAAATAGTTAAAATCAAAGTTCAATAAGTAAATCATTTTTAATATGGGGTTATACATAAGATAAATTATACTATAAATATTCATTAGAAAGCTAAAACGATTTCCTACATAATGGTATTTTATTTATAATTTTTAGACATTAAATAATTTAATTTATTTATGACACAATGATGATGCAGTAATTATCTTATTAATGAAATATTGACATAATTGATGTTATAAACACCAAAATAAATGTAATTTGATAGTTTTTATGAATTCCACTAATTTTCAATGTTATTATGATATATTAGTGTTGATTTAATCAACTTGGTTCGAACATATAATTCTGTTATGACTTTCACAAAAATCATATATCAAATAGTGTCAAAATTGACACAAAATTGTTTTTAAATCAAATATTATATTACTAATTGTTATTTTATTCCTAAAAATCTATGGTTCGGCCAAATTACTTAGATAAGGATATATATATATATTAATAATAAACAATTTGGGGTTCGTTTGGCATGTTATAGTAAGTGTATTAACCATATAGTGAAAGAAAACAAAAAGACACGGTAAAAGATAAATTATTTAACTTAGAGTTAAATCTAATTGATAAGGTTAAAATAATACCTTAAACTTGTCTAAATCCTATTGGTTGATAGGATTTCGACCCATCCCCACTTTAGATTCTAAATAAGACCCTTTAGAACCATTATAAACCGATTTTGACTTTTATATAAAATAATATTTTGAGATATTCCTAAGGTGCCCCTCTCCTCCCTTATAAAAGGGCACCTCCTCCCCCTCCTCCTCACACCAATTTGAGCATTCAAGCTCAGCCAACCCCTGCCAAAATCTCTTCTCCACTTCCCAAGAATAATCCTATAGGTCCTGGTCTTCTTCAAAGACCAATCTTAATTCCCTAAGTGGAGGATTCAAAGAGGCGTTCCAAAGAAGTGGTAATATCCATTACCGATCTTTTCAATTTCTTTCTTCTTCAACTTCTTCTTCTTTAGTTGTTTCATGATAAAGTAATAACATCAGTATTACTTACATACTGATATGTTATTATAGATATGAAACAACCCTAATTCACCTTCTATCCATCCTACGGAAAAATGAAATCACCGCGCGTGCGTACGTACGGAATACCGTCTCCACGCCGTGGTGTAACCTATTTTCCGTCACCACCTTAATTGGATGGGTATAATGGTGTAATGAGTAACTATATATGATTATTATAAAGTAATAATGATACTGAAATATTATACATACACTTCAACACAATTCCACGACCATGGTAACGATATCATCACTCGTGCGTACGTGCGGACTACCGTCTCCACGACGCGATGAGATTCATTCTCAATGATTAACCATTCATGAATGATTATAAAGTATATGTAATATGTACTATTGAAATATATGACATAATAATGATACTGGATTTATGTATATTTATATGTATGTCATCTACTTAATTCCATTCAATTCAATAAGGAAACGAAAACAGCGTTCATGCGTACGTACGGACTACCTTCTCCATGAACGGTGTATTTCTTTCCATTTACTGATTTATTATATATATGTATATTCTGAATATATATATATATCATGTTTTATATTCTGGAATTAATTAATCCTGATCTAAGTAATCATATGAATAATTACAAGTCAAAGCACGGACGACAAATGAAACAATTTTACCCAAAACGCTATTTAACATGGAATTTACAAAAGAACAGGTAATATAAAGTCATAAGTGAACCATATATGATATAATAACAATGAATATGATTCTGTAATAAGTCAATGACATTATTTAAATCATTATACAGGAGGTTCGGACACTTACGAAGCAAATCGGACCTAAGGTAAGGGAAATATCACAATCTCATTTTTATTCGAGATTGTTTATTCGTAAGTATTTACTGGGGTGTATTTTATCATCCACATCCATGTTTCCTCAATATTTAATATTATTTCCATTCACCTACAATTTTTTAAATCCAATTTTAACCTTAGGTGAGTTTTTAGTAAAGAATATAAAAGGAATCTTTTGTTGTTTTTTTTCGTACGAGGTACTTTTTGACTTTTCCGACAAAAGTACGAAGAATGTTTTTTTAACTTATACGGCATGAATGGATTTTTAAAACATTATATCCAAGAAGCATCCTTTACAAGTTTTCAAGTTTATTTTTAATCAACTTCTTTTATTTTAAAATTGTATGACATGTTATGAAAGGAAAAATGTTTTTGAAGAAGAAAGGATATTTTCCTCAAGAATGGAGTTCAAGTGTTTTATCAAAATTATTTTCCATCTAAGATAATAAAGGGTTCTGTTCTTATCCCTATTATTACATTGATTTGATCATGTCGTGAGGGAATTATTTTTATGAATTCCTTTATCTTATATGAATTGATTTATGATGTCAAGATGTTTCAAGAATCCCATTTTTGTTACATGTGTTATGCGATGATGTATGTTTTATGATTATGTGGCACACATAAGAAAGGATTAATTATAAGATGGGTGGGACCTATATCTCCCTCCAATGCATTGGGTAAAGATTTTATATCTCATGAGATAGACAGGGCTGGAACGGTAGGTTATACCGGTTCAGTGAAACAGGACTGAAACGAGGGTTACTCGATTCAGAAAGGGACTTTGTCCACTAAGATAGTCTTGGAAATGATTTTTGACTAACAAGAAATGATTCTCTCTGATTATGTGTGAATAGCACAAAGTTTCATGTTTTAAGTTATGATTATTGGGATTACATTTCACTTCTATGATTTACCCCATGTTATTATGAGCTCTTTTGCAGGTTAAGATTTCCAAAAGCTATGTTCTTATGTATATGATGTGATTGATATTTCTTTTGTTTACCCTTACTGAGCATTTGAGCTCACCCTTTTATGTTTTCTTTTCCCCAGGATATAAATAAAGGTTTTAGGTATAAAAAAAGGAAGATCGTTATGGGAGATGTTGAAGATCTTTCACCACGATTACAAGATTACGTTCTGAGTTTCCAAAGACACTAAACTATTACGATCCTTGTGTGTTTGTATTTTTGTTATGTACTAAGTATTCCGCAAAAGTAATGTAAAGTACATGTACGTCAGGCTTCGGGTCTCTACATTATGAGTATATACATCCTCAAAGGAGACATTTTTATGATTATGGGTTATATCCATAAACTATTTCATTTATGTTATGTGTTTTACAAGATTGGGATTAGTTATTGTTATTCATACACTAATCTAATGTATGCCATTTTTTAGAAATGGCGCCCAGTAGAAGGAATGAGAACTCTAGCAATGCACATGATACAAAGAGAGTGAAGGATCATATATTTTATGGTCTTAAGCCAGAATTTACAAGAGAAATAGTCTCGCATGTATTATCATCATATGAAGAAATAATATCATGTGTTGATAAGATAACTAAAGACTTTACTGAGTCTTATGGCTTTGAAGGGAATCAAGAGAAGAAAAGGATGGAAGAGAGAAAGATTGATAAAGGGATGAGGGAAAAGAAGAATTTTCCCATATGTGATAACTGGGGAAAGAAACAGCCTGGAACTTGCCTGAAATGAATGGGAGTTTGTTATAAGTGTGGAGGAAAAGGGCACAAAGTACGTGACTGTAAGGGTAAGAAAATGGTTTCAAATGTACAATGCTTCATTTGCAAGGAGTTTGGACACTACGTGAACCTATGTCCCAGTCATCATACTATGCCACAAATGATGCTATTGGATAATAATCAGGTTATGATACTACCACATATGAAGACGAATGATTAGAGTTCTTATGTTGATTATGTCAATTGAGTGTTGTATCAACAATGTACTTGTTATAATAATTATGGAGTATATAAGGATTGTACTGTAGGACTATTTCATTAAGGACTTTAGATTGTGTGGAACAATGAAAAGTGACTCAATAGCAGGATAAATTTTTGGATAATATATGGTTGAGTGAATGATAAACCATAATATAGTTCTGATACGAAGGTATTGATTTTGGAATAATACATGATTGTTTTTGATAAATTATATTGGATATTCTTGACTACCTTGGAACTGATTAATGATTTGTATATTCCATCATTGTTGGGGTTTAAAACATTTTTGGATTGATGAAGTATATCCAGCATTCTATATGGAATAAGGGAGCATTAATGTAATCAATAAGGAATATGGTAATTCAGGATGTTTCAGTGTATTAAAAGAATACATGACGAAGGTATTCATATGCTATTACGGGGAAAAAAGGATCTACATTATGTTTACCTTCCTTATAAATGTTGTACTGTGAGTTTGGACAGAAGTATTTTGGATATTTCTAGTTTGGATTATTTTGGATTGTCATAAAAGGACAACCCGGAGGTCGGGCGGCAACCCGTCGCGTCCAGCAGAGCTGCGAGACTTGAACCCGCAACTGAAGGGCGATAAGGGTGTATCACCTACCACTAGCCCACGAGATGTCCTGGATTAAATAATGTAGTTTTTATTAAATGATCTTGTAGATGAATTATAAATTCGTTTATTTTGGAACCCTATACGAATAGTGTAAAAAGAATTATTTACGTTCTATTATCTTTTAGAGTGAAAGATGAGTTTGTGGTAGAAATTTATTAATGGATAAAACTCTAATTATAAAGTAAGTATGTCTCTTTATTATCATAGCCAATCTCATAAATAAATTCCTCAACATTAAGAAAAGGAACTTAGAAAAAAAATGTTGTCCTAGATGGTACCTTAAATCATCACTAATTTATGGATTTGGGATTTTTGGCCTTTTTATAGCCATGTTCTCTACCACTCTCCATCATATAATTGATGGTTAGATTTCTCTTCCATATCCATATTTTCGTACATGGAACCCTAGTATGTGTTATTTTTGGTAATCAACATACTTTCCACTCTTTATTTTAAATAGAGGCCTCATTAATTCATTTTTCGATGTGGGATTTCAACTATGATATTTTGAAACGTCAAAAATGTGTCATCCCAATACCCAATGTATTGTTGAACTGATGGTATTTCAAATCATCATAGATTGAAGAGTTTAAGGACCTCAATTTTATACTTGTTTGTGATTGATGACCTCAATCACTACCTATAGATATTTACGTTTTTCCTCAAATTATATGTCTCTAATTTCCACCAATGTTCTCCTAATCGAGATCATAATTTGGTGGTGACCATTTCATTTCTATTTTCCTCATATTAAGACTAAATTTTAGTAACCCAATTTCCCATGTGGGTTTTCCAACAAATAAAATTTCTATTTTCAACCTTTTATTTTCGAAGAACAATTTCAAATTGCGAGGACACAATTTATTGAAGGTTGGGAGAATTTAACACCCCAAGATTTCATAGTGTGTTATTTCATCAAAATAATTCATTAACTTGCACTACACGCAACACCGAGTTCAATCACACCACGACTTACTAAAAAAATCCATTAAAAGAGGTCATGAATAGTATTAACTAAATTTTAAACTTTATATAATCATTATAATTTTAGAATCCATATTATGAGTTTCTTAGTCATAATGCAAGAAGAGATTCAATTTCAGTATTGCACTTTTATCAACATTTAATAGTGTAAAATTTTTAAATACAATATTTTAAACATTTTGACTAAATGGGGACATCAAAAAATTTAAAATGAAACATCCCAAACTTCCACGGTACGCTTTCCTTTGAATAAAATAGAAGCATGTGTGGTACACAACTTCGAGTTTTAACACACAGCACAACTGATCAAACTAGACGTTATGAACAGTAATACCTAATTTATGAAATTATATATATTTTATACTTCAAAATGGACTTCATTTTTGGATTCGGAATATCAAATTTAGCCTAAGGTGAAATTTTTGTACTTTTCGGATAACTTTAATATTTTGATGAATAGTGAAAATTACTAAATTTTAATTAAAAACAACTTTTTTAATCAAAATAATTAATAGTGATAAATTATGAATTTGAGTGGTTTTAAAGTATATTTAGAATATATTTTTACAATTTAATATAATTTTGGTCATTGGACATAATTTTACAATTAAAAAGTACATAAACAAGTGTCAATCTTTTGATAGTTATTATCTCTTAAAAACACACTTTTTGTTTTGACAGCGGGAATTAATTTTAAATTAATTTCTGCCACTTCTATGTTTTGAATTTAGAAAAATGGATTCCATATTTGGAATCAGGATGCTTAAATTGTGTAAATAGGTAACTTTTATTTTTAGAAATTTTGAATAATTACTGCGGTAAATATTTTATTTACCATGGTTAAGGGTAAATCCGGTAAATAAGGGTTAAACAAATAATATTATAATAATAATAAATTACCCTAAACGTGACCTAACCTTATTGGATGATACAGGTTCGACCATAGGCATCTTTGGGTCGATTTGGGGACCCCATGGAGCCACATGTAGGTGATAGGGACACTTTATTTTAATTATGTTAAAATGAGTACAAAAATGACAAAAGCATATATCTTTTAGAAAACAATTTTTTTAATAGGGTTATATATGTTGGATTTTCGACTATAAATATTCATTAGAAAGAAAACAATATTTCCTACATAATGATATTTTATTTATAATTTTTAGACATTAAATAATTTAATTTATTTATGACACAATGATGATGCAGGTAATTACTATAATAGTGAAAAATCAGAATAATTGATATTATAAATATCCAAATAAATAAAATATGAAACTTTTAATGAATTAAACTAATTTTATAGGATAATATGAAATATTAGGATCGATTTAATTTACTTTTTTCGAAGTAATAAATCTTTTATGAGTTTCACAAAAATCAACTATTGAATAGTGTCAAAATTGACATAAAAGAGTTCTTAAAACAAATATTATATTATTAATTGATATTAAATTCCTAAAAATCTAAGGCTCTACCAAGAGTCTTATATCATGATAGGATCATCATTAATGGACCACTTGGGGGACTCTTTGATGTATATAGTAAGTTTATTAACCATATTATATAAAATACAAAGAGACAATGTAAAAGTGAAACTAATTAACTTAGAGTTAATACTTAAAGAGAAGGTTAATATAATTACCAAAACCTGTCTAAATTCTATTGCTTTTATGTTTTCGACCCATCCCCAACTAAACATTTAAATAATCAACTTTGGAGCCATTAGAAACCGAATATTTATTTATTATAAACTAATATTTCTAGCTTTTCCAAAGGTACCCCTCACCCCTCTTATAAAAGGGCACTCCTCCTTCTCATTTCTTCACACCTTCAAAACCTTTTTGATCGGAAAAACTCTGCCCAAATACACACCCAAATTTCCTCACTACAACCTAGAGGCCATAGTCTGATCATAAAGCCAACCTATGGAGCCCTTTTGATCAAATCAAAAGGAAGAACCCGAAAATGAGGTAATGATTTCACCACCCTTTTCAAAGTTCCTTTCTTCTTCCACTTCGTCTCCCTTTGTTATTACCATTCTAAAATAATAAGTCCAGTATCATATATATACTGTGATGTTATTATAAATATGGTACAACCATATTCAGTATTCTATCCACCCTTTGAATAACATGTCACTATACATGCGTACGTACAACTTACCGTCTCCACGTTGTGGTGTAATTGTTATTCAATATATTATTATTTGGATGGGTATAATAATGATATGTAACTCATGTAAATAATAAATATAACATGTTAATGATTATGTATATATGATATAACAACCATTTATATATTATTTTAATATCAAAAGCATGATATTGTCGCTCGTGCGTACGTGCGGACTACCGTCTCTAAGAACGTGATGAGATTCATTCTCCATCGTATCCATTAAAGTATAATTATCATTTGATGATTTAAAAATGATGCTTAAGGACTTGATATAATTCTGTATACGAATAAGATACAACCTATCGATAACAAACACAGCTTATGTAACAAAACATATAAAAGTAAATGAGTAAGTTAACACCCGAAACGACGATACTTAAAAGATATTATTAACAAATTAATGTTAAAAGATAATATATGATATCATATTAATATATATGATTCTTGATTAATTTAATAACAACTATTTCACCATTATACAGGAGGTTATCCTACCCCAACCAAGGAAAAGTACAAGGTAAGGGGTTTTCATCTCACTCCTTATTCCCGTGAGATTCATGCCATATTGCCACCATCACATTTTGTGTGGTGTATGTACTGCCCATAATTATATTCTTTGTGTAATACACTCTAATTTATGTGTATTTACATATTCGTTGTATGATACCTCTTTCATGGGTTTTATTTTTCATAAGTTACCAAATTGGTAAGGGTTATTTCACAATCTCTTCATTTTTTGAGGTTGTTTATACGTAATAATCTACTGGGATCTCTTTATCATCCACATCCATGTTTCTTAAAAAATGAACTTCAAAACATTTTTACTATTTACTAGAATATGGGTTAAAGTCATTTATACCCTTGTTTGACTTGTTATAAGAGGTTTATAAAGGAATCATTCCGTCATTTTCCAAACAGGGTGCTTTTTAACCTTTTCGACAAAATTAAGGTAAGAATGTTTTTTTTAACTTATACGGTGGGTGAGGCTATTTTCTGCCGTTATAAAATCGTCAAAGCTTCCCGTACAAGATAATAAGAATATTTTCAAAAAAAAAATTTATTTCATAAATATAAGACTCTTAAATGATTTCAAAATAGAAAGAGATATTTTTCTAAAATAGTCTTTATTTCATCTATGTCAACATCCTTTGATAGAGTTTAAGCTTATTTGAAGTTGATTTATTATGTTACAAAAAATCCATATTTTATTGACGGTTTTGCGATATTTTTGACTGTGGATAAGTTATTCTTATTTCACTCATGGTTTTTGTTTAGAGTATTGACATTTCATAAGTTATTTGTAATCTGAATGTTTATGTTATATTTCAACCTTTCATTCAGACGAATGTGTTAGAAAAATATGTTCAGGGTGGGGGACCGGTAAAAGTAAGCCCTCCGGTTTGGTCTCTGGTTATTAGAGGAACTCCGGTTTGGTCTTCGGATATTAGAGGAACTCCGGGTTGGTGTCCGGTTATTAGAGGCACTCCGGGTTGGTGTCTGGTTATTAGAGGCACTCGGGGCTGGTGTCCGGTTATTAGAGGCACTCCGGGTTGGTGTCCACTTATTAGAGGCACTCCAGGTTGGGTTCCAGTTCCAGTTAGCCCTAAGGTCTTGGGACTAGGCCTTGACAAAGAAATTAAAGTTCCACATTATGCATTCCATCATTATGAAAGTTGTTATTGTTTTTTCATTTGATTATTCGATTAGTAGAATATCCATGTGATTAAGTAAATGGCATTATTTCATTTTATTTATGACATACTATGTTGAAAGTTCATGTTTGAAAGGCTTTTGTTTTAGTTATACATTGCCTTAAATGTTTATTCTTATTTACGAAAGTTTCCACTATGTTTTTATCCTTACTGGGCATTTGAGGACACCCCTTTTCTATGTTTTATTTTTCCCAGGAAGTGAAGAAGTAAATTATGAATGACCTGTAGGGATATTATGAGGGGATAATAGTGTGGACTATAGAGACATTATGTTGTCATAGTAGTTTTTCACTTTATGATGTAATGTAAAACTTGTGAATTTATCTAGTGTTTCCACGGCTACTAAACCAATCGGTCTTTTGAGATTTGATATTTCTTGTGATCATGCCAATGTTATGTAATAATGCACTGACTCTGAGTAACTATGGTCGGGGCATTACATATAAATTTAATTAGGTTTTGTATGTGATGTAATTTGATTTTGAGCTGCAATTAATATATGCCCGAGAATTAAACATTGTTGCTGATGCACTGAGCATAGAAATCCCGACAGAAGTAGTTAATGAGTCTAGATATGTGTCAAATATGATGTCTTGACTCAATGAAATTCATAATTTTGTTTGATAGGGATAGGATCATATGTCACTCGTATCAATTGAAGATGAATATATAGTCTTAGACGTATTATAGAATGTAAATTTGATGATCTTGTGTGTTTGGGATTTTGTGAAAAGCATGAAGGTGGGGATTTACATTCCCACTAGACATTATGTAACGATCATATCATCCATGTATGGGGCCTTGTTACTATGATTACATATATGTGTTTTGAAATGCTGCAAGAATTTAGTACATTGAAGCCAATTTTCATCCATGTTTTACAATAATTTATTGTTACCTATGTTAACAATATTGTTGTTCAGACATGAAAAAATACTTCCATGTTCATGACGTGATGCTAATCAAACCAACTGGTGAAGGGTGAGCATAAAATACCTAGTGTTTTACAATATTAGTCTCCCATTCATGATTATATTTTGGATAATATTACCATAAATTTTTTTTTGGGTCTCTTCATGATGCATCAGATGAATGATGCTATTTTCGTGGTTGTGGAAAGAGTGATGAATATAGAACATTTCCTTCATATACTAGAGACTTCACTAGTGGATTAATTTATAATAGTATTACATTCAAGATATATAATGTCTTCATGTGGGCACATGGAGTTTTTTAGTACAATATGATTCCATTTTTTACTTCCTTCATTTGATAGGTCTCGGAGAGGGCTCCTAGTAACCATGTTTTGTTGAGTATGACATTCCAACCATATACACATGGGATATTGTAATTTATGATAAAGGTATATGCAGATGTGATATGAGTGTATGTTCCAGACACTAGTGTATTATGGTAGAATCAGTTAGTGATTGTAAATTTTTTATTATAAATTCCTTCAATTAACTATAAAAAATGAACCATAGGGTTCTCTTTATGGTAGTCCATGAGGATCACATCTATATTGAGTGGAGGTAGTTGAGGTAGTCAAATTGTGACTGATTCGTTGGGAGGATATTTTAGAGAAGGTTCATATGAATTTTAAATGTATGGGTATGTATTAGAGTAGAAAAAAATTAATAGGCAGTAAGACATTTACCACCTATAGGGTTTATATAGGGTGATCAATTGTTCCTTTAGGTTTCTCGTAGATTGCATCACCATCTGATTTAGAGACAAGAAAGGAGAACCCATGTTTTTGGGACACATGGAGTTTAGGGATATTATTGGTCTTATAGTGTGAAGATTAGATCTTAAATAGAATTATAATTCTATGAACGATTTTTTTCATTAGACACATCATTGATAGTATCACCCTACTTCCAATGTGAACAATATTGATGATGTTGTGATTGAAATTCGTGTGTTCTTTTAGGATAATATATTTCATTTGTTGGATCACACTGAGGGAGGTTTTTAATTAGATAACATGTGGAGAAGACATGTATTGTGTCAAAATAAGAATTTTCAGGAAGAAATATGAGAGGGTGAATCAGATATACGGGTTCCTTAGCAAGATAGTTTTATCAGAAAATCAAAGAAATTTATTGGAGTACCTCTTGAGTAAGAGATTTTATAATCTAGATAGATTATAATAAACTAATCATTTCTAGAAATTCAACTTGTTATTGTTTTCTTTCTAATTGTTATTATATGGAATACATATTATTTGGACATTACTTTAGGTTAATTTTGGGTGAAATTGTGTAAATTGGGAAGGGAAGGTGTTATACACGGTTGTTGTATGTGGTTCCCAAAAAGTCTATCCGACCATGTCAACCATGCACACTTGAGACAATGGGGTTTTCATGGAGAAAAATTGTTTTCAAAATGTACTACCTCTTAGGAGTAACTGTGAAACCACTCATGAGACGCAGACTAATACGGAACTTATTTTCTGATAACTGTATTCCCCATATAGAAAATTGTGTAGGTAGAAAATTAAACATATAAAAATTGGTAAAAAATATCGAAAAAATTTCATATATCATAAAACCCCATTATTACCCTACATGTTTTCCATAAAATTTGGATCCTCTTGGATGGATTTTAAAGGATACAAAATATATTTCATAGAAAATCAAAGATATTATGATGGATATTAAATTCCCCATATAATAAATATACACCTATTTGGATTCATCATTATAGTTTATATTTCTTTGTTGTAGATGAATGATTAATATATCCTTTTAATTGTATTATAAATTTGTTTGTATGGTTTTTATTTAAATTTATCATTGATCTATTTTTTGGTTCTAGATATCATTTCAAGTTGTGAAATTGAATGATATTCTACATTTTTGGGGGAATTACGGTTTTTTGAACGATCATCAATGATCTTGAGGTCCTTTTTCGAAATTTAAAATCCCATTTTCATGAATATAATTTGTAGTATGGGATTTTAGAATATTATCATCCATGTTTCTAAATATAATATTGAATATGATTAATTTATTTGTCAACTAAATAATGGATTTATATAATTATGAAATAAAAGACTAATTAGGATTATAGAGTTGGTTAATTAAATTGTATTGCTAAAAGGACTAATTTTTAACCTGTGGAATATATTTATAATCTAAATAAAGGGTTGTTTAGAATATCCATGAAAGGTTAATGGTTTATGTGATTAAATTTTGATAGATGGTTTAATAGTGAATTGTTAATGTTATTCAATGTGATTAATGTAAAAGAGTTATGATTTGGTTGATAAATTCAAATCTTATACCAAGATGGTATGTGTTTATAAGAGTTTTAATGATTATTTTATGTGTTTAATGTGATGTGTGTGATATATTTTATTTATTGGGAAATGGGGTTGGTCATAAACTGATTCCCCAAATACCAATGGGTATGTATCCATGGCATTCTCTACCCATGTTCATGAATGTAAATATTATTATAGAGGACATGGACAGATTTCCCACGTATATATGAGGAGTGGGACATGGAAGGATGCTTCAAATAACCCCTGAGTCTGATACATTCCATTTTACTCCAAAGATATTGGTATTGGAAAATGGTTATAAATTTTCATGATACGAAATTGAATTAAATATATAATGATATCCCCTTATTTAATGAATTTTTTTTATGTGTATGACTCTAACTCATGTATAATTTATAGAAGGTAGTGATGTAATTGGTGTCATCATAAACCTGTGGAAAAGGATGTGGTTATATAAATAATAATATTGTATATAAAAAATTAAATTTTTTATAAAATAATATTAATACAACAGAATACGCACTTATAGACCACATATTATGTTAAATTATAATGGTGGTGGCCTAATAAATTGTAATCAAATGATGTTTGGCCAATATAATTGGTACATGAATAGAATTTATCTTTCATGACATGATATAGGAATGAAACCCATGTTTTATGGATAGTTTGAGATGAAATATAGATGAGGTAACCATAAAATGATTCATTATGTCCACGGTGTTGTAAATTTTTTAATTTTTTTCATTTGGAAATCGATACATATATAGCATGAAATATCTTCTACATTCATTTAGATATTGTTATTTATTATGGTCCAGCATGTGATACAAGTCTGTTTTGGTTATATAAATCATTTGTGTTGTTTCGTTAGTTAATTATTTTATATTTCCCAGTATTTAAATTCTTTTACAATGATTATATTATTTCATCCATGTAATATATATGAACATAACTTCTAGTTTGAATCTTTTGATGTACTGGCCGACGTGTTTGAGTTCACCTAACCGATTAGCTAGGTGAACCTGTGTGTGGAATCCACGTTGGGAAATTACACGACCAGACAATAAATTGTATTTTTAATGTTTTTAGATATGTATTATTCATTTATTAATACCTAAAAACATATTATATGTTTTATCATAGGTCATATTATTCATTGGAAATTAATTTCTTCAAAAAACGAGTTTTATAGAATTTTTTGAATATTCATTTTAAATCAAATATACTATTTTGTGGAAATATTATTTTTTTGATATGAGTATTAATTTTTAAGTCATCATTTTGATACTATAATAGAATTTTTTCTAATTTTTTCAAACTTTTTTTAATGAATGGTGACAAATACATATTTTAAAAAAATCATTTAATTTCCAATAAAATTAATATTAGGTTTTTATATTGATCATAAGATAACATAAGAACACAATAAATATTAATAATCTGATATATTTTTGATTAATAAAAATTACACATGATATTGGAATAAGTTCATTTTTATCATAGAAACACATTTATCAAAAAACATATTTCTTAGTGCAATGTGTTTTTATTTGAAAATTTTAAAATAACCAATATTGGCCAATTTTTGATGAAATTTATACATTATATATTAAAACATTGATATTACCATTGATATTTTTTGTTTAGATGGTATTGAATGGAATTTAATTCCATGTAATACATAAATTTTTTTATAAAATGTTTTATAATTGGGGTTTTCATGATTAATTAAAATCCAAATCTACCACATATAAAAAATGAATCAGTAAAAAATATTTCAATATTTATTATCATAATTATTATTATATTGTTATTGTTTCAAAATAATTTTTTATAAATAATATTATAAACAATAATATTTAATTACAATGATTATGTTTAAAATGGTTTCACTATGAGAGTTAATTTGATAGAAATGGGAATGATTAAAGCTACCTTTTTATTATTAGTTAAATAAATATAAACCATATCTTTTCCAACAAATTATTCGTTATCAATTTGTTCTACATTCCATTAAATGTTCCCTTATATCATTTAGAAAAATATAACAAATACTACGTGTGTCCTTACACACATATATATAAGGTTTTCTTGTTAATATTTCTTATAGTGAACTAGGATTTTCAAAAAAATATTTTATATATTTTTAGATGAAAATTTTCATTATTATACAAGCACATTACAAATGTTCTTAATATAATATAGTGCATTTGTAAACATAGAATCATAATGAAATAATTTATATTCTAACTAATCCTTCTCCCACTATATTCATCGTAACAAGCATCGTTAATAGAAATTTCAAAAAAAATTAACTTTAAATAACATGGAAAGTATGTTCATTGTAATGGGTGATATCAGATTCTCAATACGCTTTAATATATAGGTGAATCAACGTAAGAAAAGAATAAATGTATTGGAATATGATAATAACATATAATAACCATAAAATGCATCTCAAAGATAAAAATCATTATTTATTTAATAAATATTTGAATTTCATAACATATTAATGATAACAAAATAAAAAGACATGAGTTATTAGAGTATATCATTTGAATATTACATTGAATTATGGAATTCAAATAAAAAATTAAAATAATTTCCATTGTAATCACGAATGACATACAAGAGTATCACGGTTGAATGGGTTCACTCCTGGAACTATAATAGTAGTCGATGATCACTTCCAATTCGATCATAGTTGACCAGATCCCTATCTAAACCATGTTTACTCAACTTTTTAGTCATATATATCTCTTGAGGCATATTATTTTAACCAAATTCATTAAAGGGTGATATAATTTCAACCCCTCAAATAAATAAATTGAAAAAAATCATCCCAAAATTATAAAACATTCAGTGTATTATAACCCATGAATTTTAGTCAGTTTCATTATCATTTCCTATATAATTACATCAGGAAATGAAAAATATTTTATATCTATTTAATCATTTGTTAACTGTATAATCCATGAATAGAATAATGTTTCGTAATAATTTACTAACGGTGTAACATATTAAAGAGAAAAATATTTCTTAATTGTCAGGAATTCATAATAAAAAACTATTTAGATAAATTAAATAATTTTTTTCATTGAATCATATCCATTGTAAGCATAGGTAACATCAATGGATGTCTTCTTAGATGAAAAATTATTTGACACAATCATTTAAAACATTTATTCAGGAAAATATCAACACCAATATAAAAAATAATTAAAACATAAAAAATATACTATTTCAATTTCATTAAAAATAATCATATATAAATATAATAGATGATTACAATCAATTATTTTTCACTTTAGTGGAATTTTTTTTTCATTCTATTCATGTTAAAGATAATATTTTTTTTACATTTTATATAAATAAGTAAATGATCCAAGATTTAAAAATGTCCTGAGGATAACTTTTATAAATATTTCCAAAATGTAAAACATGTTTAAAATTTTCATTAAAAAATTATTTGGAGAATGATAAAAAAATATTATCAAAACACTTTTAAAAAACTCGATTTTTTTTAAATAATAATATTTAATCAAAATATAAGCATAAATAGTATTTTACTTAGAAACATTCCATTCAACACAAGAGAACATATACAAATTAATATTATGGTGAAAATGTATTATATTTCCATAAAACCATTATTATAAAATTCATGTGTTTCATAAAATATATATATTAATATTTCATCATTGGAAACATAATCGTAAAAATATCCTAGTAAAAAATGATATTGTAACAAGAAATAATTACAATATTGGTAACATTTAATTATTAGACCCATTATTGATTGAAATTATATTAGAGACAATATATCATGGGAAATAATAAATTCATTATATTATGTGCTAGAGGTTTCTATATACACCTCATTAATCAAGATTGGTTCTTAATATAACCTTTGTAACGAGAAATGAAAATTGGGAAAAATTGATCACCTAATCACTCAATATCATTTATAAATCCCAAAAAAGATATGGAAAATATATATATTCATTATAAATAATTTATAGATACATTATTATATATAAATTTTCATAAATTATTTTACTAGTGACATATTTTTCATTCCTATTAATAATTCAATATAAAAATTGCATTTTGGAAAATAAATGCATTGTTTTCCATGTGTTATTTGATTTTTTATTATCACTAAACTAAAATTAATCATGTTTTAAAAATATATATAACATTGACCATTATATATACACATATTAATTTTAGATATATATTCATTATGTTTTTTTAGAGTAATTCACATTTTTTTAGGGATAAAAAATGAAACACACTCTTAATTAATATGATATGTCCTATATTGACAAGATAATTTTTATATTTACAATATAGATTGAATTAAATAAATGTAAATAAGATATTTAAATTTTATAATAATTGTAATTTACTATATATCATGTATTTTTATTAAAACCTACCTTATTACAATCCTCGTATAGTATGAATGAGCCACCTCTCTTCACGAGATAGTAATCCTCCGTACATATGAGAGATATTATCATATTATAATGAAATTAAATGTGTTAATGTCTATATATTATATTAAAAAAATAAATATAATAATATCATGTATATATTATATAAACTTTTCAGCAATCTGTATGACCATATGTGATGGCTGGGGATGGAAACATATAACACTAGTTCATGAGATGATAGTTCATCATCAACATGAAAAATGATTTAATTTCTAATTAGATGAAATAAGATATAAATTTATTTTATTAAATTATCATAAATAATATCATTATATATAATATAATAAGGATATTTTATAAACATTTTTTAATAATCATTGTAATAGATTTTGTATGAAATAAAATAAACATCTCAGTAGGGGTGTTGTCTATTATTTGAAAAACATCATATCGTTTTAAATTAAAATATTCATATGGTTGATTTAGGGAAAAAGTGAGGCAATTTTTTTGAATTTGGTATTTATATAGTTTATTTTTATAGGTATTCTATGAGACAAATGTTTTTGGTTTTGTGAAGAAGACACGATAATGGTTTTCTATTTAAAAGTTAATTATGTCATGTACTAGTAATTCTTGAATCAAAAAATTTGCAACCTTGTTTTAATCATGATAAGATATTAAAAAATATACCATTATTAATACTATATGAAAAATTTTATATTTATTTATTTCTAATTGGTGTCGAATATTTTTTTGGTCATCTTTAACAATTTCCTTTTTAGTATAACCCTAGATAAAACATTCTTTACCATATTTGTGCTTGATATTTACGAATATTTGTATTTTTAATTATGGTAAAAAACATGTTGAAAATTTTATATAACATAAATTATTATTATATAAAATTTTTAATCAAACATTAAAAATTCCGTTTATACAATTAGAAATTTATTATTCAAAATTTAACCAAAAAATGTGATGGAAATGCAGTTGTCCTAGGAAAATATTTTCAACATGTGAAAATATTTTGATATTAAAATTCAATATGAAAATGATTTTAATTACTAAAATTTTATTAGTCGATATTTTATTTGGGGAAAATTAAATTTAATAGAAATCTATTGAATGAAAATTATCCATGTAATGTTTTTTAATGAAATGGTGGTCCCAAATTAAATCATATAATTTATTTCATTCATTGAATGAATAATCATTAGAAAAAATTCACCAAAAAACAGGGTAATATAATAATGAAATTATAACATGAAAAAGATATATATTTTATAAAATTACTTTTCAAAAAGGGTCAAATAATATTTTCATTATTTTAATAGTATTTTCATCAGATAATAATATTATTTAATCATTTGACGATATTTCATATAATAATACTAAATTTTTAATCAATAGTTTTTTTACATAAAACCATAATATAAAATATTTTGAATGATTTTATAACTATTATTAAAACAAGGTTTAACAGCTATCCGACAACAATAATGGTTAAATAATAATTATAAAAATATATCTCTATATGTTAAATATATGTGTTGAGTGTAACTAAATCTAAACGTGGTGTTTCATGTAAAAAACATAATAAGTAAATAAATCATATTTAGATAAAAATTTATTAAAATTTTATGAGTACCCTAAATATTAATTTCAACATTGAAATATTTCACTCTAATACAAATAAATAGGATATTTATACCTCATTAATTTCACTAGTTCCCATATATATTACTAAAACTAGTTTTCCCACAAAATAATTGACATGATAAGTGGTATTATTTTATTGAACATTCTCTATATGATCTAGAATATCCAATGATTGTTCCTCGTATGAAATATCATTATCCACTGGCATGGTCTTTGAATACTTTACAAATGAAGGATCATGTATGTACTTGATCATGACAGATATATGGAACTCGTCATGTACGTGAGAGAAAATTAGTGGAAGCACCAACCTATAAACAATCATCCTAATAATATCAAAAAATTGCATGGTACTATTTTACCTAGTGCATAGTTTTCACATCAATATAAATATCACTAACTTATTCCATTTATTACTTACTTTAAAAACCATTTCCCTGACATAAAACAATATTTTATGAGGCTGATTCTCTATATAACATTTATAGAGACTCTGAAATACATTGTTGTAATTCATAATGGATATAACTATAATATAAATTTCTTCAACAAGCTCATGTAACGATATATTTACTATAAAAAAATAATTCCAACCTATTGGAGGTCTTTAATTCATAAAATATTGGGATTTAAAAGGATCCATATTTATTTTCTATTGATAACTATTGTTGTATGAAAACTCTTCTTGGGGATTAAGTTGTTCATAACCACCTTTGAAATATTTTGGACAATATTTCAGTATATTTTATAGGGCCTATTTTATTCAATAAAACTATGTATAATTTTGTTAATGATGTGTTGTGATGAAAAAAATGCCTTTATATAGATCCTAATGAAGAATTTTATAGATCATTGAGGTAAATTACAGTTCTCCATCTGAAAAAATGGAATGTTGTATATTATGAAAACACAACACATCAATAATTTACATTCTATAATTTTGACCAATTGAGATGGCTTATATGATTGTGTTAATTTGTGAGAATTATAATTTCAATTGACTACAAAACTCAAATTGTAATTACTTTTATAGGTATTGGGGAGTCTAAGCACTAGTGTAGAAAACATTTTTAACACCACCATTTTTTATGTCGGTTATATATAAATGACGTGATAATATGTGAAATGTGGTTTTTTACATCGGTTATTTTATAACTGACGTAAATAATTCCGAGAGTAAATTTTTAATGTAGGGTATTTTAATATCCAACGTTAAAAATCCTGGGTATTCGTTTATTATGTCGGTTCTAAATTAACCGACGTAAAAAACCAATTCATGATATTTTTTTACGTCGGTTATCAAATAACCGACGTAAAAATTGAGGTATCTATGAATTTTTTACATCAGTTATAAAATAACTGACATAAAAAAAAGCAACTTTTGAGGCCTTTTGAAGGTTGGTTATTTGATATCCAACGTAAAAAATCAACCCGAAGAATTTTTTACGCTGGTTACATTATAACCTATGTAAAAACATAGATTTATGATGTATTTTTAAGCCGGTCATTCTAAATCCGACGTAAAAACCCAATACGTGGAATTTTTTACGTCGGTTATAAAATAACCGACCTAAAGAAGCTGTATCTGATACATTTATACCATCGGTAATTATAATAACCAACATTAAAAATGAAATAAAATCAGTTTATAACGTCAATTTTTAAATAACCGACATATAAAACATTTAAAAAATTAACACGCCTTGTGGATTGTCATTTACAATTTTTCGATCAATAGTCCGGCGACTCGTCTCTCTCGCATGGTAAACCCTAATCAACTCATCAATCTCGTTGGGTTAAACTCATTTTTCTATCATCTTTTATCATCTTTACTCTCCTCGGATCTAACATCTCAACTCGCAACACTCAGGTAAGCCTCCCATGACTTTATTTCATTCATTTTTTTACTGGATAATCTATATTTACATTTTGAAATTTTTTTTAAACTAGGTAAGATTCATCGATTTTGAACTGTCTTACCACTTTTTTCCATCATTATTTAATTTATTATCCCCAGATCTATTATATCGACTCGCAATATTCATGTAAGCCTCACCTACTTCTATTTCATTTGTTTTTGTTTCGCGAATGCCCGACATTGATGGTAATTTTTGTTGTCATTGACAACTAATGATCTCATTCACCTATATTATAGAAATATATATGTAAACTATTGTGATACACCCATTCTATGTACCAGTGTGATTTATTTAATAAGTATATAAATTGTTTTTCAAGGTGGAATTTTTTTTGGATCTTTTTTCATATCTATTTTGGGTATCACTTTTTGTTCTTCCATAATCTATTTACGTTGATTATTTTTGTGGACTATTATAAGTCTTCATATGATATGAAAATATGAGTCATTTCACAATAAATAATTTTAGACTAGTAGGAGATACAATTCACAGTTCTCATTTTGAATAATGGAACGATACCAAAACTAGTAGCTTGAGGTTAAAATCCCATGGTTTTGGGGGGGGGGCTGTCAAGAGGGTTGGTGAATGTCTAGGGGGGTTGTATGCTTTTTAGGGTGTCCATGGAGGTAGGTGGAGTCCAGGGGTGTGGGGGGGTCTAAGGGGGTGGTGTGTCGAAGGGGGTGGGTGGGCTGTCCAAAGGGGTGGGTGGGTGGGGGGGAGGGGGCTGTCCAAGGGGGTGGGGGCTGTCCAGATGGTTTAGGGGGTTGTCTGGGAGGGTGGGGTCTATCTATAGGGTTGGGGGTGACCATGGGTGGTGTCCAAGAGGGTAGGTGGTGGGGTGGTGTCCAGGAGGGGTGGGGTGTGCTGTCTAGAGGGGTGGGGGCTATCCAGGGGGTGGGGGGAAATCTATAGGGTTGGAGGGTGTCCAGGGGTATGTCCAAGCAGATACGGAGTAGGGGTGATGTCTAGGAGGGGTGGGGGTGCTGTCTAGAGGGGTGGGGGTAGTCCATGTGGGGGAGGGGGGGATGTCCAGAGGGTTGGGGGTGACCAAGGGGGTAGGGGCATGTCCAGAGGGTTTGGTGGGATGATCGGGGGTGGGGGTTGTCCAGAGGGTTGGGGGTGGTGTGGGGGGGGGGGGGTGACCAAGGGGGTAGGGCCTGTCCAGAGGGTTTGGGGGGTTGTCTGGGGGTGGGGGGATCTCAGAGGGTTAAAAGGTGTCGATGGCGGTGTCCAAGGTTGTGCTTGGGGGGGGGGGGGTGGGGAGGCTGTCCAAGGGGGTGGGGGATGTACAAATGGTTGGGGGCAATCCATGGGGGTAGGGGGTGGGGGTGGTGTCTATCAAGGGTGGGGGGTGCTGTCTAGAGGGTTGGGAGGTGTACAGTGGGGTGTCCAAGGGGTTCGGGGTGGGGTGGTGTCCACGAGGGGTGGGGGTGCTGTCTAGAGGGGTGGGGGTGCTGTATAGAGGGGTGGGGCTGTACAGGGGGTGGGGTGTCCAAGAGGGGTGGGGGGAGGGATTTCCAAGGGTGTGGTTGTGTCCATGGGGTGTCCAAGGGGGTGGTGGGGCTGACCAAGGCGGTGGGGGGGGGGGTTGTCCATGGGTGTAGGGGACTATCCAAAGGGTTTGGGGGGGTTGTCTGGGGGGTAGGGGTTCTCCAGAGGGTTGGGGTGTCTAGGGGGTGTCCAAGGGGGTGCGTGGGTGGGGGGCTTTCCAAGGGGGTGGGGGGCCTATCCAAAGGGTTTGGGGGTTGTACAGGGGGTGGGGGTTGTCCAGAGGGTTGGGGGTGTCTAGTGGGTGTCCACAGTGGTGGGGGTGGGGTTGGTGTCTAGGACTGATGGGGGTGTTGTCTAGAGGGGTGGGGTGCTATCCAGGGGGGTGTCCAAGGGGGTATGGGGTGAGGGTGGTGTCTAGGAGGGGTTGGGGTGCTTTCTAGAGGGGTGTGGGTGTCCAGGAGGGGTGGGGCTGTCTAAAGGTGTGTTGGTGTCCATGGGGTGTCCATGGGGGTGGGGGTGGTGTCCAGGGGGTGTCCAAGGGGGTGGGGGATAAGTGTCAATTGGGATTGAATACTACCTCATGGTTTCTGAGATAATTACATGATGATTTTCCCGTGATGATTTGCCTTTCATTGTGATTTTCTCTATCTGAATTTTTATTTTAAAATTAATTTGATTCTTAGGTTTAATCCATTTTCTCCAATTTTCTATCAACCATTAAAGACCCCATGGTTTTCATTAATTCAATGGAATTTAAAACAATTATATCTAACTATATTTTCTTTTTAAAATTATATTCAAGCATATTTTTTTTAATACGCATAAATTTTATTATAGTTCAAAATTGTTTTATATTCAAATTATTATTTTTTAAATATAAACATATATTTTTCGTATCTTAAAGATATATATATATTTGATATTTGTTATAGGTAATAATGAGTCGATGTTGGATTACAACACATCGAATAAGCAATGAATATGAGGTTGTTATTGATGCCTATTTGGAATTTGCTAAAAAAATATTCCATGTAGTGACATTTTTTCTGTCCATTCCTAAAATGTTTAAATATGAAGAATTTGAAAAGTATAGAGATAAAAGATAATCTAATTTGTCATGGTTTTAATCTGAGTTACAGACCTTGGATTTGGCATGGTGAAACTGAATGGAATGTCACTGATGATGATGATTCGAAATATGGTATCTCCGATGGAATTGAAGAAATGATTAGTGATATTATAGCAGATCAAATTGAGATAGAACCGACAGTTGCGCATCTATATGGTGATGCTGAAAACCCATTATATCCTGGTTGTATAGATTTTATAGTTTTTTCAGAGGTGTCAAGATTGATTAACCTAAAGGTGAATCATTGATGGAGTGACATAAGTTTTCCACAGCTGCTACAATTGATGAAATATATTATTTCAAAGGATAACGATCTTCTATATTCACATTATAAGGCCAAGATAATATTATGCCTGATGTGATTGGGATACAAGAAAATATATGTATGTTCGAATGAATGCATCATATATAGGAAGGAATATGACTTTCTGTCATAGTTTCCTATGTGGGACATCATGGTATAAGGTGAAAGAAAAATAACAGGCTGGTGTAGAGATTACACAGATACTTACAAAGGTATTTTGTTATCTTCTTATAATTCATTGTTTCAATCGTTTATTTTCTAATTCAAATGATACAAAAAGGTTTAGATGACATGCTGATGAGCATGTATGTGATGGAAAAATAAATCATCCAGATTATTGTCCATAATGGAAGAAAATTGATGCGTAGTATTCTACATTTGGAAATGAAATTAGATATCTCAGACTAGGGTTGTGCACAGATGGAATGAATCCATACCGAACCCTCAGTAGCACACATAGTTCATGGCCTATTTTATTGGTAATTTACAACCTCTATCCTAAAGATTGTATGAAGTGCAAATATGTCATGTTGAGTATAATGATCTCGGGTCCAAAGCAACCCATCAATGATATTGATGTTTACTTTTCACCATTGATTGATGATTTGAAAATGTTATGGGATGATGGTTTTTGGGTGTATGATTCATATAAAATGGAATTTTTTCAACTGCATGCTCTGCACTTGTTCACTATAAATGACTTCCCAGCATATGTAAATTTTTCTGGATACAGTGTTAAAGGGCATAATGATTATCCAATTTGCGAACAAGAGACGTCATATTTCCAATTGCATAATGGGAGGAAAGTAGTGTAAATGGGACATCGAATGTTTTTGCCTATGGATCGCCCATATAGAAAACTAAAAAATGCATTCAATGGATCACAAGAATTTGATACTGCCCCAAAACCTTTATCCCCTGATCAGTATTTTGAGAGGGTGAAAAACCTTGATGTGACATTGGGAAAGTCATAGAAATCTGGTAATGATAGACATTTTTGGAATAAAAGGTCAATATTTTTTGAGCTACCATATTTGAGGTATCACAAATTTAAACATAATATTGTTGTCTTGCATGTGGAGAAGAATATATGTGATTGTTTTATTAGAACAATGTTAGATATTAAAGGAAAGAAAAAAATATGGCTTGAATGCAATATTATACTTACTAAAAATGGTAATACGTTTGGAGTTAGCTCCCACTCATAATGGAAGATGAACATTTCATCCCCCGACTTGTCATACATTATCAAAGAGGGAGAAAATTTGATTTTTTCAGTGTCTTAATGATATCAAAGTGCTTAAAGGTTATTCTTCAGCTGTAAAAAATTTTGTCTCATTGAAGGACTTAAAGTTTATAGGAATTAAATCACACGATTGTCACATCAGGATGCAACAAATTCATCCAGTTTCATTGCGTGGAATATTGCCCATCCATTTTAGAAAGACTATAATAATGTTGTGTTATTTTTCAATTCAATTTTTAACAAGGTGATTGATGTGAATGCTTTGAAATTTTTTGAAAAAGATTCAATTTTTATACTTTGTCAATTGGAAATGTATTTTCCTTCAACTTTTTTTGATATAATAGTGAATTTAATGATTCATCTGGTTCGAGAAATAATGCTTTGTGGACCTGTATATCTTCGTTGGATTTATCCTTTTGAACGGTATATAAAAATATTAAAGGGGAATGTTAAATATCCATATCGACCTGAAGCCCCCGTTATTGCAATGTATATTTTTGAGGAGTTAGCAAAGTCTTGTATGAGCTACTTAGCTATAGCGCAACACATAGGTTTGCCTCAATCTCGCCATGAATGAGTTCATAATGATGGAAAGGGGATTCGTGGCTTGAAAGTCAAATCATTGTCAGCTGAACAGATGAAGAAGTTAGAATTATACAGCTTGAATAACATATTTGATACTCAACTATATATCACATTGCATATTAATGTGTTGAAACAATATCATCCAAAGATGAATGAAATGTGGATTTTAAATGAGCACAAAAATTTTTTTTTTCATGTTTTAAAAAGAACATTCTTGGTATATCAGATGTATCAGAGACATTAAAATGGATAATGGGTGGTCCATGTTTAAATGTGATAACATGGTCTGGTTATGACATTAATGGCTATACATTTCATACGAAAGACTAGGACAACAGAAGTGAAGTTTAGAATACTGGTGTATTGGTGTTTGTAGAAGCAATGCATTTTTCAAGTGCTAAGGACAAAAACCCAGTTTTTGTGTCTAGTTCATATTATGGAATGATTGAAGACATATGGGAGGGTGATTAATTTTAAATTAAAGTTAATGTATTTAACTCTAAATGGTTTATTGGTAACAACAGTGTCAGACACGATGAATTTGGAATGACACTTGTTAATCTAAATAGATGGGAAGACACTGCTGATTCTTTTATAATGGAAACACATGATAATCAAATTCTCTATGTAGTAGTTCAATTAGATATGCAGGGGGCTATTGTTTTACAACGGAGAAAACAATATTTTCATGATGATGAACTTAATGATGATCGTGATTTATGTGAGATCCCTACTTCCATGGAAAGATTAATAGAACATAATAATGATCATGTTGAGGACATGGTTTGTGTCATCAGGAACTATCAAGATGAAGGAATTTGGGAATTCAAACCATTTGTAAAATCCTAAAATTACAGGTAACATATGTTTATTTCTTGTTTACATTTATTTTCTTAATAAAATGTTTGATATTGTAAGTTTTTTCTTTATTAAAACATGTATTAAAACAAAATAATTAAAAAAAATTGATTATTTTAAGTTTTTTCAGTTCACTTTATCATGTTTACCATTACATGAATTATATATCTAATATTTGTGTTCATTGATAATTAATTTACCATGTTTACCAGGTTTACCATGTTTACCTTGTTTACGATGTTTACCATCTTGACCATCTTTACCATCATTACCATTTTTTAACACTCTTACCATATTAACAATGTTTACTATTATGTATCTTAGTACACATTTCTATTTTATAATTACAGTAGTATTAAAATATTTTAATTTGTATATTTGTGAACTAACATTTTTTTTTGATTGTATGGATAATGACATATCATTCGGTTGATCAACCACATGGTTCTGGAGATGAGCATATTGTTCATAGATCTAGGGAGGATCATTCACATGCTCCTCTTGATGATCCCCAATCTTCCTCATGTTCTCCTATTACGACAATGACTTCAAAGTTTGGTAAACGTGGGTTCACACATTTACCATAATTACCCCTTACCCTTTAGCAGGATCAGAGGATACTTATTGAGTTTGATGATGAAGATATTCCTAGAGATCCAAATTCAAAAGATTTAAAGAGTTTTCTATCAACTCAGGCTAAGAGAATGTAATCATTCTGTAAGATGACTGTAGAGGTATGGATAAAGAGATAAACTCTCAGTTGTGGATGATGATTTTGGTATGATCTTTTCCTATTATTTGACTATTATTTAAATTTTTCTATTATATATAATATGTTTAACCTCTTCTTTTTCAGATAACATTTGATATTCCTTACATTGGATCATTCAAGATGAAATTTTCATCGTTGGCTACCAGGAGATGGAGGGATTTCAAATCAACCCTCTCATCTGATTTCATTTATGGTCATAAGAGCCATGATAATTCATTTCGTATATATCATTTTATATATGAAGACACATGGAGACAATTTTGTGAATGTAGAAGAAAAGAGTCATTTTTGGTAAGTGCAATGTAAACTTATATAATCATTCTTATACAAATGATCTAATTATGGTTTTTTTAATGATTTCTTATTCATAATTTACAGAAAACAAGGAAAGATCATCAAGAGATCCAATCTAAAAATTTATACCCTCATAGATTATCTTAGGGAGGGTATGCATTTTTGGAAGAAAAAATGATGGCAGAAAAATTTCAAAAACTATGATATGGGTCATCAAGCTCTAGAGATGTGGCCCCTCCATCCACACCCTCTAGACATGAAAAATGGAAAAGAGCTCAAATGGGCAGAAAAGGACAATGTATTTCAGAAGAATCGAGTATCGTAGCTGAGAGGATTGTAAGATATCTATTTTTTATTTAAGTTAACTATTTTCTTCATATAATTTCAATCATTACAGAAATGTTAAATTAATTAATACATGAATTTCATGAGGAGAAGAGTTCATTGGGGGCATTTTCAGCTACTAGGTGGTAAGATATTTTATCTGTAGCATTGGGAAACCCTGAACATCCTGGTCGTGTAGAAGGATATCCGGTAGGTGTATCAGTAAGAAAAGTTTTTCCAAGTTATTCAACTTCTAACGTCGAGGGGGTTTATAAAAAAATATAATCCTTGGAGGCTAAATTTTATAATATTAATGCGACAATTGATGAATAGATTAGAGGTTCGATATAGTCTATGTTTGCAGACATGCAAAGAAGATTTCAGATTGCATCTCCCACTCCTCCACCTCGCCCTGCAGACCCCATTATTTTTCCTCCACCTCAGCCTACGGACCCCATTTTTTATCATACTCCTCTTCCACAGGTTCCTACTTATTTCTAGTCATAGGTTTATGGTCCTCAACATCATATAGTTGTATATGTGTTGGTATATTTTATATGATATACAGTTCATCATCAAAAATTAGAGGTAGAGAATCTGAGGGTCATTGTACAAGATATTATAGGTAGATCAACATGAGTACCATTACCTACAGATGATGTGACGACAGTTGGACATAGTATCAGCCATTTTTTAATTTGGCCATCCAGACTTCTTCGACTCATTACCATAGAGGTATATATGTTATATCATTTTTTTATTAATGTTATTTTATCATATGAAAACTAATATATTTTTCTATTTATTTTTACAAGAATACTCAAATGTAATGAAATATTGTATAGACAACAACAAAGAGAAATGGTTATGACATCAGATACAAATTCTAGTAGTCTTGACAGAATGTTAAGATATTCAAATTTGTTGGTGTGTCATTACGAGTTTCCAATGAAAGCTCATATTTGTGGACGTGAAATAAGTTTGGGGATTATGAAAACCGATATAATAGAGCTTGTTACTAGAGATAATTTTCGCATCAATGTGGTGAAAAATATTTCCATGTTAGTATTAACACCTTTTCCCTGCATTATATTTATTAAAAATGTATACTTATTTCTATTTTTTATTAGGCATATTTATAAAATTTGTGAGAGGAATGAGCTGAAAGATGTATATGGATTCATTGACCTACAATTGATTTCCCTGGAAGCATGTGCATTGGATGAGGAACAAAGAATGCATTATATTTCATAATGACTTGAAATGAATATAGTCACACAATGTTGGATGATTCCATTTTTTGAGAGGTATAAAACACATCTCTCTCAAATAGTTCATTATATTTTAACATAAAACCACTAACCTTAAATTTCTGTTTATGAGTGATCATTGGATGTTAGGGTTTTTTACCCATGGGAGAAAGAACTTTATTGGATATGCTCTGTCCATGATGATGTGCAGCAATGTTTTAAGAATATATTGTAAAATTATGTTTCAATTTGTGAATAGTTTTATATATTATAATGAATTTTAAAATTACCCCATTTGTATTATTTTTTAACCATGCACGGGTCTACTTTCGAAAAAACACAAAGAAAAGGAGTTGAAAGATCAAATATTTAAATGTGAAGGTAAATATCCATTTATAATTTTTACTTTTTGATTTATTACATTAAAATAATATATTGAATTTACACTCATTCAAACAGAATTTTCATGAACAACAAGGCATCATCGATTGCAGATACTATCTTTTTCATTTGTAGATTTTTGATGATCTTCAACTCTATACTGCTGAAGACATCAAACACTTACAAGTGGAGTGGTAAAATTATTTTACAGGTTTGATTAAATTTTAGTTATTTGTAATGTAAAGTGTAATTTTAAATATTGTCCTTGTAAGTGTGTATTTGGTAGTCATTTAGGATGGACTTTTTTGATGTTGACATTATATGTTTAGAATGTTATATATGTGAATGTTTAATTTTTATCTACTTCTTGTATTTTTATAATAATGATGGTTTTTCTGGTATGGATTCTGTTCTGGAGGGGGGGGGGGTTCCAAGGGTGTGGGGGTGTTCAGTTAGGTGGGGGTGTTTAGGGGTCTGGGAGGGCTGTCCGGGGGGGGGGGGGTCCTGGGTGTCCATGAATGTGTGGGGAAGTCCAGGGGTGGGAGCATTTCTTAGGGGTGGAAGGGATGTCCGTGGAAGTGGGAGGTTGTCCAGGGGGTTTCCAGGGTTGTGGGGGTGTCGTGTTCTGTGAGGGGGGATTCCAGGGGTGTGGGGGCAGTCCAGTGGGGGGGAGGGGTCTAGGGTGTCCATGGGGACGACGGGGCAGTCTAGGGGTGTGGTGGGGGATGTATAGTGGGTTGAGGGGGTTCTGGTTTGTTTTTGGCAACTTTTTGGTCAGTTTCAAGGGTGTTGGGGGGGAGGTTGTCCAGGGATGTTGGAGTGCTCTCCAGGGGGTGGGTGTCTATAGGAGGGTGGGGGTATCCAGGGTGTGGTGGTGATATACAGGGGTGTGGGGGGGAGTGTCCATGGGAGTGGGGTGGGAAGTCTAGTGGGTGAAGGGGTTATGGCTTATTTTCTGTAACTTTTCGGTCTGTTTCAGGTGTGTGGGAGAGCTGTCCAGGGGTGTGGAAGTGTTGTCCAGGGGGTGGGGGTATACATGAGGGTGGGGGGGATTGTCCACGGCTGTTTGGGCCTATCCTAGGGGTCGAGGGATTGTCCAGGGGTGTGGTGGGGGCTGTCCAGTGGGGTGGGGGAGGGTTGTCCAGGGTGTGTGGGGGTATACATGATGGTGGGGGGTTGTCCTGTGGTGTTTGGGGCTATCGATAGGTTGGGGGGCAGTCCAGGGGTGTGGTGGGGGTGTCAAGTGGGGCGAGGGGGTGAGGTTGTGTTGTCCAAGACGGTGGGGTTTGTCCCTGGGTGTATGGGGTTGTCCATGGGGTCAGGGGGGAGGGGGTTATCCAGGGGTGTGGTGGGGGATGTCAGGTGGGGTGAGGGGGTGCTGTTCAGGGGGTGGTGGGAGGGATATCCAGTGGGGTACGATTTATATGTTATCAATGTAAATGATTAATTTTGATTAAGTTCTTATTTTGATCAACTTCTTTTTTTGTGGTATAAATTCTTTATATGGTTTTTGTTTGTTCCTAGGGGAGAGTAGAGGACAACATTCAATTTTTTTATAAAAACAATTGTCATCCTTGTCGGGTTATTTTTTAATCTACATGATAAAGAAATCCGGATGGGTTTATCACGTCGGTTTATTTAATAACCGATGTGATAAACACATGTGGAATGGTTTATCACGTCGTTTATTTAATAACCGACGTGATAAAAGGGCTGGGAATTGGTTTATCACGTCAGATATTAAATAACCGACTTTATAAAAGGCATGGGAAATGGTTTATCACATCGGTTATTAAACAACTGACATGATTACCCCCCCCCGGACTTGTTTATCACGTCGTTTATATAAAAAACTATGTGATAAACCATTTCCCAGGGGTTTATCACATCAGTTATTTAATAATTGACGTGATAAACATCCCTCGCACGGGTTTATAACATCGGTTATTATATAACCGACGTGATAACACCCCCCGGTTTATCATGGCGGTTCTAAAATAACCGACGTTATAAACCCCCACGTTTATATATATATATATATATATTTATATGAATACATGATTCCAAATCTGAAATTTTTATATAGGAACACATCTCATTTAATTATATGGGTACTAAATATAATGCACATTTTTTATTTCACATTTTATCATAAAAAAAGTTGAATCCTATTTTATATATTATTCTTATGATATGATATCCTCAGAAAATTTTCATATTATTTTTTTCTTCTCAATATTTTTATCATGATCATTATTAATGTTATTATACTCACTCAATGATTTTATTTTATACATTAACATGTTTTAATTGATATGCACTTTTTAATTCAGTAAATAAATCATACCCTCGTTTTTTTCATCCAATGCATGGATTTATTCATTGTGATAATTCATCATAAAATTAGAATTATGAATTAATTGAAGAATATAATTTTTAAATATAGAACATCATTATTCATGCTCCATTTCTTAGGATATTTTAGCCTCAGATTGTATGGTATGAAATATTAATGGGAACTATCTTTTGGTAGTTCATACACCATTTTAACATCTCTTATTTCATGTTGGGTGATATCATCATATAGGTATATAAATGTTCAATAAATAAATGGGAAAAATTATATTAAAAATATATTTAGGGGTATTATTTATATATCATATGAATTAATATTTGCTTCCTTATAAACATGATATTCCCCAACATTACGTGGTTCAAAATGGGTTAAAACCTATCAAGATATTTTAATGACCTTATCTTCATGATAAAAAATTGATACACCTATTGTAGGAGCTCTATCTATATTACCATATGGGTATTGTCCCACCATATCCACATCAATCATGGTAAAAAATATTTTTCCCATTATTAGTATATTGTGAAGAAAATATTGCATTCCCTTTTCACTTGATGAGATCATTGTTTTGATTTCACATCGCTTATTGTATACTATTTCTCTATGTTTTTTATGTTAGAATATTAAAATATGGATTTGGGAACCCTTCTATTCATCTGTATTTAATTATGAATTTAGATTGTTAAATAAAAAACTTAATGAAATTGATTGCAATCATATATATAATGAGCAACATTCATACAAATTATTGTACTCTATCAGATTATTCTATTGAGATTATATGTGTAGTGATTCAATTTGGAATTTTTTACAAATATTATATATATTTCAATCGTTATTCTGGTACACTGATACAAATGAATTCATTATTACTTTTGTCTGAAAACATGTACACACTAGATCTATTAATGATATATAAAGAAAAAGACCACATTGTTTTTTGGAGGTTCTCTCACTGTGGGTGAGATAGTCCAATATGTATGTTGTTTTGGAAAAAACAATGAAATTCATTATATTTTATTATCGTAAAATAAATATGAAAATATTATTGGATATAAAAAATATTCAAAAATATTTCTATCATAATAATTATTTATAGATTTGTTGACACAGACAGAATATATATAAAAAATGAAAACATATAAAAATTCTTCTTGAATATTACTTATAAATTAATGCACAATCCCCTCTATAAATAGATACATTATAAGATAATTATTTTTTCAGTAATATCATAATGGAAGCCTCCCACACTCTACTTCATCAAGAATATTGATGAATATAATATTCTCCAACAAATTTCATTCATGATGATTTATATTATTTTAGTATTTCATTATCAATATCCACTTATAATAGATATTTTAAAATTTAGTAGTGTCAAAAACAATTATTTTGTATATATTTTTCAATCAAAAATGAATAATTTTATACACACATCAATGTTCTTGTGGATATTGTTTCATTAAGATAAATATGAAATATTCAATTAATATACTATAGAATTAAATATGGGGAATGGGTCGATCATTATAATGTTAAATCATCGAACATCAATATTATATAATTGAAAAAACATTCATTGTCATGAATCCAAAATTATTAATTATATTTTATATAAATTACAATAATATTATATCGTTAATTTCCATTCAAACATATAGGAAAAATAATCATTTATGAATAAAAAATATATTTTAGTTGACCTTCCAATAAGATATTCATATTATATCCTAAAATACTAAAAAATGGATATTATTCCACTTATATATCTATATTGTCATAAAGATTAAAATTATATGGATAATATTCACCACATTATGTAATTTCCACTTATAATATCAATATAATAACTTCTATAATATTTAATCATCACAATGATTTATAAAATTTTTATATTGAATAATTGTATAATATAATTATATTTAATCATATTAATTTCATTGGATCTCATGTCCTAATATTACATGAAAATTTTTTGAACAATATGTATCCAAGAAAAAAACATAGGTTACTCTTAATTGTGATAAAATTTAATCATATAAAAATTAAGAAATATAAAATATGATCTAATATATCATCAAAATACACATAAATTATTTTTCAGATAATTTTACATCCCACCATGTAAACTAATAGTTACTCATATTTATAATATTTTATCATCATTTTCTACAAATATGAGATCAAATAGAATACTCTTCATTTTTGTTAAATTATTTGGGATGTCATTTGTCAGTATAAAATATTTCCAAATATCATTATTTCAGTACCATACCTCTTAAAATATAATAGATTATTTAAAATCCCTTTAATAACCAACTTCAACAATGTTTTATATATCCAAGTTATGATACCCAATATATGTTCAATTTTGTGTATTTTAATGGACATACATTGAGTCAATATTTTCTACTTACTTTAAAATATAATAAATAATTCATTATTATTTCATAAAATATTTATTCATCCATGAAACACATTCATCTACAATAAAATATAAATATTTATCAATATCCATGTTATACATCTATGCAATTATTATTCCATTAAAAAAATTAATAATTTACACCAAAATGGAAAACTATGTTTCCAATACTATATTCACAGTTATCCCGACACATTAATAGACAAATGATGTTCAGAAATATATATACTCAATAATAATCATCTTGGTAAACTTAGTTATCAACCACGGTATATGTAACCACATGCAAGAATTATATTCCATAACATTTTTATATAATACATTAATACTCTAATAAAACAACCACTACCATTTCAATTACTAAATAGATGTGAAATAATATTGTTTTCATTATCATTTGAAATGTTCAAAAAATTGATGATCATCAAGCTAGAAGAAACTCAATACATTTACATTCATTAATTAACTAAACACCCCCTTATATAGACATTCTTCATTCAATATAAAAAATCTCCATGTGCACACAGATAAATAAAAAATTTGGTGGATTTTCAATTATTTTAAATGAATTATTAATATATATCATCAATTTAAAATGAAAAATGTAATAATATGATATTTATAGAGAACATATTAAATAAATCATCTTTTTACAGATTAATAATGATTCATAAAAATGCCAGAGTTATATTTACTTTACTGGAATTGAATTCCACATTATAAATAAAATTATAATAATTTAAACCTATAAAACATATGATTACAGATTAATGGTCAAGGCCACTCAATATTTTTCTGATAAAAAATTCATGGAGTTATCCCCTATAATATGATTGGATTTGATTCACTAGTTTGATTAGTATCGTAAATGGTCACCATGAAATGGTTCCCATTTTGTTGAAATTCTGTATTTCCAAATAATTTCATCAAATTCCACATCCTACAAGGGAAAACAATAAAACCTCAATTTAAAAGGTTACATAAAGATAGTAATAATGGTAAAATTAACCAAATGTATTAAAAACTAAGGAATTTGACACCTATAATGTGCCACCAATCTCCCCCACACATCATATGGCAGGTAATAATAATTATTTATTAAAAAAATTTAACCAAACATTTATTGTTTTTTGAGCATAAATATGGTTTCTTTTATCCTTTAGTGTGTTTTCCATCATTCAATTGACTAGAAAAATAATATAATCATTTTATCTGTAAATAAAATCATTAAAAACTCATCCTATACACTACAAAACCCAAAACTAACACCTACTACATGAAAACGATATTTAAATTTTTTTATGTAAATTATATTATATGTTTAACATCATTATTATTTATTATCAATCAAACATTGTATTGATATAATTTTCACAAAATATAAATATAACCTTATAAATTATATATTTTTTCTAAATAGATCCAAAAAAATTCTGTAATTTTACATTTAATATTAATTTATATGATGTTTTTTATATCCCACACATTGATCATTAGCACGTCCAATTGATTTCTTAAAAACCTATTATAAATTACATTTTTTATGAAAAATTAAAAAACAAAGATACTTTTTGACATGAAAATAAGTAATTACATATTATTTAATAATATATATATATAACATTATCTAATATATAGTAATATTTGTTTGGGAAAATATCATTGAGAAAGTATATTTATATTTAAATATAAAATTATGTTCTATTTTAAAATATATCATCTTATATATTAAAAAAATTATATAGTTTTTAATACAAGATAAAATTCTAATTCTAATTTTAGTTTTAACTCAAGTTATCGAAATGATCAAAATATAATCAATGTTTAATAACCAAATTATGTAACTTAATGAAAGAATAATATTTTATAAATATAATCCACTTATCTCACAATAATAATATTAGTTAACATATTAATAAATTTTCAAATTAAGAAATATATCATTCTTGATTTAGTCATTATCATTCCATTTTACAAAATCGTACACTTATTAAATTATTTTAGTTAAAGGACTAGGATTAATAAAGGGTATCATTAACTTTACAATCCTATTATTATTACCAAAATTAAATTAATTTGATATTTTTTTAAGAAAAATAATAAAATAAATAATTTTTATTACATTAATACAAAATGTATATTCTATTAATTAGTTATTATAACCCTTCACTTAATCATATAAATTTAATCAAAATCATAAATTATATTAAAATTTGAATCATTTCCTATACATCAAAATTCATCATTTTATTTTAAATAATATATAAATACTACTGTTGCATTCAATCATCATTTTCTAGACTATTATTTTTACATTACATTCTATCATTACAACACTAGATATTAGAAAAATAAATTTCATCTTAAATATCCTATAGTTAAATTTTATGGATTACATAAATTTTTTTAATAATGTTAAGGTTTTTGTTCATAATTAATATATATAAAAAATATAAAAACAATTTAATGATGAATTTAATATCCCAATCAAAGAATAATGGAGAACAAAACCACTAATATTTATAAGAATTAATATTCATATTAGGTATATAAATAGATGATGAATTTTCGATTGTTATTATTAAAGTAAAAAAATCATCGAAATCTTATATCATTCCATATAACATCATGGATACATATTACATATTCATTCATGTCATGAGGGATCATTATTGGAGTTTAGTGAGAACATCATATGATGCTTGAGTTTCAAATGAACAGAGGACTAGTGATACCCGATGGCCAGATTTATAGTTTAAATATGTAATATATGATGTAAATATTTCATATTGACCAATATTTAAAAAAATATTCCTGGTATAAAATAAATAAATAATGTTAAGATTCTTTTCATATTTAAAATATGTTACATGTTTTAATTAACCGACGGGTAAATACATTTTTTGGAATACATGAATTTTTATGATCTTATTCTTTGAATATATTATCTTAATGTCATAAACCACTTTTTCATTGATGGATTTGTAAAATAAAAAACATAATATCCATTTAAACAGTTTCTTCCACCCAAAATCAAATAAAATATCCATTTCCATGTATCATTGTGTATTAAAACCCATGTGGTTTTATTGATTACTTGTGTTTAATCTCCAATGTGGTTAGTTGAATCCCTTCAGGTTGTCATAACATTTATGCAGACTTGTTTTTTCAATTTTCAATGTGGAAATTGGAGATTTTTATGGGATTTGTTTACCATTGGATTATTTTTGATTAATCAAAACTATATTTTTCATGTTGTCATCATCTTGGGGTAAATATGGTGTCGGTTTTGGTACGACATGAAAAATCATTTAGTTATGTTTTTAACTATCCTTTATGTCGATAAATTTAATTATATGATTTCATCATATGATATGAGATTAAACAATTAGTCTATTGTTTTTTGTTAGATAAATCTCTTGTTTTTTGTGGATCTCATTTCATGTAGTGTATTTCTCGAGTTGGATGTTACTGGTATGATTTATAGCCTATGTTGAATAGACATCATATTTTTTGGATTTTATAATTGTGGAAGAAATTAATGGTAATGATTTATTTTTTATTGTAAATGGATTCATCATTAAATATGTTTTTAATATTATTGTATTAAAATATATAGAGTTTTTAAATAATTGTTAAATGGATTATTAAATTGGATTTTAATGAATTTTTTTATGAATTTTTTTATTTAATTATTTTTGAATTGTATATCCACTTGAAATTGAAGTTATATTTGAAACACTTGGTAATACATGGGTAATTATGTGGATGATGTATTATTGGGCCTCATCCATTATATATTTAGGGGATTCCCTCATCTGAAGTTACTATTCCAAATTTTATAGGGATCAAAGGACTTTATATTGACAGTTTTGAGTGGGGGTGTCTTCACTAAAGTGGAATTAATATAGTAATTAGGAATATGGTATATGGGCATGAATGGGAATAGTCATTTATTGTGGAATGATTAATCTTACAGGGTGACATGTTATGGTCCATGTATTTTTCAAAATTATGTCTCGATTTTTTAGTTCTTTTTTTTATAAATGATGTGAGAGTTTTGGTTCTTGGATTTTATATTTTTTAGTATAATTTGTATTATAAATATAGAAAAACTGAATTATGGGCCATGATTTTGATATAAATATGATCTAATACATAGACTCCCATGTTTTATTATAAATGAACATGTTTGGATTAATTTTTTTAATTGATATGGAACACATTGTGTGATCCTACTAGACCTATTCAGTACACACAATCTACAACACTTATATGGTGTGTAGACCTGAAATTTTATTTTAATGCAGAAAATGAAATGAAATTTTAGTGAAGAAAATTGGTTTATATTAGGTGGGTACATGAATATAATGGTGAGGCAATGGGACATTTAGAATATTTTAGATGAATTAGTTCATACTAGTTCAAGCTTCCATTCAAGTATTGTTATCCATGTAAATTTTTTATTTAGTTCTGGATTTTTGTTAGTATGGCTATTTATCTTTCTTAACAGAATATATTTATGATATTTTTCAATTTTATTTTCATCCACTAACTATATTTGGTAATTCAATGTATTTCATCTAGTTTAGACAAATTTAATTTCTATTTATTGTGTCTATATATAAATATATACTACACGTTGTTTGATTCAATTTTTGGTTAAAAATTCCCTTTTATAATTGATTGATTCTCAGGAGGAATTTGTAAGCTCATGGGGTTTAGAAAATCACTACAGATATGTAGTTGGTTGGTTCACCTACCATTTGAAAAGGAATCCCATTTTAGATTGATATTATTTTAAAATAGTGTTAATTCCCACATGAATCTACTACGGAACTACATGGGTTTGAGGTATCATTTATAAAATGAGTGTCTGTTGAATTTAACGGGTGGAGTGTGTAAGACCCCTAAAATAGTGGAAAACAAATTTATATTTTATTTCATGATTAAACATGGTGGATTTTTTTGGGGTGACTACCATACTTGAACATTCTACTTATGAATGTTTTACCTGGTGTATTGGTAAGGATTTCTGACCTGAATAGAAGTTTCATAGTGTACGTGTGAGTGAAATAAGACATTAAGATAACTTGTTTTAGGTTATTGGGACAATAATTAGTCAAATTAGTGACCTTATATGGTAATATCATGTGGTGTCATGGGTACGAAACAAAATTAATACAAAAGACCCATGGGGACAAATTACAAGGTCCATGACCCGGTGATGTTGCTTCATGAAAATGATATCAAATAAGCATTATACATAGTATTAGGAAATTTGTTGATGGGATATTGGATTGTAAGGACATGATGAGATGTTTTAGGTTAGTTAGGGTGTAAACATATCCATTATGAGCCTCAAGTGACTATGGGTTATTGGTATGAGCATCTCATTCATATATTTTTGATCATCATATTTATTTTTGTATGATTTTATAAATTAAATAGAAATATACATCATTATTTATTGATTCCATGTGTTTTTGGTGTTCCAAATTAATCTTATAGGATTCATTTCCGTATATATATAGGTTTTTGTAGTGTATTATCCACATGGTAATCTAATATTGTATCCTAATGTTATATATTTTATCACGTGGGATGTTCATGTCACTCATCATAATGTTCCATCAGTTCTGGATTAAGATATTGAGTTGATACCAACAGTTGTAGAAGATATGGAATGATATCAAGATTTCATACATATGAATACCCTATCTATTATGATTATTAATTAACATCAAGAGTGGTATGACTTGCTAAAAAATATTAATAAGGTCTTCTAATTCCTAGAGACAACTAATCCTCTCGAGGTAGAGTGCATATTTCTTATCATCCTGTTCCATATCATGTAATGGTAGGATTATATGAAACATATAAATATTAATTTGGAAATAGATAATAAATTTATTAAACCCCAATTCTATTAAAAAATATACAAAGTGAATCTGATTATGGAAATTTTTTATAGTTTGTCTCTTTTCTACAGGGTGAGAATTTAGTGTCAGATTACACATATTTTTTGAAATGGTGGTTCATAATTATATGGGTATTGTGAGAATGGATCTGAAAAATTTCATAATGACCTATTTGTTTCTTTCCATCACTCATATTTTACTATCATATACTGAATATTACCTCCAATGATGACATTTTTTTGGGATATGATGAGAGAAATGTACATGTTTTGCATGTTTCGTATTATACCGCATCAGTTGTACTTAATAAAAGTATTAGCGGTGCATATAGAAAGATGATGATATTGTACTATCATCATAAAATTAATGGATTCCATTATAAATAGTGATACTACTTTATAAAATTATAATCACTTAGTTCTAATCCATTGAATTTATTCCAATGCAGTAAGAATGGGAACACCAAATGTTCTTGTCCCTCCAACACTAATATGTTCATTTGTTGTAGATACGATGACCATTTTAATATTTTTTATTAATATGATTATAATAAGTTATCTACGAATCTAATGCCATCTTATTTTCATTTATAGTACTCAATGTACATAGTTCTCTATCTATATTCCTCGGAATTGAATCACATTATTGTAGTTGTTAATTTTTTTGGGGAGGCAAATGTAGGACCAAAGGTGGTGGCAGTTACCATTTTCATTTTACCATCTATATAAATGAGATTATTTTATATTGTTTCATCTATATTTTATATATCTATATACATTAATGATATAGGAATATATTAATTGGATCGTTGATCTATTGGTATGTAGATAGGGGAACCTATTGCATAGTGGAAATATAGGGAGGTTGGTGCCCATATTTTTACCAATAATTAGCTAACATAGAATTACTATGATATTAATTGGTAAAAAATCTAGACATAAATGATATAATTATTTGGATTTATTATCTCATCCCTCCTCCTCATGAGATTAATTTTCGGAATAAACATTTATTATTATTAGAGGCCAAATAGGTGTCTCATGTGTTTCAAGGGAAGTGGAATTTGAATTTTGGTGGTGCAATACCTCATGTACCATATCATTGGTGATTATTTCCAATATATTTAGTATATCATAGTATTTTTCATCGTTTATATATCACTTCATGGATATTATAGATTTTATTAATGTATACCTACACAAATAATCTTTTCTATTACTATATAGAGTAGTATATTTAAACGTATCAGGTTCTTGGTACAATAATGATCTTTATAAACTCTTATTTTATAACAACGTAGAACGTGAATGAGATTAACATATATTTGGATGATATGATGTATATAGTATCTAATTTCCATAGTTTTTTCAAGGAATCCATTTTTCTCAATTTCATGGAAGTTGATCGTTCAAATCAATTTTGTGTAGTCTATAAAAACAATATTCGAGTAGTGATTAAAAAAAGTGAAAAATTAAAGTGTGTATGAATTTATTGATTAATTAATGGAGTTAACATAGAATTCCCAAATTCATCTACAGTTAGGATATAATCAACACATGGTTCAAGATTAATTTTACAGAGACATCATTCATGTGAAGGAATATCCATTTATAAATATCTTCTGGTGCATTTTGGTCTAACTAACCTTCATTTAATATTTTTATATTTTATTATGTAGGAATTCCATGAGTATATTAATACAATTTAAAATCTGTTCAGGGATGTTATCCTATATTAGTGAAGATATTATAATGACCAAATGAACCATATTAATATTTTTTTGGTAATCATTCATAGTCATTGACATTATTGAAATATTTGGAAATGATGTTTCTAGATTTTATAAAAAGATTTATTGACTCATGTTACTGTTGTACATGGGCTATAAACCGAGTCTAATAATTTTTAGTATGTATTAACATAGTAAGATCCATAGAACATATTCCTAATTTCTAGGTACTTAGTTATTGATGAATACGATTGTCAGTTTTTAATATTGATCACAATGTTTGTGTTACCTTTGAACCCTTTTACCAAAAATGTGATTCAATTTAAAACAGATGAAAAATTTAAAAAATCTTTTGATAAATATCACATCTTGGCCTAATTTGAACACCATTATATTGATATAATTCATATTAATAAATTAGTATGGATTATTATAATAGAATTAAATACTTATAATTAGTAAAATATATTCAAAAATTTAAACATGATTGATTCCACTATACAAAATATAAGTAATTTTATTAAGAATTCAAAATAGAAAAAACTACTGTACCTTCAAAAAATGTGGAACATTCTAAAATATTTATTAATATTATAAATTCATGAATGAATATGAATTAATGCAATCCTAAAAATGATATTAATTAAATTGAAATATTTACAACATATTACATGTTAAAAAAAGGAGATGTCCTTGTTATTCAATGACACTGAGCCACATATGAGTTTATCATAACATGGATAAATAAGATCAAAAAGTAATTTCATCAAGTCATTACCTAATTAGAATACCAATAATATAATTTTTAAATTACTTCCATGCATTTCCTATTATATTTTTCAATCCACACAACCCCATATAGTAGGATCCCTTCTAATTGTGGATGGAAAAAATTTATAATCATAGAAGACATAATGTCACTTCTATGGAACATAAAAATGCATGATGTTTCCTTCACATATGAAATGAATGTGTTAGTAGTAGATTCATATTCTTACCTCTAATGCATTGGTATTGAAATTCATGGTGCTTTTCAATAAGTGTAAAAATTTAATATATTTTCCAATCCAAACATGATGCATTGCCTCCTTTTGGATCATTTCTATTATTGGAATCTCTTAAAGATTGAAAACCACATATAAGTAATTATTTTTTCATAATCACACATCATTTAAAGGATTAAATAATTTATGAACACATCATCATCCATATTTTATCATGTTATAAATTTGTTTCACTGTTATTACCCTCTCTTAACCTAATGTTATGTTTTTGATCCAAGAATGATTACTCAAATATTTCTAGGTACGTGACACAATCAATAGTCCTATACAGAGAATCCAAATATTTTCTAAGGATGTTCCACTACTTTTCCTCCCATAAAAAAACCCATGTCATTTGTTATAAAATGATGGATTATTTTTTTTTTCAATGGACTTGAAGAAGTCAATGGTCCCTCTCATATAATGAATCAATGTTTGTAAAAGGATGTGACATAGTAATAAGTCACTCAGTAACATCATGATACATTCACCAGATCCATACTAATAGTGGTCTATTATTTTTGGAAAATGAAGAGAATCGACATCTGTTTCTCTATCACTAGTTAGGTTCCACTTGTACTGGTTCAACGACACCTGATGACACCACTAAATGGAATGTAAGGAATCACCATTCCTGAGACAGTTGTCATATTAATGTTATTGTGACACTATTCATATAGAATTTCTCTTGAAAATCACTATGACACAATTTCTTATATACCTAACTATATATTCATAAAGGTTTTGATCTTTTTCCTACCAGAAATATTTAGACAAATTAATGTTTATGACAAAATTTAAGGTTGTCTGTTGGAAATTCGTAGGAAAATACAAGGTATGAGGATTCTGTGCTCCCAAAATTATGGTACCACCTCTCAGCTATCAAGAAATATATAAATCAGAGATGGTGGGGTGATAAAGTCGAGTAGTAGATATAATAGGGAACCTGTGCATCTAAAAAATCCATGAAGAACACTTTATATTCATGTTCTTGTGCTTATATGTTGATCTCACGAATTTTATGAAGATATTATCGATAGATAAAGATCTAGACCAACTGTGATGTGGTTCATCAACTACCACACACCCATAAAGGATGGAACATTGTCTATCCTAGAATATAAATAAAACACAACACTCTATTTTTTTGAGACAAAATCTAGAGAATGACTCAAACTGCACTTCCTGTATAACGTGGAGTCCAATGCTACAATGCATAACACATATAGAATTCTAAATTCAACTCTAAATTTATATCTCTTAGTGTTACTTTTACTTACTTTTGAGCAATTTGTGTTTCCTTTAGAGACACACACTGTCTCTGATGCATGACTAGAGGAGACATAATATACTCACATTCTAATTTATATACACATTTTTTCCACGATTATGTGTGGAAGTGTTCGGGTGGGTCATGTTTCTTTCTTTTCCCACACAGAATAGTGGTAGAGGTTAGAAAACCTAGTGTGATAATTTAAACTTCAATCCAGGGTGAGGATCTTAACTATTTATTAATGTAATCAACATGGTGGCAGGTGATCACCAAGTGGATACTATTAGTTCACGGTTTGAGACTGAACATCCTGTATTTATTTACTCTGTGATTTATTAATTAAATTTCACGCTCTATTTTATTTCAAATTGCATATAAACAATGAAAATATAATATTTAGTTTATAAAGTGTTTATATCTATTTTAAAATAGTATTTTTGTTTCAAAAGATATATAAAATCTCATATTAATATAACAAAGACCTAATCTATATTCTGAGGAACAAATTGAACATTTAAGACATTTATAATTTCACTACAAACGGACTCAGTTTTATATTAAATTTGTGGAAGCCTTGAGTTTTATAATAACTATTGTTTTAATAGAAATAATGAATATATACTCAATCCCCCACCCTATTATGTATTCTACTCTGACCAATATTTTGTATCAGAGAGAATATTGTTTATCCTTGTTATGTAAATGTTCTCAATGTATTCTTTTCATCTTATTTAACAATCATTTGAACTGTGATTTTTGTTTTATTTCACGATCATAAAATTTCTATTATTTCTAAATTTTTATCCATTTCTATATCCTTCTAAAATATCATTATGGATAATAGACTAGAATGTGCTCCTATAAAGAGACATCCATTCTTTAATGGAAGGAATTATGCATAATTAAAAATCAAATGGAAAATTAACATAGGGAGAATGGGTTTAGAAGTTTAGTCTTCTGTAGAAGAGGAATATAAGATTCTAGATAATTATAAGAACACTTGGGATGACCTATATAAGTCTTACAATAACCAAAACTATAATTATATGAAATATATGGACTCTTCATTAGGAGACAAGGAATTTAATATTATTTCTACATGAAAATCTGCCTATGAAATTTGTGACACACTTTTTGTTTGTCATTAAGAAACAACCAATGTTAAGTAAATGCTGATTAATACATATACTATGGAATATGATAAAACTAAAATTAATACTGATGAGCTTATTTCTGACATGTATCTCAGGTTCAATGATATTATCAACACAATGATTTTTCTTGGAAGAGAAATTACTTCCCAAGAACTAATAATGAGGATTCTTATATGCCTACATTAAAGATGAAGATGAACCACTATAACTACTATGGAGTCATGTGACATCATCTAATTATATTTCCATGATGTCAGTGGGTAGTTTTCTGTGTATGAAGAATAAATAAAACTGAATCAGGAAGATGAAATTAAAAAGAAAAAAATTACAGCCTTTAAGACTACCACAATCAAGGACAAAGATAATGAAAAAGCTTAGGAAGTTGTTGATAGTTCAAGAATTTAATAATAAGTCTCAGGAAATGATGATGAATTGGCCCATTTGGAATGATGTTTCATGAAATTTTATAAGAGGGTAAATTTTTTCAGCCTAAATTCAATGGAAAATATAACAACAACTGAAATTGGAAAAAGGATTAGAATAATCCCGATAAAGCTGAAGAAATAGTATGATATTAATGCAAAAGAAGAGGGAATGTAAAGATAGATTATCGACTATTTAAGTATAATAGAAAGTATGAGTATAAAGATATAAAATATTATAATGAAATTAAGGCTTCATGGAGTGAATCCATGGATATCTCCAATGAATCTAATTCTTCTCCCGATGAGAAAGATGAAAATAAAAACATGTGTTTCATGTAAGGTTACAATCGACTCACCTGAAAATATTTATTATTATTATAATGATGAATATAAATATGAAAATATGATCACTGATGAACTTCTGGAATATAGTAAAATGTTATAAGATACCAATAACAAACCAAACAATAAGTATAAATCGTTAATTAAAGATCATAAAGTATATGAAAATATTAAATCTGAACTCACTATTAAGGAGGAGAAAAATGTACATATGCTAGAAGAAAATAATCATATAATGTTATGTAATGACCAATTAAACAAGGATCTAGAAAAGTTTACCAATGGGAAAGACACACTCACTAAATTAAATGGTAAACACATTACTCTAGGAAACTTTCTGGATTAGAATATCGTCTAGGACAATGAAACTTATCCAAAAAATATTTTACCACCAAAATAGGTAAATATTCTTCTCCTTTAAAAAATCAAAACAATATATCATGTTCCATCTCAAGTAGCTCAACTTCATAATGTTTCTTCTAATATTCTTTTATATCAAATAATGTATGTTTCTCAAAATCATTATAATCTGCTAATAAGAATCATCTGAGACAAATGTGTGTTACTAAATACCTTATTACTAATATTTATTGACCTATATAATTATGCTTACCAAAAACACTACTTCTTTTATCTGTTTGATAAGAAACGTGCCAAAAGAGATCTTGTAGATTTCTCTGGTACATGGATAGTGGATGTTCAAGACACATGACAAGATATTACTCAAGCTTCAAGAATCTCATCATGATAGATAGTGGACATATCACATTTATTGACAATGGAAATGGATAAATTATTGTCTTAGACCAGATTTGTAACCATTTTGTTAATTGGACATCCAATATACATTATATTGATGGATGAAGTAAAATTATCTCAGAATATCTCAATTATTTGATTATGTATTTAATTTAAAATTTGGTAATGATTTATTCCATGTTTTTTATGGAAAATGTAGGTTTTAATTTACATATCTAAGTGATAATGTAAATGATAAAAATTTATATTCCTTAGTATCAAAAAATTTATCAGGTCTTCGTGATTTTCAAAAGGAATCTTGGTAATAAAAAAAATATTAGGAAACTGTAACACCCACACAATAATGAAGTTATCTAGAAATTGATTATTTATAGACCAACCCTAGCTGTAGTTTACAGACTATAAAGTGTGAAATCCATGAAAATGTGAATGCAATATAAAGTATATTTCATACCAATGAATGAATTAACTACTTATCAACCTATTGTGTTGGTTCACATGTATTTATTTGGAGAATCTATAGTCTCAAGTCTAAATGAGAAGCAGTATGTTTATATTCTTGAAGATGACATCTGTAGGTACACATGGACGTATTTTTAAGAACATAAAAGTGATGCATGCAATTACATTACTAATTATGATAGATCTGTAGAAAACCGTAGTGGAATTGAAATAAATTCGCTTTTAAGTGATCATGGCCAAGAGTTTTCTTATCAATACATTGAATCATTTTGTACTCAAAATGGAAATGGTTACAACTCTTCTGCCAAAGGACACCTAAAAATAATAGTATAGTAGAATGGAGAAACTGAACCCAACAACAGATTGCTGGGACAAGGCTCATGGAATATGATTTGATAATTTATTTTTCTACTAATGCTCTTAATACAGATTGTAACATAATCAATTAATTCTTGATAAGTCATATCATTAAGAAACCCTAATATAAATTATGGAAAAATAGGAAAGAAAACATAAATTATTTCAAAGTGTTTGGATTTAATTTTTATATTCATAAGACTAAGGATAATTTATATAAATATTCATATAATATTCATGAAGGAATATTTCATGGATATTCTATCTCCAATAAAGCGTATAGAGTATTTAATTAATGAACAAAATGTGTGGATTAATATGTTCATGATATATTCAATGAGGCAGATCCACATGACCATAATATCTATCTAGATACTCATTACGATGATTTTTCAAACCTGAATATAAATGAAAAACCTTTTATCCTTAATTTTAATGAATTTGTTAAAACATGTACATCTGGATATTCTTTTGATTCTAGACATCATGAACCTGAACCTATATAAAATACAAGAATAAACATTATTTCCTTTTCTAGACAAACTAGATGCCTTAAAACCATCTATTAGTTGATTCTTTTGGATATTTAGAAAAATAAACACAAACTATATCATCCTTGAGAAATTCAAGATTTCTTGTCCCGACATGACCCAAAAAATGTCAATGATGCAATTGATGAAGAATTTTGGCTGATGTATATGCAATTAGAAGATAATAAAATTGAATGAAAAAAAGTTTGACAGTTACTAGAAATACCTAAATACACCATGACCATATACACTAAATGACTATTTAGGAAAAAAGTGGATGAAGCTGGTAACATAGTTAGAGCTAACTATAGGTCTGTTAAAAACAGTTATAACAAAGAAGAAGGGATTGAATATGAATAAACCATTTCACAAGTAACTAGTCTTTAAATAATTACGATCTTACATTCTTATGTGTGGCATTTTTATTTCAAACTATAGTAAATGGATTTAAAAGTTCTTTCCTAAACGGTTATATAGTTTAGGATGACTTTGTAGAAAAACCCCTGGTTTTACAAAAAATTATTTTCTAAATCATGTTTTTAAATTATATATAGCTTTATATGGATTGAATCAACCTCATAGATCTTGGTAAGAATGATTAGGTATATTTTTTGTTTGAAATTTTTTTACAAATTTAATTTCTTATCTAACTTTATATAAAAGGAGACTTTATATTTATTTTTTCATTGCTCAAATACATACTTATGATATTTTTTTGGATATTATAAAATCACTTTGTGTAATGAGTTTTCAAAAATGATTCTAAGTGAATTAGAAACGAGTTTAATGGGATAAATTAAGTTTTTTCATGGATTTCAAATATTTCAAAATAAATTATGTATTATTCTGAATCTATGTAAATATAGAATAGAACGTTTAAAAACTTATAGATTTGATAGAATTAAATGTTGTGATATACCTATGGTTCTACATGTTTGTTGGATCTTGATTAAAATGTAATGTCAATTGATAAATCTAATTATAGAGGAATGATTGGGAGGATTCTATACGTAACTGATAGTACTCTAGATATTATGATTAGTGTGTGTATGAAGGCACGATTTCAGGAAAATCCAAAAGAATCACATTTAAAGGAATTTAATAGAATTTTCAATCACGTAAAATATACAAATAATTTAGGACAATTCTATCATAGAGGAAAGTTCTTTGATTTTGTTAGTTATTCAGATGCTAAATTTGGTGGATCTAAGTTATATAGATAGGGAACCTCTAAAACATGCCACATTTTCTGAAGGACTCTAATATAATGGTGTATATAGAAACATAGTTATGTATCTTTATCAACTAATGATGAAAAACACATTGCTGGTCGTAGATGTTGCATTCAGATTTAATGGATGAAACATACCTTACTGAACTATGGATTTCAATTTATACATATCCTCCTAAAATTTGACAACAGAACTGCAATTAAAATTTCTATGAATCATTTTTCAGATTTAATAACTAATCATACTGATGTATGAAATTACCTTTAGAGATATACTTCTCCAAATTGTGATGTTACCCTTGAGTTTATTATAAATGAACATCTGCTTGTTGATATCATTAACAAGACTTCAATCTCGGAGAGAATGAGTCGAATTAGACATGAACTAGGCATGATTAATTCTTTCTCTGTACCAACGTGATATGTATCCCTGATTTTACAAGGTGACCGACTCACTTGTCTCATAGAGAATTCACTCGCTGGTTGTTAAGAGTTGACTCTCAGATTGCAGAACATTATTATTTATTATGCCTTAACTGCTTCATTGTATCAACATCAATTTATTTATTCATTAACTAAGCACATGCACCATTAATTATGTTTATAATTCCCAAATGAATTTTTTTTCACATGATATTCCCTCGTTCAACCTCGGACTATTTACATTTTGAACATAAAGCATAGCTTTTCATGAAACCCCAATTGATGAACCATTTTACTTTTAATCATCATGCCTGTGAATCCATCCGTATCTCGAATCCAAGAATATCTTTTTTTATTAGGTTCCTTGAATTACTTGTATGGAAATGATAAAGTTTTTCTCTAGCTCGGATATGGAAAGAAGAACAACTTGAAATAAGAGGAAGAACTTTGCTCCAGAAGCACTAGTAAACCCAAATATCGTGACCCGCACAGTTGTGCATGATAAAGAAATACATATAAATTAGTTGTTGAAAAGTATGCCCTTATTTTTACAAGTCATAAAAGGACCAAGGGTGGCTGTATTGGTTTATTAAGGAGGAAATGCCCATATATCCAAATCTGGTATCACAATTTCACTAGTATCTTTTGAATTATTTGAATAATGATGATGTTTATATGGAAAGGTGCTAGATAAATAGTGATTGATTAAGCTTTTCTTCAAGACAATGGGTAGAAGGTTTAAGGTTACCTTATAAAGATGAATCTGAAGATTGTTTAAGAATGCCTCCACCTCCCAGTGATATATTTTGTACTAAAGAAATTGTCAGGTATTTCACTAGAGATGAATTTAGCAGAATACCAAATTCTTCTGATTAGGATGGTGATACACGTTTGATATTTATGTTCTATCTCAATTTGATCGGCCCAAAGCAAGGTGATTTTTCAACATTGTTGTATCAAGACACTATTCTTATGTATTCGATGACAAATGGATGTAATGTCAACTTGTGTATGTAAATTTTACTACACATGAGTGACATGATCAAAACCATATTAAAATCTAACATTGTGTTCTATTCAAGGTTAATTTCTATGAGGATATAGAATAAAATAATTATGTTCCAAATGAGGAAGAGTATGAAATGGCTGATTATTTTTTTGTCTATGGTTATATGAAAAAATATGAAAATCAGTTGGAACCCCTAGATGAAGTCATGGATGTTATATGATGACATGTTATAAGAAAAATTCAACCCATTTTATCATCCCTCCAGGAAATAAAATATTTTTAACCCCAATTTTGAACATGATGAATTGGTAGTATATTCTGATGAAGAATTTGATGAGGAAATAGGTGAACAAATTTATGATGTTGTGGATGTTTATGTTGGTGGAAATGTTTTCAATGCTGTGGTGTTGGAAATTAATCAGGGTAATGATCTAGTTGGAAATGATGAGCCAACAAAATTTATTTCTTCTATTGATGATAGAATAAATAAGGATGTTGAATTTGACAAAAATAATTTTGAGGCCAAAGAATATTCAAGAAAAGATAATAAATTTCCTTATGAATTTCATGACTCTCTTGCACAATATATTTGGGAAAACACCCAAGTGAAAGGATAGTTGACGTGATCCAACATTTCGAGTCAAATAAACCTGAAATTTCATTTGTTCCTATAGTTTCCATTTATTTCGATCTTGGAATTAAGAGTAAAGAGACTATGGTTGATAGTAGTGAAACTTTTAGTGAGATTAGAGGGGGGAAATCCCTCCAGTGGATGTTTTTAATTCTGTCTTTCCACTGTTCCTCATGTGATGGACACCTGGTTCAGATTCCCATGTGAATATGAAGGTGATGAGAAACCGTGCAAGGCTGTTATTTAGATACCTGATATATCATGAATGGTTATGTTATTGACTTTCACTACTCTTAGAGTGACATGTATAATGGAAAAAAATGTGAATACAGAGTATGGAATGGCTTTTTTTCTTACTGAACTACCACCTGCTCTTAGTGAGTTTATCACAAAAGATAAGCTAGATAATTTCAAAGGGAAAATTTGTTCTTTAGTGAGGAGGCTTTTCCAAAAACAATTAAATGTGCTTTAGATCATGTCATCAAAGAAAATATTATGTAGGGTGATGAGTTTGTGGTATTAAATCTTAGATTGCCTAGTTGTGGAAATATTTTGATGGACATGTTGATTCTATTATAAAGTAATTATTAAGAGATGTTGTTAAAGAGATTCAAGATAATAAAATAGCTACTGAAGAGTTGGTTATTACTAAGAGTTATATAACTTTAATTGAAAAAGTGAAATTGGTTAAGGGGATCAACATTTTTCATCTGAGTACAGATATGACATGGAATCTATGATTGACTCTGTGACCAATGTAATTTCTCAACATAATTAGTTCAACATGACACAGAATAAGAAGGAACTCTAAAAGAAACTATTAAGTCTATCAATTTCGTCTCAATCTATCTCTGGTAAAATAAGTGAAGATGCTCAGGAAACAATATCTCATGGGATTAAAAAAGTGAGAATGTATTAAGTTCATTCTCTAGTTTTTCTCATTATACCTCTTCTTCCTTGAAGGAATTTAGAGAAAAGATTGATATGTACTTCAATAATTTGTACACAAAACATGACATGAGAAACAACATCAAATTTTATGTAAAAAATTAGAAGCTGCCTTATGTTTCATGATCCTTCGATATCTAGATGGATAAAATAATATATATTACCTCTATGATGGATATGTTTATTGAGTATAAGAATGATTTTGAGAATAACATGACTTATGGTTCTCCGATTATTGATAATTATATCTCCCAATTGAAGCCTTAACTATATGTGAATATCCAGGACATACTGGTTCCCAATGCTACATGTATTGGCTCCATTATTGTTGTTCCACCTACTCTCCCTCATGTTTCTCTATCCCTATCCAACATCAAGCATATTATTATCAAGAAACATTCATCTACGAAAATAACATCAATATTTCTTACTTTCCATGCTATAATACCTTTCCATTCTACACCATTAGTTTCTTTACATACTGATCTGGATGCTAGTGACCTTGCACCGGTTGAGTCTTTAGTGATGAAAATGGACTATTAATGTTATTGATTGATGGAGACCATTTTTTTATATTAATTTTTTTATTTTTCTTCATATATTATGTTGAAAATATTTATTTCATAAAATATATTTCTTATTCCTGAGCTATTTTTCTTTTTCTTTTTCCTCTTTCCTTTTTTTGATTAATTAAAAAAAGGGGGCGATAAATGCACGAGGTTAGGATATTTATTTCATATTATTAATTAACATGCCCTTAATTCATGGCATGCTTTTTGATTTTCAAAAAAGGTGGATAATGTTGGATCCCTGTGATTATTAGACCTTCTTAAGGTATGTAAATAACACAACATTCTTTTTGTTTTGATAATCAAACATTATTTTATGTATTATGACATATATGAATAGAATAATAATCCTATTCTATTTAGTTTTTCAAGTGTTTCATTATGATTAACATCACGTACCCTACTGATATGTTTTTATTCCAAGATATATTACTCAAATTCATCTATGTATGAGAAACAGTCACCGCTAATGTATATATAATACAAATTTTTCGCAATGTCTATCCCCTCGCTTCTAGTCTCATACAGAAGGACCTGAGTCAATGGTTATATACATATGGACTAATTTTCCACAAATGGATTGAAACATTCATTCGTTCCTCTAAGATAGTGAATCAATGATTCACAAAGGATGTGACATAGTCACTTTTACCTAACAAATGCAATGCCACAGTCAAATATTCCACACTAACACCGGTCTATTATTTTTGTAAATGGCTGAGATTCTACATATATTCCTTAATAACAGGTTAGGTTCCACCAGTACGGTTTCAAAAAAACCTGATAAAACTACTCAAATTCATGTAAGGACTCATCGTTCCTGAGTCATTGGTCATATGATAGTTCTTTTGACATAGTTCTTAGGTCACCACATCTGTAACTCACTGTGAAACTGCATCATCTATACTTTTCCATATTTTCATAAAGTGTTTGAAAATTTTACAAATGGATATATTTAAAAAAATTAATCTTTCAGAAAATATTTAATGTGTTTAGTTGTATATTTAGAGGACATTACAAGGTTCAAGGATGCTATGGACCCAGTATGATGATACAACCAATTGGACCACATGAAATATATAATATGGGATCCTCGTGTGAGAAAGTAGAGTAGTACACATTATAGAGAACACCGACATCTGCAAAATATATGGAGAACACTTATTGTTCATATTCATGTTCTTACATGCTGAAATCATATATTTTACGAAGATATTATTCATAGTTAATTTTCAAGCCCAAATTTGATGTGCTTCATTGACTACCACTCAAAAAAATAAGTTGGAACATTGTCTATATTGGAATGCAGATCCTAAGTACCATGAAACTATGTTTTTGGAGACAACATCCATCCAAGGACTCACACATCACTTATTTTAGAACAAGGAGTCCGGATCTACAATACATACCACACAGAGCATTCTAAACTAAACTCTACATTTCATGCTCAATTGTGATATTTTTATATACATTTTAGAGTGTTATGTGAATGTGTTTGACAAAAATTATATCCGGTGCATAATTGGAGGATACTAATTATCCTCACATTCAATGATTTTTACACATTTCTATCCCACTGTTAAGTGTGGAAGAGGTTGAGTGTGATATGTTTTCTGCTTTTCCCACGTAGAACTATGGTCAAGGTACTTGTACATGGATAGCTCTGTGTGCTATTGAAACCCTGATCCAGGGTGTGGATCCAAACATTTTATTAATTTAAACATCTTGGTGGCAGGTGATCACCAATTGGAGAGGATTAGTTCACTTCTTGAGACCGAACCTCTTGTATTCATTTTCGCCATGCTTGCTTGTTTATATTTCATGTTCTGTTATATTTCAAATAGAATATAAACAATCAAACTCTAATATTTCCTTTAACAAGTGTTTATATCTATTTTAAACGAATATTTTTGTTTCAAAAGTTATTTTATTTTTCAAATTAATATAACTGAGACCTAAACAATCTTAAGAGAATCATATTTAACATTTAGAACATTATTAAATTCAATAAAAATGGCCTTTGTTTTATTTTAAATTTGGTGAATAATTGTGTTTTAAAATAACCATTATTTTAACAAATATTTTGAATATATACTAAATCCCCCACGGCCATTTGAGTATTATACTCTGAGGAACAACTCCAAGTATCCATTTTATATAATCCACTTGGTCGATCTTTGAGGTTGTATTAAATAAAAATATTTGAAATAAAATAATTTTAAATTATAAATTTGAAAAAATTATTCTACTAAAGTTAAATATATTAAATATTCATTATATGTGACTTTATAATCTTATAAAATGAAAAATTAATACGTGATTAGGAATTGATGTTATTTGGAATCTTAAGAGAGACTTATAATGATTTTGATGTATTAATGAATAAAATTGAATGTAACACAATAATTGATGTTTTATGATATTATTAATAATAAACATACCATTAATCATGACTATATATTATTTTTTGTTATTGTCTTATGATATCAAAAATTTAATGGAATTCCATTAAAAAAATCATAAATTCATCTGTGAATTTCAAGAACTGATCTGAAATCATTGATCATGTCTTATAATGCTCTAAATTACATTGATGATTTAGTTATGAAATATATTATATATTAAAATACTAAAGATATTAAAATAAATTTTAAATATATTAAAAAATAATACATATAATTGTAATTAATGTTTCAGAATACTAAGATTAGATTCTTTTGTGAAAAGAGTAAGCCAATATTTCTCATTTCATGTTTAAAATGTAATTTTCTCAATAAGAAATGAAATCATATTTTTCATAAATCCAATAATTTCGAAAATATTTAAAAATGAATAAAATTTGCATATAGATCCTTTATTAGAATAATTCTCAATAGTTCTGCAAAATATGAATCTGATTCAACTTCAAAAAAATAACACAAATTTATAGGGGTAAATTTTTTAAAATTGATATAATAATTTGTGAAAATAGGAACTCTATCTATAGAAAATATGAAAAAATCATATTTTTACTTACATGATACTCATAAAGAAAAATTGTCATTTTAAATTTTATACATACCTCTTATGTATATAGACATATTACTAATTAATATTTTCATATTTCTTATTAATACTATTAAGAACTATCCATATTTTATAAGATATATTTAATTTAATATTTTATTTAATCAAATGGACTAAAACAATGCTTTTAATGTTTTGAATAAAAGTATATAAGATTGAAAATTAAATAAAAAATCATATTTTCATTTATGAATAATTCATAGAAATGTGAAATTTATTATGTTTTCAACTAGATTTTTAAAATATAAACACATTACACTTTACTGAAAATTGTAAATTCAAATTAATTATTGATAACATCCATAAAATAGTAATATCATATAAACTACCAATAAATTTTTTAGTTGTCTTGAAGCGTTGATAATAGAAAATAATTTTTTATTTTCTAGATAGAAAATTATAAGATATAGACCCCAATGATTCATCATGTTTTACTATGAACCACGAAACATATATTCTAAAGTGATACAATTTTCCAAAAAACAAAAAATTATTTTCTTATGTTATTAATTTTAAAAAAAGGTTTCAAATAGAATATATTTTATGAAATATGTTCTTTTGTAATTTTTTAATTGAAATATCGATAGAAATATAAATAAAATACATTTATCAATTAGTTGCAGATAAATAAAATTTTTCTATTCATTATATTCCTTATGGATTATTTTTAGAAAAACATTTTCAATGAAATTTTTTCTTAACCAACTATTAAATTTTTTATTCAATATAAACTATAATATAATTTCTAATAATTACTATATAATATAGTGAAATGAAATGTGATGTCAATATTTTATTTTTTAAGGTAATTCAATGAATGATGTCTTTTAAAATCCAACTAAAATATTATATCTAAATGAATTTTATTATAATTTTTAATTCATTGAAAATATAAATGAGAAACAGACTAGTAAATTTTAAAAAAAATCAGTCAAATTTCTACTGAAGAATTATATTGGAGTTCATGGATAATAAAATTGTGTCCATGAGATATGCAAATAACGAAATATTGAATTGAAATTATGTTTTTCCAAATAATTCTTGAATAATATATTAAATGTAATGAAATATAATGATTTTTCATTTATACATTCCTATTCTGATGTAAAACAATGATGGTGTCCCAAATCTAGAAAACATATACCCTGACATAATCAAGGTGACACAAACGATAGGCTTGAATTGTTTAACACCATAGGCTTCCAACATTCTATGAGGTTCAAAAAGGAATATAAAGAGATAATATAAAGTATATAAAATATTAACATAATAGAAAAAAGAATGAAAAAATAATCTGTGAAATAATAACAAAAATATGAAAAGCCAATAATATAATATTATTTAACAAAATTTTTATATAAAATATCATACATTTCATACAATAAAACCATATCATTATTGTTTTAATTGAAAACACAAACAAACAATAACTAATAAAAATAATGGAACTACCACATTAAACAATACATATAATTGTTCAATAAAAAATAAGGAATAATTCCATTTTATCCATGAATCCTCCTCGCAACCTTATGGTAAGATCATGATGTTGATATATTACCATTACATGAGGCTTCAGAGATGAAATTATAATGTGTATCAATGATACCCTATAGTGTGGCTAATTTGAAACATAGTCATACTACCCTAGCAATGCACCAAATTGATAACCACTTGTATATATTTATGAACATGTCCTAATATAAGACTACACAAGTCCAACAACATCATCATCTAATTATGATCCACTATTCCTGGAGGATAGACATGTGTCCATACTTCCTGGTTTTTTTATATTTAATGTGTAATGAGGTTCACACTGTCAATAACTAAATAAGAAAAAATAGTTATCATACTATATACTATTTTATAAAAACATATATTGTTCCAAATTACATTAAATAAGAATAACCGTGTTTAATTCATTAAAATATAATGCACAAAAATCATTGATTCATGGTTTAAATTTAAAGGAATATTCCTTGAAAAACTAAATAATGATATCCCTAAAACAATCTTTTAATTACAATCCTAGCAAGCCCCTAATGAGGGAAGCATGTCACAATTCAATTAATAAGGACACCTATAATGTGACCATCTTCCATATTTATTATAAACCTCAATATCCTATGTTTTATGTGTAAAATGGATAATTAAATCATATAGTCGGCGAAAACACCTCCTGGAATATATCTTATTTGTACACTACCCAACCAAAATTAACCACATGGTTATAAGAATCATAGTTAAACTATGTTAATAACATATTGAACATCAATATCCGCCATATTCAAAAAATTTATCCCACATGTTTTCTTAGTCAATGAAAACACCAAAATACACCTTTAACGCTTATGCATCAACATAATAATTTGGCTTTATATGCCATGGGAACATAAACAATAACCATTCCCAAACATTTTCTCACTAGATTTAATTTTTGGAAACCATCACAAAAATTACATATTGAATCCCATACTGATACCCAATAGCTCAAAAAATCATCCCCTTCCCTCTATTACATAAAGTATTAAAACATACATAACAAAAATTACTTAAAACGATATGATACTTCAAAGATAAAATAACTCATTCATAATCTATAATTTAATGCTTCAACAATAAATGGTTGGTGATACAAAATCTAGCATATTATTTTTTCTATAGTGAATCTATTTACAATTAAATTAATTGAAAACCAAAATTATTTCATACAATGAAATTATCATTACCCAGAGAGGATAATAGTAAATAAAAATTAAATAAAAAAAGGATAAAGTGATATTATATGAATAAGATATTAGATATCAAATGGAGGGGCCATTAACTACCCCTAGATTAAAATTTTTTCAATTGATGTGATCATTCCATTTTAACCAATAATTAAATTTATTAATGTTATCTTTTATAAATAAAAGTGTAGTACACCCATTACAACATGAAATCATTGGACCAGGACAAAATTACATATCTTAGGTCCAACTATAGCACTATCCACATTTCAATACGTCAACATTGCGAACCTAGGAAAAACCAAATGAATTTACACACCACCAAGAGGCTCGATCCAGCCTATTATGGAACATCATATCTCATTATGACCCTTATAATTTCACAAACATGTATATTATTTTTCTATCTAATATATTTTTGTAAAAATTAATTATACTAGATCAACGTCTTAAAATCATATAAAATCTCATCATGTCAAACATCACACACAATATCATGATCCTCTCCCACAACGAAACCATTAATTTGAACAAACCACTCATTAAAATGTAATTACTTGGGATATTTAATGTTTTCATAAAATATATATAAATTTATATTTTCATATCCTAAATCAATTTTACTATCTATAAACTCATCTCTCAGTATATCATATGACCATCAAATTCTAATGTTGGTATACATACAATTATTGAAAACATTTTTTACAATATAACCAATGACATTAAAATACTCCCACCACATTAATGTCTAACCATGTAGTTTATTGGGCCACCTAATATATAAAATATAACTGAAAACCATGTTACATTCTTCTTTCAGTAATGAAAGACTTATATAAAATTGAATCCATCCATCTCATCATCATTAAAACACATAAAAACTCTAATACATGATTTATTCTATGGGAACTCCCTACATTAAGAATCAACCACCTAATCGAATACCTAATATCCTATTCAATTCAATGATTTCATCATTGAAACCATTATTATAAATATCATGACTCTAATTTCCTAGAGTTAGTGGATAGACAAGTACAATGGTACATGATACAAATAATCATGTCCTGATAGGAAAAATATTTTAAAAGTATTATAAGACTAGAAGAAAGAATAATATCATATAATAATTTAATAAACTAAATATAATATAATAATTTTTTAGTACATCATTATTAAATTTATTATATCACTACATATAAATTGTAAAACACTTCATTGAATTATAGGGAAAGGAATCATATTCAATAGATGATATCAAATTCTAAGTAAGGGTAGGAATATAATGGATTATATCATGGAAGAACAAAGGATAATAAATATTGAATGGTAAATAACCGGAAAATATGATATATAAAAAACTATTTATAGTTGAAGAATAATATACTATGAAAGAAATAAAAATTAAATAATTCCACATAGAAAATAACATGATATTGAAACTTATCAATATATATTCTATCTTACATAATAATTACAAAGAAATTGATTAATAATATCATAATAGGGTGATGAATAACATATAACATTATAACCATACTATGAAGTCCTCACCTAATGACTTCTAAATAAATATTTATGTCCATAGAAAATAACACAATAGTGTTGTTGTCATTACAATTTCCCATGCATCGAGCAACTATAGCAAGCCCTTCCCATCAGATGCATGGTCTAATGAAATTATAATATGAATGTGTAGTAACATAATCAACATAGACTTTAAAATTTAAAAATACTGTGTTTGAAATGTTAATAATTTCACCAATAAATAAAAATACTCATAAACCACCAAGAGTGAGGGGGTTAATGGTACAAAAATAGTACATACACAATGTAACTAATACAAAAGCATCTAGATCAACAATAAAGATGGTATCCTTATAAAAAATATTTATTGTATCCTATTTAATATAATAGTTTTTTCTTTATTTAATACTAATTCCATTAAAATTCTATTAACTAAATTAATTATCAAAATACCCAATTAATAATTTATAATTACTTTAAAAAATTTGAAATTGCCAAATTATTGGAATGCATTTATTCAAAATAATTATTTAAACAAGTTAAGTACGGTTAAACTCATTCATTATTAAAGAAAAATATAAATCTCTATTCACGATGAGAACGTTAAAACAATGTTTATCTTATAATTCTTAGAAAATACACAAATTTCACTTTCATGGAAACTGATAGGAACATTTCATTTAAATATTCGTAAACCATTTTTTAGAAAAAAATAATTTTAAAATTTTCGGATAATGATAAAAAATACATGAATTTATATTAAAAACAATGATTTCGAATGAAGGACATTATACTAGTAAGGTATATAAAATAGTAAATTCATTAAATTAATTTCTCAAGAATTCTATGTCATGATTATTAAATAACTGTAATCTAAATATAAAATTTAAGGAATATCTATATTATAAAAAATTATAATTTATCTTGGATAGAAATATCAAATATTTCATCTAGTGGGGGCTAATAAAATCAACCGTGAATAATGATGATATTGTGAAATAAACACTGACCACTTTGGTATCTTTCAAATCAAATCCTCATTGATGTATTCAACTCAAATTAATTTGAAATTACCATCTCTAAAAGGATATTATATATACAACAGATCAAATGGGAAGTATAAATACCAAAAATTGAAATAATCGGTGAATATGGAATATGTTCCACAAGGGTAAATATGAGATGAGAAACCCTTACAACATGCCTAATTTAAATATGACATGTTATAACATCCTATATAATAAATATATATTTATTATGAATGTATTATAAAAATAGAGAAATATTTCATACAATCTATTAAATTCCAATATCTTTTTATTAATATTTTTTTTTATCAATTAGTCATTCAAAATACTCTTTCAGATGATAACATCATAATTTTGTTTGTATGTTTTGATTTGGTTGTTTTGATACATGTACTATGTTGACGCATTAGTAATCAATAAAATGCAAATAATTCATTCAGTTTTAATGTATATATATTAATCAATTGTTGAAATATATAAAAATTAACTTTATCATTCTTGGAGGCAATATTCCTTTTGTAAGAGTGAATGATAATTCAATAAAATTAAGTGAAGTTATAAGAGATATTTATATAATATTTTAAATTTAAATAATAATTAATAAATGATATATTTGATATATATTCACTAAATTTTTCTGTATTAAAATAAATTTCAAATTAAAATGAAAACTATTTCACGTCGCTTCATAGAGGTGGTTGAAAAAGTTGATGCGTGAGCGCCATTATTATTTTTGAATTGATTATAATGTATGATGTAATAAGTGATATTAAAAATAAATAAGTTTAATTACGACTTAAATAACAAATATATTAATATATAATTGATCATTATATAAATTCATGTAATTTTGTGATGAAAAACAAATGACATCGGTTTACTGGGCGGTAAGTCATCCTACAAATGATCGACTATTTCATTAACCATTTTATGGAATAGGATATATTTTTATGTTATAAAATTATCATAATATCGTATAAGTATATGTTGGGAACATGTTTTTTTTATTTTTTATAAATTATAGAAATTGTAGTTTCATTGAATAAGAAATAATGATGAAACACTCTCTTAATAACGATACTTAATAAATTTTAACATTTACTGTATATAAAAAGGGTAATTATATGGTTGATGTGGAGATGGTGGTTATTTGTATGTTGGGGAATGCACAGACATATAATTTTATAAATTAGTAAATTATATCCTTTATCATCACATGAAAAAAGTTACAAATTTTGATACATTTCAAATATTATATGATATATGGTCCATCTATGTCTAGAATATTATATTTAGTGTAGTTTCTAGGTCAATTTAATATATATATATGTTTCTATTAACATAATAATATACAATATTTATCCTTAACTAAAATAATTAATTAATTATTTATTATTATTCCTTTTGTAAAAAATGAAGTATAAAATATTTGATGATATTAATTATAAAAATTAATAATATGGAGTCATTTTACTTATTTATATTTATCTAATTGTATTTTATTATTTTAAAATTATAATCACAAAAACGAAGTAGATAAGGTTTTGGAATTAAATTATTATTTATGTATAAAACAATTATATAAAACAAAAAAATGTTTCCAGTGAACAAAATTTTTTTATTTATAATTTAACCGAATACATTTAAATTTTATTTTTTTAATATGTATCTTTTGAATACCTTAATATACCATGTATCTTTAAATAAAAATCAATATTTTTTCACTATCCATGAATACATTAGGATATTCATAAAATTCCCAAAAATTCATTAAAATAATACATTGAACAAATGATTTTAAAAATTAACATAAGATTTTGAAATGATAAATTAAAATGGTTAGAAACTAATTTAATATACGTTCATAATACATCATGAAAAAAAAATTGTAGAAGTATATTTTTTATATTAAAAAAACTATATCTATTCTCATCCAATGAATAAAAAAATATGGATTGATACAATGTTTTATTGATCATATAAGATTTATATTACAATAAATTAATTTACCAAAATATATTAAATATGTTTATTAATATAAAATATCATTTGATGAATAATAATTTTTAAATCATTTTATTGATAATTTTTTTATATTTCATTAATAAATAATATATAATCTACAAATTTACAATATATATATATGTCAAAAATATAATTTTTATTCATTATTTGCTAATATTAATAAATTTCTAATTAATGTTGAAGACACAATTGAATACTATTTTACGATTTAGTTATTATAGATGTTTCACATATGATATAAAATATAAGAGATACAATTTATTTATAATAAAATATACCATATATTATTGAGGTACTAAATTTTTCCCCCATGAAAATAATTTCATCCTCCAAATTTATAGTTTTCTCAATTGAGATAGGCTCTTCATAGTGTGATAAATAATGTTCCAATTTAATTTCATCAGTGCTAAAAACATGAATTAATTCATGAATGTACATAATTAATAATGATATATAGAAAACATTATGTTAATTATAGATACCTCATAACATTAAAAAACTGTAATCCATACCAAAAACTCTTTCCAATATTTCTAAAGAATTTATTTATATATTTTTAATTTTACCTACCAAGCATTATAACTCAATTCTATGTAGATATATTCAAGAAAACAATATCTACAACTTTTGATTATGAGTCATTTCTCTAGTTATTGGAATAAATATTATATCTAATTGTAGTTTTTTATATGGATTTTTATTTTCATTAACATTGGGGTCATTTCCTCCATAAATTTTAGTCCTATAATATACTTTTAGCCAAATTAATCCTAGAAATATGCACTAAAATATCTCATTCCACATTACATTTCATAATTTTCAATTTGAATACTCAAAATGAATGTATATTAAGAGGTGAACTCTATAATATTTATCAATTATACAATATTCATTTACTATTATACAATAGCAACATCAACATTTCATTTAATGATTTTACAGTCTTTTTTAAATTTCTATCATTTAAATGGTGATAAGTTGTAGTAAAACAATTCTTGGTATCGATATCCTGTAGAAAAAATTGACTCGTTTTCATCATTAACTGTTATAAATTCATTATGATATTATTATCCATGAAAATTAAGAAGTAAACCATCTTTTATAGCACTGATATATGTTTATTTTAATATGGGATCAACAATAAAAAATATTTATTCATTATTCATAGTTACATTTTGGTTGTACATTGAAAATTTTTATGGTAATTACATTATATGTAAATATAGAAATTAGTGTAGGTTTTGTGTCTTTTGTTGGAAATTTTCACTCAAACATCATCATTTGAAAAATAAACCATCATTAAACTTATTTACTTATTTCACACTTCATATTATCCAACATAAATATGTTCTATTAATGTTCTATAAAACAAATTCCATTTTGTATATTGAAATTCTACATATTAGAATCTTTTTTAAATTACATATTTATATCATGTATATAGGTAACACAATTTAGATATCTATATTTTATAATTGATTATTCCCTACCATAGTATTCTATCATTCCATCAGTCATATCTTATATTTTCTTTCTAAAATTCACTTCAACAGGTTAAGAAATGTCTATTATTCTATCAAATTAAGAATTAAATTAGATTTAAAAAGGATTGATGTCTCACATTCAAAAATAATTCCCTTATATATCAATTTTTGGATCAATGAACATGTGATCCATGTCCATCCATTTTTCGAGGCTATACATTATGATCATTTATAGTTAATTAATCCAATAAATATGTTTTATTTTTATTTTGGATGATTATTTCATATTATTAATACATGAGTAGTTCAAGAAGTATAATTTTCCCCATATTGATCTCTTTTGGTGAAAATATTTAAATAATACTCTTATGAGAAGTTATTATCTCATATAGTTCACCATTGAAATAATTTCCCTATTTCTTCTTTGAAAATATTATAACTGAAAAATAATGATCATGGGTAAGATTGCTCTTTTATTGAATCATTCACTATCTTCATACAGATGAAATATAATTATTTGAATGAATAATGATATAACTATGTACTTTTTTCGATTCATATCTATATATGAAAAATACATCATTTCCAAATATTATATTCAATATCTATTAATTCACCAATCTATTTATAATTTCATCAAAAAAAATTAATCACATTAATTTTTTTATAATTACAGAACACATTTATAAATAATTTCAGTCAAAGGGTTAGGCAGTAAGAAAAATCATTAGAAAATTTTTTAACAGTAAACCTCCATAACCATAAAATAAATACAATGGTTATATTATATTTTTCTGACATTTATGTACAAACTTTTCATCATAGATTCAACCTGGATCCCATCCATAGGAAAAATATAGTTATGAAAATAATCATTTTAAATATATATTTAAATATTTTTAAATTTATTACTTAATTATTTTCATATAATAGTCACAATAATGATCCCCATGTGATTCAACTTTTCTTCATATTTCATTCAATAAACCAAGATATCATCATTAATTACCAAAACAATTATTGATACCTTCCATCAAGTCATTTTATATATCCATCAATATTTAGGTTGAATTGGGTAATCCAAATACCATTACTATAAACTCATAATCTATAAACCCTCAACTAAAATGTAACGATTACTATATAATCATTATTTATACTCAACTTATTTAAACCATAATAAGGAAAACACATTGAAAATATTAGGAACCATGAATTTGATCACAATGTGGTCAATGGTGGTTTTAGTATATAATTTCTTTATTGTAATAGAATTATGCTATTGTTATTGAAAATATACAAATATTAATAGTTTTTCGTAGAGAAATGAACAAGGTATACATAAGGGATAATAATATGTAGTATAAACAACTTTTCCAAAAAACTAATTTAGTTGTTTCAACATATTAACTAATTTATTACAATGAATTCCAAATGTGGTATTTTATAATGGTCTTGAATCACAAAATAAATCATTAGAAATCATTTATTCATTCACCAGTATATTTCTATGTAATTATTCATTAAATAAATTAGTGTATTCCTTTAAAATATTTTTATCCTCAATTGTGAGGATTGACTTTTCAATATGTTGATTATTACTTCTTTTTATCAATACTAATATGATTTAAAAGAGTAAGAGGTGTGGATATATGAAGGAATAAGAAGATGGATACTTTTATAAAATATATATAATTCAATACCATCATCAGAAATCATAATATTCTATATATGAAATATTATTTCCTCATGTTATTTATTCAATTCAACACAATGGATGACATAAAAATCAACCATTGGAATAAAAATTATTTTTTAATATACTAATTTTCTATTTATAATAATGTGACCATACTTAAATCTCATTATTAATGTGATATATATATTTGGATACATAGATGAAAACCACAAATTTAATGTTCTAGAAAAAAATATCATTTTACTATAAAAATGGAATATATAATAGTGTGTGCATATATAAAATTAAATTCATTTTTAGTGGAATTTTATAATTATTTTTGAACAATATTCATCCACATAATTTGGTACATCAACTAAACTTTATTTATCAAATAAACGTGGATTTTCCCCTTTGGAATTTTCTTATTAAATTTCTGTTACACCGTTAATGATTGTAGAAATATTTTATATAAATTAATATTTCCTTTATAAATTAAATTTATTATTACCCCATATCAATATTTATTTATATGAATCAATATGTTAATCATGTAATACCACAACATCACATTACATTAAATTACTTCAGACACTGACTTTTAACTGAGAAAAATTATATTATATTAATATTTTTATTTAAACATGACTATTATAACAATGTAATTAAACAAAATAATATGAACATTAATGAGGAGATGTTAAATATAATGGATTTATAGAAATAAAACATATTAAAAATATAGTAAATAAAATTTGGTAAAGTCATTACGTGATTTGATAATTAAAATTTCATTAAAATAATCATTTTATGTGTTTTTATGAAGAACAGTTAAATTATATTTTTTAAATTTTTCTTAATGATTATTTCAAATCAAACATGAATTTTTAATTAATAATTTACTAATTATCATATTTTCAATTTTTTTTAATTTTCTATTATTTATCAATTTTTTGTAAGAGTGAAAACTTTTGAATTTTAAATCGAAAATATATTTTCACATAATTTATTAATATAATCAAAATGTAATTTTATTAAATTTTAAATTATAGAGACATCAAATAATTAAATATTAATCTAATTTTGATGGTTGTAATTATTTCCAAATTATTATTGAATATATAATATTATTACTCTTTTAATCATTTTGGTCTAAAAATCAATCTTTCTTGACATGTCATCAGGATTAATTTATTCTTAATATATATTTAATTTGCAAGAGTAGATATGAAATAATGGATTCTATATTTTAAATAATAAAAAAATATATTTTCAATTAATTATAACATATTCTTAATAAATATATGATTGAAACAAATTAAAAATAAAATCAATGACTAAGGTAAAATTTAAATTTCATAGTGCTAATCATAGTTTGTAAGGCGTAGAAATGATGCAGTAGACATAAAAGTCCTATCAGATGGAAAAATATAAAACATATCTCTCATTGGATCGATATTTATATATTAATTTTGCCTCATGATATTGAAAAATAACTGGTGGAAATGTGTATTTAAACCATAGATAGAAATGACACTCATCATTAACTATAAAATGGATCATGATATCCTCCATTCTTTATAACATCATAATAGTTTTGATTTGTCAATAACATACAAATTAGCCCTAAAATCCATTGTTTTCATCATAGAGTGCTCTTCATGGACATAAATCGATTCATTGATGTAATTTGATGAAAAACAAATAGTGATACCCAAATTAGTGGTAACGTTAATCAACATAAATTTTTTCATTATTTCTTCATCAATCCCCTTAATGTATTTTTTTATATTTATCATAAAATATACCCATTAACAATATTATTTTATTATTATGTTGTTTTATTATTACAATGTAAAAACCCTACAATTCTATCAAATGGGTTACAAAATAATTGTTTTTGTTTATACAACGAACTACCACCATATGAACCAATGACATTTATTTTTTCATTATTAACTATCATGGATTGTTTTAATGATCACAATATAATTTATATATGATATGTATGATTTTATTTATTTCATAATGATTATTTAATTCTTATATAAACTAAAAAATAAAATTTTACAATTAGAGGGAATACGATCATTTTGTTCATGTGAATGATAAACTATCGCCCCTCGAAGAGACGTTTCACTCACTCCATATAAGGAATATTTTATTGACGAGTTCAATAAAATATATATATATATATATATATTCCCTTCAAACTATTCTATAATAATAATATATTATAAACCTTTCATTCTTCCCAACAAAAATGAAAATTAGAATAGTGGTCAAGTGCACATATGACCAATCATCTTCATGAACAATGTTTTTCATTTCATATTTATTTATAAATTATTATAACCAGATAAATACTAAATATTTATGACTATTTAATCAGTAATAAAAATTAATTAGAAAATTATATATTTTTAAATTTATAAGTGAATTGGTTCTTCAGTGTTTTATTTATTAAATTATATTTATTATACAATAAAATAGATAGAGTACAATTGAAGTAGAGAAATAATGTAATTGGATTTCAATTATAACTTTTATTTTTGTGCGAATTATTTCATATTCAATGATCATTACTTTCATGTTGTGTATATAAAACCCTATAACATGTTATATGATGATTTAAATTTATTTCATGATATTAAAAGTATTCATTTATGATATATATTATAATATATCATAATAACAAATTTATTCAAATATTAAGGGTTTATCATCTTCTGATTCAATATTATAGGAGACATTTATATCCACCACCACATTCTTATATATAATATATATATATCATATAAAGTAAATTATTATTCTTATAAAAAAATTGGTAGTTATATATCCATTTTAGGCTCTTTATTTCATGGTTTCTATGTATAACTTTTTTTAAAATTGATATGCTATTTTTTCCTCTAAATTTAACTTCAATGAGATGTATGTCATGTAATGTAACTATATTCTTAAATGGGGTGTTTTTACAACCACATTGACATTTATTAGATTGAATTTATTCATACTTGTGATATAATTTGTTCCATTATAAGTAATTTATTCATGTGGATTATGATTCAATGTTACATAACTGTAAATTAGGTTATGTTACCATATCATGGTGTATTGGGATTATTTATGACCCAGTGTCCAATTTTGAAATATCCTGCTCGACATTTTAATAATTCTCATGAATTTTATCATCCTCTAATTATTATTGATATTTTTTAATATTGGTATAATGAATATACTAATTGTTAGTTTATGTAGAAAATAAAATGTTTTTAATAAAACCTAACATTGTTTCAATATTTAATCTTAATTCTATTTTCCATTAAACAGATGTCATATAAAATGGTTTTCAAAACCAAATCAACAAAATATATTAACTTACTATGATGTTAAATAAAATTTTACTCATTTTCAGAATTTTCAAAAAGTATTAATGAATCTGAATATCTATTCAAAAACACTTACAATTTGTATCTTAACATATATTTGAATTGAACCATGATTTTTACATGAGGCTCTTCAGTGAAATTTTATAATTTTGTGAAACATCATTAAATAAAATTATTTCAAGTAAAATTTGAAAATATTTTTTTTAAATTATTTATTTGTAAAAAAATTTCTCAAATTATAAATGATATTTCTGTCAATTGTTGTTTTGAATGATCAATTGAAATATTATTTTCCATCAAAATATGTAAAAAAATTTTTGTTACTCATGACATACTTGTGATTTTATCCCAGCTCAGCATTTATATTATTTCATTTAATTGACTGTGTTTTGTTGTCAGAATGTATATGAATCCATTTTTTCATTCATGGGTTATATTCTAATGGGACATGCCTATATTCACAGTTGATTCTGTGTTGAAATGATTTTGAATCCTATTTTTTTAATGGTTTTTAACATAAAGAAATGTAATACATACCCATTTCATTTCACGAGATATGAGATGTTGAATTTTTATTATCTTCAGACAATCATATATATGATATTCATTATGGGATTTTTTGGACCTATATCCCCACCATTATATTTTGTAAATAATTATATGTCTCTAGAGATAGAGATATGGCCAGAATGGGGAAGGAACATATATTACAATATATGGATGGAATGAGGAGTGAACTCAGTACCATAATATAGTGATTGAATGAGGAGTGAACTTGGTATAATAAATTATTTTTTCTAATATGATTTCCATATATGTGATCCTAGACTAAAATGGAAAGGGTTTTCTAATATTTTCTATAAGCCACAAATAAAAAAATTATGAAAATGGTATAATCTCATCAATATAGTTATTTGATTTCATTTTAACATTGAATATTTTTTCCATGAATAATTATTATGATCTTTGATATAGAAGGTATGGTTTTTAGATTTCACTCTTAGGATCTCATTCCCTTATGTTCATGTTATAACTACATTGTTTAACCTTACAATGCTTCTTATCGTACCATTTCTTATGTTTCATTTTTCAAATATATGAATACATAATTTCATTATTATATCATGAAGAGGGGTTAAAGATATAAAAATGTACTATGTGGTGATTTATCTCACTTATGGATCATTGTTTGTCTTTCGAAAGGCACAAATCCATTATGGGAAGAATTCATGTGTTTGCGTGACATAATGATTATTATAAAACATTATGTAATATATGTATATATTAAGACTGTCATTATTGATGTAATTATAGGATAATTTTATTCTTTGTATGAATATTAAGATGAAAACAATACAGTGATATTCATAAGGAAATGTCAATGTATAATAATAAGGATTAACATATTCATCGGAAAATTTCATGAAATTTAGTTACTAGATAGAGAGATTGTTTTCCTAGGAATACATCCTTGTATATACATTAATACTTTATAAGTATAAAAAAATGTAGAATGGGAAAACAACCCAAGTTACACTATATCGAGTTGGACTTAATCAAGAACATGTGCATGAAAATAGATCTTCATAGACACATTGATTGAAAATCCTTAAGGATATGCATTGATAATTTATAAAATAATTTTGAACCTCATGAATGATTTAAATATATGATTACTATATATAACCAAAGATAATGATTTGGTGTCATAAATTTATAAATAAAATGTGTCATTATTTATAAAACAAGAAAGTGGATTTTCATGATAATGTGATTCCCTACATTGATTATATTTTTGCGCACTTTTCTTGTTTTTTTTAGCAAAAAATGTTTACCCAATGGAACCACTTCAATTATGAGTGTAAAAAATTGAAATTATTTTATTCCTAAGAATTCAAAAATTATTTTGGATTTAATAAAAAACTCATTTTTATTCATAGTCATCCTTCAATAATATATGATTTATGTTGAACATCCAAATAAGATAATGAATGAACCATGTTCTTATTGAGTCATTCATGAGAAAATGTCCAAATAATTTTAGTGGAGTTCCTAATTGACTACATTCTAAATTACCGATCAACCCCAATTAAGATTTTTTTTTATTTAGTATTATTGACATTAAAATTTAGTTTTCCCTAAATATTATATAGAAGGTGAAGTAGATGAACAGTGGAAACATATCGAGAATATGAAAATAAAAAAATATGGAATTAAATTTATGGATTTAGATCAGTTTATTAACATATTTTTAAATAATTATTTTTTGTGTTTATTATAAAATAGAAAAGTATTTCCTTGAGATATGGATAATGGATAATGAATCTATAGGAACCGATGATGATAATTTCATCCGAATTGTGAGTTACAATTCATGTATTTTAATATATCAAAAAATAAACAATAAACAATTAATAAATTGATTGAAATTAATCCAATAAATGGATTTATCTGTAATAGGATTTTATTACTATGAATATATTGTTATACGATCAATCAAGGTGGAAAATAGTTTGTAGTTATATTTCAATATAATGGTTTAGATAGGTAATGGATGATAGATAACATTGGAAAATTAAAATAAAATGGATAGAAAAATATTACCATTTAATTATGTTCATAGTGATGGAAATAGAATAGAGGATATATTTTTTAGTAAAAAATGGTTTAATTTTTGGAAGGGGAGGCCATCGGGAAATTGTTTTATAATTTGATTGGAAGTAATAAGCTAATAATTTGAATAAATAGAAGAATTTCCCCAATTCAATGATTTATGCATAACTATTATTGCATTTATTTCAACTACTTCCAAAACCATGGGTTTTTTGTGATTATTCACATAAAAAACCTCTTAATATGAGGGGAAAAATGATTTCTCATGCAATTAGATTTTTTGATGAGGGGGAGAGATAATGATTTGTTGACATATATAGATAGAATCAACTCTTGAATGGATAATTTCTTATTTGACAATGTAGCTTACCATTCATTTATATATATTGAATTTTATGATTGTATGAAAATAAAAAATTTAATACTTATTGAATTAAAATTGAAAAGAATTAATGGTATAATTATCAAAATGTCTGGTATATAATTCTTCTCTAATTTAATTTGGTGTGAATTTTATTCCTAAAAATATTATCATTATTCATCTAATTAATTATCATGTTATATTATGAATGTATTGGAATCATATACATAAATCCCACAACAATAACTATGGAAACCCAATTTTTTATTATAAACTAATTTTATCACACAGAAAACTATCATGCCGATTTTAATATAAAAATTACATTATAAATAAAAAAATCTTTTCATAAACATATGGTATGGACATAACCACTTACCTTCAAAGGTTAGTTGCACTCACCCATAGTTGAACACAAAACCAACAAAATCCAACAATTTCAATGATTATACTAGAATTAAATAATCATAAAAAATGATTCAATTTTGATGACCTGGGGTCGATAAAATAACGAAATTCATCATTCCTCAACGTGGAATGCCAACCACATCACATGAAATTGATAAAAAGGCATTCATAATGAGATCACACAACAGATGTAAGAAAAAACAATGAAGAATCCCCAACCATAGACCATCGGATACAAATATGTCACCCAAAGGTGATACCATGATCAAAGGCAATGATGGGAATAAAATTTTGCTTACTTGAAGAGACTCAATACAACTTTAACATTGATCTATTGTTCAACAAGTCGATCTATAAGGGGGTGATTCCCTTGAAAACACCATATAATTGCCTTAAATCGAGATCCATGTTGAACCAATGAAGCAATTGAATCACAATATCCACATTCTATCTTTAATAATTGTATATGGGTTATCACATGGCTTAAAAACACAATTAATGTAATGAATATGAAATTATATAGGTACTCTGAAAAATTTGACACCTATGATTAATAATTTATCAATTAATGAATTTATGATGTGAAACCACCAACCACAATGTGTAATAAATTGATGTGTGACTCCATTCATGACATTAACCAAATAACAATAACTCGGTGTGTATCCTGGTTACACCTCATGAATTGATTTTGTAACATTAAAAAACATGTTCTTAAAGAAATTCCAATAGATCAATAACTTCTCCAATATAGGTATCCTGTTAATATAATAGTCGGGGAAAACATTATGAGGTTGAGGGTTTACCTAATAAAATGGAAACAAGATGTTACAAACTATGCAACATAAAGAATTTTCTTCCCTAGAAATTTATGTTGAAGATGTAATCCCAAAAATGAGATGAGGACACTTCACCAACATAAACAACTAGTATTCCCTATTCGTATGAGAATCTGATACTTTTTTACATAGAACAACAAAAAATAATCTCAACCTCCCGTGAAATAATATCACATGAGATTAAATGATATAAATTTTTTTATTCAGAATAGAATAATATCATTCTAACTCTGTTTCATTCAAACCCAAAATATGAGAGGGATTAGGGTAATATTTCTTAAGCAGACACAGATGAATAACATCATCAATACCTCTCAAATGAAAAAATAATTCTATCAAATAAGAAAATTTAATGAGACACTTATTGGCCTAAAATGGTAAATATATCTCAAATATAACCTTCCCTTCTTTAAAAATCGACGATAACCCTACATACGAGAAAAATAATGAAAAAAGTAGTCAGATATGGAAAAATACAATGTTTGATGTCATTTACCTACATCTATTTTTTCAACTACAACCTATAACCAGATGTCATTGAACATTAATAATCGTTCTCATCATTTCTTGAACCAAACATGGTCTATCTAAAGATAATTCACCCACATAATCCCAAAAAAGTATGGTGTACATGGTTGACCATAAATCAACTCAAATGATACAATTCTAATTATTGAATGATAACTATTATTATTAAGAAACATAACTAGCCCCAAATGAGTATCTAATTAACCTGTGAAATCAAAAACACAAGAATTGAGAATATCCATGATAATTTTAATTACTTTCTCTACTTGACCAACTGTATGTGGATAGTATAATGTCCTCATCTTCACTAGATTTCCCATCGCCTCTTGAAGACACCTCTATAATCATGATACAAACCTAGGTTCTCTATCCAAAATAAGGTAATATGGACTCCCATATAACCTTACAATATCTTGAACATAAAAATTACCCTTATCTTTAAGAATTTTGGTATACTTAATGAGAATGATATGAGAAGACTTCATTAACTTATTAGCGACAATTAATATAGAATTATCTCCTTGGAAAGTCCATGTAAATATAACAACAGAAATCCATTTATATGACATCCCATTTTCAAACAAGTATCGGAAGTCTAATGTAACGTATTAGGTTTTAATTGATATTCCTTTATCCACTGGCTAGAGTAACTACAAAATATAAATTTGAGATTATCTTTCATTATACCCAACGAGTAGAATCACTGACTCATGTCAAAATACAACATTGTAATGTTTGTATGTACATCCCATGAAGAGCTATGAAAATTAAAAAAAACTAAAATTTTCATAGTTATTTAGATGAAAAAACTTATTTCTATGTGATTTGTAACATTTGATGGAAGAGACTGACCTGAAACATGATCCCCGCCCTAAAGGCTTTCTTTACTCTCCTAAAACATAAAATCCTACTATCGACTCTGCCAAAGAGTCTCCATGAGAGATAATGGGTACCAAAAAATATCCATAACAATACCTAAAACATCCTTCTGAGCATGTTTGTGAAACTATGATAAAATCCCCATAAGGTTCAACTCCACCATCTATTCTAGGATAGCTTGTGATTTTACATTTCTGTTAAGAGCATCTACAATAACATTCCCCATTCATGGGTTATAGGTGATATCAATGTTAAACATATGAAGTTATTTTACCAATATTCTCTATCGGAGATTCTAGTACATTTGATAAAATATATAAATCCGACTATTGTGAACAAATAAACATATGATCTATTCATCAAAATAATTGTAAATCCAACAAAAAATTGCATGCATGACATGATCAAACTCTAAATCATGAGTAGGGTATTTCATCTACTTCGGTCACAGAAAATGATATATATAAGCATCCAAATTCTCATCCTTTATAAGTATTCATCCCATCATGCGGCCAAAGCATTGGAAAACACCATGTATCACTTATTAAGATTTGTTATGATCATAATAAGGGATAATGCCATAATACTTTTCATTTCATTGAAATAATTTTGACACTTTGCATCCATGTTAAGCTTCACCAAATTTTTTATATGAATAGTTTATTGTTTTCCTATATTAGAAAAGTGTTTGATGGACCATAAAAAGTATCCAGTAGGTGAAAGGAGTCATCATATATCAATGTCATTCAATGGTTACTTGTATGAAAAAACATCACATATCTTCTTTGTATAAACTGATAATCTATGCTCAGAAATCCAATACCCTTATAATGTCACTTCATGAATCCAAAAACTACATTACGAATGATTTTCTATATAAATATAGACATTTTAATATTTCTGTAACCAATCTTAGATGGTTCATGTTCTCACTATCTGAGTTAGAATAAACTATTATATAATCCATGAGTACTACTATAAATGTTTCAAGATATTAATCCAATATATGATTCATCATAGCCATAGAAAATATAGAATATTTTGTAAGACCAAAAAGAATCACAATTTATTCATTATGGTAATACTTTTTTCTTCGAGGCTATCTGCAGTATACCAAACTCCTCAACTCTGGGATAGTGATAACCCGAGTGAAGATCATTATTTGAATACCACTTATCCCCTTTTAACTAACAAAAAAGACTATCCACTTGAGGGAAATGATATTTTTACTTAACTGCCACTAGGCCAATATTTATATTATCCACACATAAAAAATTGAATCTTCTAAATTCATATAAAAGAGAAAAACGACAACCCAAGGAGAATGGTTATGGTGAAAAAAAACTTCATTCTAAATGGTCGTCTGCAAAATCATCAACACTTTCAGCTCTGCTAGTTCCATACGATAGGAAGGTATTGATATTTTCTTTGGATATGGCACAAAGCAGTTATACACTATACATCATAATCTAGAAAAATAACGATGAAATTCTCTATGAAAATGTAAGGAATGTATCAAAAAAACAAGGATATGAGATACATCATTGAGGTCAATCCCAATAATAGACATAACACACCTGAGCTCTTGGATGGAAGGTCATCGTTGAGATGACCTATAGATCCAATCACCTTGAAACACATAAGAGTTTAAATCAAAAAATAGAATCAAAACATGTTAATGGTAATAATATAACTGTGATTGAATAGTGAACACAAAATCCATTCCATTAATGTAATAGGATATATCTATATGAATAATGAGAAAATCGTAAATCAACCTCTTATCAGACATTTTCAATGAACAAGAAGGACATTTTATCCCTTCTATTTCCTTGTACGATGAGTTTTTTCTAACTCTATTTTGTAAGGAATGTATTTCATTGGTTGTTTAAGAAAATCATTAGAACAAAAACATATAAACAACTAAGAGGCACTAAGATCAAATAAATAAATAGATACTAACAATGATCTAAGGATTGTACCTCATACTATTTTTAGACCTGTGACAACAGCCGATTGACACTCATATAATCTATGAAAAAGATTCCCACCTAAAGTATGTGGATGGAGCCCTATTGTCATTGAGGATTAGGACAACACTTCAACAACCTATAAAGATGAAAAATTCTAACCATAATATGTAGTAATCATAGCCTCATAGAGGCACTAAATGTGACCAATGTTTCTACAACTGTTGCATATCTCTGCATGGACAGGACAAGTACATCGGGTGTGTACACCTTTTCCACACTAATGGCATGATGGATGCGTGTCAATTGTTTTAACGGATGCTGAAAAGGATCACATCTCTTGACACCCACCTACAATACACCTTCGTTGATCTTTTCACTTCCTCTTATTCACTTATGCGCAACTAAGGATGCCACATGATGAAAGATAATATGAATAAAATCCTAACTTTATTTCCATATTCATTTATTTTATCATATCTATATCTACAATATTTTAATACATGTAATTATTCAATATAAACACTTTGGATATGGCATTCCATCTCAATGCCTATAAGTACATCTCAGAATTTAACTGATCATTCTACATCACATTCCGAGATAAATGGACAAGCTCTGAGAAATCATTTTTGTATTCTGACATCGAACACTCTTACTATTATAATATGTGGAAATATAGATAATTTAAATGAATCAATTACTCTATAAAATATAGTGACACAAAAGAGGTTTTAATAACTTCATATCTAATCCCACATGTCTACCAGATTTGATCCTAGAATCCCACCATCAATTATCTGATCCCATTGGTTTAAATTCTTCACACATCATGAAGATGATCAATGGTGTCTCTATAAAGACAATGATTTTATTAATATTTTACAAACAACCCTATGTCTCTTTAGGTTATGTAATTCCATTAAATGTTGGTAGATTCATTCTTAATAACTCCCATGATCGATCTTTCTATACACAAACCCAATGTTGTACCTTACCCGTTTTAATTTGATATCGTGGTACACCTTGATCAATATTAAAGACATCCATTCAGATAGTATCTATGATATTCTAATCTATAGGTTCGCTCTAGTATGTAGAATAAGCTTAACCTTTCTAAGGAACAATTGGATGATGTCTCAGATGCATTCTGTCGCACACTGAAACATAATAACTGTTGCACAATAGATTAATATTTTTTCAAACAGAAAGAACTATAAAAAATAATGATGTTATTAATAAATCATATAATAGAGAAGCACATCCTAATAAACCATTAATTTATGTGTCTCTATATGAAAATATATTTCCACACACTTATCACAATATAACTCTCAATTCTCAAAAATTAAATCTCTAGTCTAATAGATGTCCCATGACATGGAATCTTGATGACATTCCTTATATGAAACCATATTTTAAGGAACTAACAAGGGTTTCCCTCAATCCCAGCACCTTACCCAATCTGTTACATAGTTGAAGGGACTTCCCAACATAAAAAATCATGTGAAATATATATATATATATATATATATATATATATTTGTAAAAGAAACAATAAACAATAGAGAAATATGAAGGTGACATATATGCCTTTACAACATGAAAATAGTGGCGATAGAGCACATCAAATGTAGAAAAAAAATCCACAACAAGCCCGACTACAAAGGATTAAAAACCAAATAGCAACTCCATATGAGGTTAGTGACTGACACACACCATCTCACCACCATCTACCCAACAGGATGACATGATCCTCACCACTTCACTATGGCACATTGTCATTCCTTTCAGTAGACGTTCTAAAAAAGGATCACACACTGCCAATGAGGTTACTAGTGTGTTAGAAACCAAGATCTGTAGGATCCCACCTAGGGGTTCCATAACCAGTATCTATATAAAAATCGTTGTATTCCCAATTTGAATAATATATATCATGATATGTAGTACAGTAGTTTTATAGAAAACATGGTAAACATTTCCCTTTTCCCACAGTTCTAAAATAAGAAGGTATATAAATTTTAAAGAACATTTCCGATATATTTTTCCACAAGAATAAACATGAATATAAAGGGTAACATAGAATCGAACTAAATTATATAGTTCCATACTATATACTACTCCTACCATAATCAATCAAGTCAACAAAACTGATCCTAGAACACATGCCTATGAAGCAATGGAATTACCCATGAGAAAACACCCCAAATTGTAAATATTAGTATCCTATAACAAAATTAAAAACGGAACATAGGATGACCCCAAGACAATCCACCTTGATAATCAGAAAACAATGTCGGATGGCCATAGATATACAATCCACAAATATATCAAAGGTAACCCATTTTATCTTTTCCACAATTCATTTAGCTTCTTTGAAAACCATTTGAACCAATTTTCACATATTCTCTTTTAATTCATTGATAATACCCATTTTTCTCATTTAACAATAACCATGGAAAACCCATTTTTCATGAAAAATATCTTTAAAAAACACGATAAAATTTTTCAATTAAAATATAATAACATTTTATAATGAAAAAAAATCATTTTCATCATAATAGGCTAGAAAAATAGCTTTATACCTCAAAAATCTAGTTGCACATGCCCATAATTGAATCCAAAATCATTGAAATCCAACAATTTCAATGAAGGCCCCATAATCAAATACACATCATTATTGATTCAAGTTATATGACAATGTTTTATAGGATGAGAGGAATCCCACATACCTCAAACATAAATTCCCACCATTCGACAACCAATAAAATAAAGCCCTACAGAATTCTATCACACAATAGGTATAAGAATAAAGAAAGAAGAATCAACAAACATAAACCAATAGATAGAAATAAATCACCAAATGATGATACCTTAATCAAATTAAATTATGGAAAAAATATTACATCCTTGGAGAGACACACCACAATTGAATCATAGATCAAGTGTCGAATAGATCAATATATAATGGGATTCTTATTTCAAAAATGACCTAGAACTGCCTTAGGTCTATAGACATGATGAACTAGTAATGGTATTGAAACAAAAAAACCATACTCTATCCTTAATTACATTACATGGGTTCTTAGATAGATTTATGACTCCATTCGTGTATTGAAGACCACGCTGGATATGTACACCAAAAAATCTGACCCACTGATAAAAAATTTTCATTTAAAAAATTCATGACATGAATCCACCATTCACAATGTGTAATATTTCATAGTATGTCCCCCTTCATGGCTTGTACCCAAAAATAATTACACAACGTCTAACCCAGTTACCTGGTGTGAAATCATTATTCATCTTGAATAAAGGACATCTTCTTAGGGAAATTGAATCAAATATCTGGTTTAATCATAATATGTTTCCACCCAATCTAAAATGATGGGAAACCCATTGTGAGGTTAAGGGTAAAGCTGATAAAACATACACATAATTTTATATAACAAGTATAAAAACATCAAAAAAATTCCACACAATATTTATTTCATGAGTTACTTCCTCAAAGGAAAAAAAGAACCAATATATATTTATCTATCCTCTAATCACAAACTAGGGACTACCACTAAATGGAAATACCCTGGAAACAATATCCCCTACTTGAGTAGGATAAAATTACAAAAAAAATATGATCCTCATTTTATAATTGAGGAATAATGCTTTCCCATTATGTGAGGCATGTGAACTAAGGGGTCTATATTACATTAATGACCCAAGGATGAAGTGATCAATGAACATTACCTCAATATATTTCTATGTCATCACATCCTTCCTTGTGTCTTAGACCTCAACATCCCACAAGTATTTCATCATTTCTATAGTCATATAATTTTCTTGTTTAATCATCTAAACAAATGATTTATCAATCCATCCATATAAAATCTTTACAAACTCAATCCAGTACACCTCTATATATATTTTTCCATCTCCATGAAAAATAGGGTTTAATAAGTGGAACAACCTAGTATTATATTATACAGACGGAGCACATCATTGAGTCCCCCTATTTTATAATCAATATAAACATACTCTTATTTCCCTTATGTAATAACTGAACCACTACCAATAATCTAGGTTCCATGATGCAAACACTGGGTACCAATGAATTTCTACGTTTATCATATGTGTATATCGACTATTAGGGATCCCAATTTGCTGATGAATTATTGTATGTCCATATCCTTAATCAAAATACTATAACAGTACCAAAAAAATTAGAATGTCACTAAATTATAGATACAACATGAAATTAATATTTCATAATAGAAATAAAATAGAAATGTAATGCTATAATAGGTACCATGGACCACTATCCCATTTACCCTCTCATATTAATCCTCGGTCACATACATTAATGTCAGAAGTTAATCACATATCAATCACTTGTTTTTATACCATAGAATCATGATATTATCCACATAAAAATTATTACAGAACCATATTAACAAAAATATATATTATTAAGTAATTATTTTGAAATAATGATTACATATTTAATATTATTAATTAGATTTAACCCTCTTCCTTAATAAACAGTTATATAGTAATCCTTCATATGATTGATTTTAAATTTATATGTATGAATAGTAATAACATAATTAATAATAATATATATTTTTCAAAAATGAAAATAAATTGATTAACTAACAATAAATAAATACTAATTTTTTATAAACCCATTATATGATTCAAAACATGTTTAATTAAACAACGTTCTTATTATATTTTAATATAAATAATGAAAATATTATTATGAAATATATAAATTTTAATTTATAGAATGAAAATTATTTTTAAATCATCATATCAATAGTATAATGGGATTATTGTTTGAGATATTTCTAAAATGATTCACTTTTCAAACAAAAAAACATACCAATTTTAGAAATTTATAATTTATTCTCAGAAAATAATGTATCTCAAAAGGAAATTTAAAACAAATACATAAAAATGTTTTTATTTTATATATTTTTGTTTATTTCAAATGAATCATCATTAAATTTTTTTTTGTATAACCACACTTGGGCTTAGAAAAAGATTGGTCAAAAATTAATTTTACATCATATTTATTTCAACTTAGTAAATGATAATGTCCTCTGCCAATTTATTATCAATAAAAAATATAGTTTATATTTTGAATTAAATATCATCAATAGTCATATCGTAGTTTTTTTGTAGAACTAATGTGATTTAAATTTAAATATATATTCAAAAAAATATTTTTTTTAAAACATTCATTTATTTCTGTTTTCCATTAATATTTAATTTTAAATTTACAAAATTTATGAATATAATTAAAAAAAATTATAATTTTTTATCATCTTAATTAATATAATTTTATAATATAATCATATTTTTTTTATCTTAATGATTAGTAAAAACACTAAATAATATTAAAAATGTTAATGTAAATGGGTTTACCTGGGGATTGAACAAAGATTTAATGGTAGGAATTCTACATAATATTATTTAAATATTTTTAGTTGAATATAATTCCACATTATCTTTTAATACATTAAAATATTTTCCATTTTAACCAATTTAACATGAATTTAGCCTTATATTGTTGAAATATTTTTTTAAATATGTTTTTTTCCCTCCCCAACCATATAGTAGGGAACAAATTGAAATTCGATATTTTAAAAATTATTGATTCCTTAATATGATAAGGGATAATTAAAATTCATTTTAGAATCATTCCTTTTATCCTAGGATCCCTTATCTTGTCTCATGACCAATCATTCAATGATAAAAATGAATTTAATATGCTCTCTCCTGAATATGATTCATGAGTACTAAGAATGATCATTATTTTTTAGTTTTTAATTTCATTTGAATTAAACAATTTATTTTCCTGAAAACATGATAAATATAGTATCTATAATATACCAAGATGACTCTTTTTTTATTACATGGGAATTTACACCTCTTCATTATCAACATTTATTGTTAATGTATTTTGTGTGCATACATATCGAGTAACGCCTCAATGTAGTGATATAATAATTTTTCCATCACTATTATCATTGTCCCTTAAAAACAATTAACAAAATAAAATCATATATATATATATTATATAATAATGATATATTAATGATAAAATATTAATTATCATTCATTTATTTTTTCCATTAGAAAACTATATCAATGTTTACCCACACATCTGTGATATTATCTACATGAGTGGTGTAACTCATTTTTATTTCTCTCACTATAATGTACATTTGTAAATAAGTAAATATTGAATATATACACTATTTATATAATTAATAAAATTATATATATTATATATCAATTAACATGTTGAATGGATTATGATATATGAATCAAAAATTGAGGAATCATGAAATGTTAACCATTATAAAATGTTATTATAAAAAAATTATTATAAAATGGTAATTATATTTTATATGTGGACAATATATGGAAGTGTGGTTCTGAATAATATTATTTTAAAAAATTATTATATGTTTTAATATTTTTTATATGATCTAATATTTCAAAAATATCATGAAGATCATGACAAAAGGGTTTAATGTTGCAGTCTCAGTTTTCTATAAATTATTTCTTACTCAATCATAAAATGATTAAATTAGGTATTCATTATTTTCAAAATGTTATATCTTATAAATTACTAATACTATATCTTTATAAAAAAACATTTCATTTATATGTACACTATTTATTTTCTATAAATACTTAAATAATTTTTTCAAATAAACTCATTTTTAAATCGGGCATCGATCGGCTATCATTTCATTCCATATCCAAATTATATTTAATTTTATTTCATGAAATTTTTTACCATACCGATATTTATTATAAGTTGATAATTTTACACATGGTTTAAATTATATTAAAATGATAAAAATTAGTATTAAATTAATATTCAATTTAATATTTTTACATTTTATTGTAAATGTTCAAATTATTATTATTTTATTATACACCAGAGAAATTTTTTCCCACTTTTATAACTTCTCTATTAATTGAATAATTAATTAATTAAATTGTTATTTGTTTTTTTATTTACGATAATATATTATTTTATAAATATTTTATTTTCACAAACAAATATTAAATTTATCGTTTCATGCAATGTTCATCTGTAAAAACATTTCTTGATGTTTTCGATAACATACGAAAAAAATGATCCAATGTTTAGAAATTAAATATTTCATTTTCTATTTTAGGATTATGATGATGGACTTTTGATGATTCAAAAATGAAATTATATTTATTATTCTTTTATATAGTTATAAATAATCTCATAATGTTATGTATCCAATATTAATTAATTACGAACAAAATATCGGTTCCTCGGTTATATCCCTCAACTTCATTGGGAAAATATTATGGTTCTATGAGAACAACGTGTACATGGGAGGTTATCAGAATAAAAACATTGGTTACACTGAATATTATCCCATGTTCATAATATGGGACATGATATGTTATACCAATACAAATATAGGTTAATAGGATTTTATCCCAATAATATCATGAGGGGAATTTATATAAGGATCTCCTTGACATATAATATCTATTGTTATGTTAATGTGACACTTTATTCTACTAAATCATTACATGATATTATACAATTGTTATGCTATTTGGGTTCATATTAATTTATTCCTTTATGATTGAAATATTATGATCTACCAAGAGTTATTCCATAAATCATGATTGTACGAATTTTTGGTTATTAATTTAAAATGTAAATATCATGTACTCATACCCTTATTCTCATGATGTGTTTATATATGTACATTGATTGATATCTAATATATTTATCCATATAATGTATCTCATCTCAACCTTAGTGATGTTTTCTTTTACGAATGATATACAAAATTACTTTATGTTTTAGATGATAAATAAGGGGTTTTTATGTTAAAAACACAATGAGATATGATGTTTATTACTTATGTATGTTTTACTTGTGTATCCATGTTTCCAAAGACACTAAACAATTATCTTTTTAGATAATTATTATAACAATATGTTTATATTGTACATATAATATGATTTAATATATATATATATGTATTCAATTGTTAGGTCTCAATAATTTTTATTACATATATATTTTTTCAATAATAGATTTTTTTATTGGAAAAATGTTGACACATCCATTTGGATAAATATTGATCTAGGATAAAATAAAATTTCTTATTGATGAAAAGTGTTTGGTCTTCCTAAAATATAATACACATGATAGATAATTAATATTGATGTAGTTGTGATTGAAACTGTCATAGGGGAACAACACCAAATATGGAAGTGCATATATTAACTCAATTGTAATAAATGCATAATGAGTGGGCATACGACTACACACCTATATAAACACTTCTGGTAAATATTAACAGAATAATTCATATTTTTATTATATTACATTATATTGAATTTTAATATATAAGGACCACAGATAACCTTTGTTAAAATTGGGTGACATAGATATAAAGTTATATCCCATGATTTTTACATATAATAAATTATTTTCATAGTTATTTGATTTCCCACTAATAAGATTTATTCTCATATATTGATTTTTGGATTTATTGAATAAATGGAACAAAATAATAATTTTTAAATATGAATGATATAGAAAATTAAAATATTTTTATCCTAACATGTTGATTATATTTGGACACTGAATATAGATCATTGTAATGGTACATACAAAAAGTTTTATCCCATGAATCATGTTGAGATTTTTGGAGGGAATAATATTTTATTGATTTTTCAAAATAATTTATCCAAGTTTTTAGTCGGTCCACTAATCAAAAAATATTATATTAATAGATCAGAATTACAAAAAAAAATATTTTATAGATTCTAGTAATTTGAAAAAAAATAAATAGTTTATTATTTGGAATTTGAAGCATAATATTTATATAATATTTCAACAATACTTGAAAATTTTCAAATATTTAATCACTGGAGTGTGATGATTTTGGTTTTTAATTTTTAAAAATTAAATTCATTAAATTATTTATTTATAAATAATTAATACATTATACTATATAATGGATAAGGATGGTGAATCCTAGTGTACATATGAATTTTTTTACAAGGAATACAATGTATGATTCTTGTAGAATTAATTAAATATAATATATGTAATGTTTACTTATTTAGGTTCATAAAACCATGCACATGATACTGTTATGAATATGATACATCCCTTTCAATGAATAAATATTCATTGTGTTATCACGGTAAAAATAGAGATTGGTGTATCCCAATATTATCATGTTTTTATTTGAATTTTAATATGGAATTCAATTAAAAATCTAATAAAACACAATGAACGAATGAATATAAGCCTTCTATTAATCTAGAGGTGTTGAAATATTCATAGAGTTAATTGGAATGAAGTGATTTTTAAATTTTATAAGTTTTGAATGAATTTTTATTAATAAATAAAAATGATGATATAATGGGAAAAAAGAACGTGATGGTGAAAATTGAGATAAAGCTACATAGAATACAGAACCCACACACTGATTCTTTAAACAAAATGGAATTGATAAATTTTTTAATAGGTGCATTAATATGATGTTTCTTTATGGTGATAAGATTTAAAATACTCTTATTAATAGGAAAAAAAATAAAATATCATTCTATTAATATTTTTAATGTGCTCTATGTTAACGAACTGGTCAATGGTACATATATCTTCCACATTATTGGTGCTATTGTATATTTGATTCTGATTGTACCATCACATATATGATTGATGAATTTAATGGGGTTAAAATAATTTGACATGAGTGATTATTTTAGAAGTTATTAGTAATTTATCTTAATGTTATAGTGATTATATTTCATTTATATTATACTTTTCAAATTGAAATTAATATTCATTTATTCCAAATAAAACATGTTATTCTCTCTGTATATTAATTTTATATAATTTTTTATGGATTACATTTAATTATATAAGGAAAATGTCAATTATAGAAGAAGTTATGTTATATTTCATAAAATTAACTAACCATTTATTGTTAATTGCTCTGAACATAAATAATAACTTCCAATGTAAATATAATCTATTTTATGTGTAATTATTTAAATGAAATAATTTTATTTGTTTTAGAAATATATGGGAAAAATAAATATTTTTTATAAGCATATTTTATGGAATTTTTTTGATTTTTTCTAAAAGATTTTCCATATATGATTATGATTCATAATGCTATGTTTTCAACAGCAAATATGACTTAAAATACACCTAATTTACAAATCTTCACATAGAATTTCCCCAATAGACTTGTAGAAATCTAAAACCAAAATAAAATAAAATCATGATAAGGGATTAACTTGTCCAAATTTTTCACATTGGATATCACCTATATTTTTTGTTATGAAAAAATATTTTTCAATTAGAATCATCCATGATTATTGTGAACATAAAATGATCAAAATGATGATTAAGTATTCATTTTCTGGGATAGATGATTTAATTAATCAATTATAATGAGCATAATATTTTTGGATAAAATATCTTTTTATGAATACTATCACTTTTGGGACAAAATTGTATACATTTAGAACAGTTTTATTATTAATGGTATTGTATTATAAATTTGTATTGATTACATTTGGATATACAAACCCCATTAACTCTTCATTACATTAATAAATTAATTTTTTAAAAATTACATTTTTTAATTTTTTCCTGTATTTATATATTGTATTCATATATATTCCAATGGAAATTAATATCATTTTAATAATTAATGGTTTATTTATAAAGACCATTCATATATAGAATTCATATGAAAAATGTAGCAATTATGAATTATTTCATTAAATTGTATCAATTTTGCTTTATATAATCATATGGCAAGGATTATCCATGGATTCATCAAAGGAGGAAGTTATATATAGTCATCCAAATGAACCGTCCATTTTATGATTAAAATATTTATTTTAATTTTTCTATATTATATAATAGTACATAATTATTTATCACCAATTATCATTAGAGACCCAAATTTATTTTTGAAGGGTCACATATAACAATTAATTTATCAACATGGTATGAATTTCATGTAACTAATGAGACAGTCATTTGGTGTATGTGATCCCATACTACCTTGTTGTGGAGAAGGGTATCAATTTATATTATTAAATTGAATAATGGAATAGTATGTGTGTTACATATTCAATCATGTATATATAGCAGTTAGTTTTTTTGTGGATGGTCTTTCCACAAATGTTTCTAATGGAAATGATCAGTAGTGGTCTAGCCTAATACCTGATGATCTGTTCCCTCATATTCAGAGGTACCAGTATACTAGACCACCAATTATAAATTTCTATTTTGTAAAATTTATAGCTAATAAATGAGTCCTATCTCAAAAAAGGTCTTATTTTTCATCATAATTTAATATTATATCTATTTATTATTATTTATGTACTGATAGCTTCGGAGTCACGATTATTTTGGTTTCATGAGAATAATTACTCAATAAATAGTTTGTAGTTCATAATCTTAGTCATATTAATAATGATATAGATGTATTATATTACCATATAATGGTGTGACACATATACTAATCATAAAATATTGGACTATATAGTATCCCAAAATAGTTAGATATGTTCATGAGAAAATTTGTATAGTTGTTTAATTATAATGACTCGTCATCACATTACCACACAATAACAGGGGAAATGTTTACTGATCATTTGTGTTCAAAGGTTCATGATATCTTATCTATTATGAAGATATAAAATAATCCAAAATTTTAATATTTATAATGGATATATATTGGATTCATGAAAGATGTGTTGAAATCATATCATTCTAAAATTATTGTCCAACCATTTATCTATTCATATACTAACAAAGTGAAAAATCAATTGTCACAATGAAACATAAGGTATGAATTAGTTATATATTTAATATTTATTAGTTTTAAATGATAATGCTTTCCAAATGATTTATGATCATTATAAATACTTGAGTTAATGAATGAGTTATAGGATGAAACTAACATATCATCATTCTAAATTCATCCTAGATGAACGTGGATGAATAGGGATATAAAAGAGTATTTGAATTGAGAGATTGTAAAGAGAAACATTATGAAGTATGTATATCAGTTCTTGGTATGTGAAAAATTTAATGATGATACATACAAGTATAATGGGATGTTACAACCATTTCACATACCATAATATAAGTAAGATAACATATCCATTGGATTCATCATTTAACTCCCAATAAATAATGATCATAATAAAGTTTGGGTGGTTGTTGATCCCATTATGAATTAACGAAACATTACTACTATATGGAAATATTAATCTATAGATTTTAATTCCTTATTATACCTCAATGAAATTCTATGATTTTAGGTAGTACCACATTATATAGTATAATATTGATATACATCTTTTTAATCATATTTCTGGTTAATTTAATAAAATATAAAGATATAAAGTTGTGTTTCAATGTATCCTATCAACTTCATATATGTATATATTATGTCTGTGAGTAATATTAAAATTATATAGGATATGATGACATACCATCCTATGTATTTTTAAGGTTGTTGGGATTAACACATGTCAATGCATGATTCTCTTATTCCAAAAGTTTTCACATGATAATCTAATGGATATGATTTGATTATTATATTGAAAAAAACATAATATAAAAATGTTATTAATTTTGGGTATTAAATCAATTGGGAGTTTTTATACATTGGGAAATGGATTATATGGTATTATATATTCATAATTACAAGAGGGTATCTTATTTTCTATAGAATATTAATACTGAATATCATCACTGAGATCTAGAATTATATATCGGTGAAAATTTATTCTTTTAATTATATTCAAGAATATTTTTTCCAGAACTGTAAAAAAGTAATATTTCATCCTAAGATATATTTTCCATTTCAGTATTATTTATTATTTTTGTAATGAATCTTATTCCATTGTTCATAAATTGAACATCTACAAATTTCATGATGTGTTCCATGTTTCACTATTGAGGATGTTCATACTTCATCCTTAAAATTCCATATATCATATATTTACCTATAAATCATGATGTTTCATTTAAATTATATAAATATTTTTTTTTGATTTATTAATGTTCAACATAATTGAATTACTCAAATTGTAGCCATTATTTAAGTGCATTAGAAATTCATTAGAGATATATTGGTAACCAAAGTTATGAAAATGTTTTGGTATCCTAATTTGGATGTATTAGAGTGAAAAAATATAATATTAAAATAAATTATTGTAGAATACAACAATATAATATTTGATTTATTTCCATTTAAATAAATATAATGCAATAATCCTCTTTCATTACACATGACCTCATGTCTAAATGAACTATTGGTATTATAGACCTTTATAAAAATCCCCTTTAAGTAGAATCTGTGAATTGTAGTAAAAAACTATAAAAAAGTTTATAAATTTTTAAATTAATGATTTTTATTGATTAGTTGATAATGAATACATTTTTAGTTTTCAGTAATGATATATGATTCTTCCAGAACGTGATTTTTTAAAAAAATGGTTTCATCTCATTTTGAAGCAGAAGAAAATAATTAATTTAATAATTTATTTTGGAATATATTTTGACCTAAATTTTATAAATATTAAATTCATTGGTCATTAATAATCTTGAGTGAACTTTTGGTACTTTTATAAATAAATATATATAAAAAAATAGAAGAAATTTTCACATTTTATGAAACTCTAATTTAATTTTATTAAATTATATACCTTTATATAAAAATATATATTTATTTATCAAATGTATTATTTAATTTTATTCAGTATAATTAATTATATACTAATGTATATTTGTGGTAATTTTTCTAGGAAACTAATTTTGGTATTCAAATCACATTAAACACTATTATTATTTGAACAATCATTTTTAATACTACTAATTATATTTTTCAATATATATTTGCTAATGTAATGAATTACATTTGGTATATTTTCAATAACTTTTTTATTATCCATTTTATGTTATTTAATATTCGTGGAAATTTTTTAATTTAAATTTTGGAATTATTAATACATTTTCTAAAATGGGGTATCATTGAATATTGTGGACATATTTAAACATGAATTATGTCCATTATAATATATTAATGACATAAAATAAACTCTATATTATGTTTTATTATAATTACTTTAATATAATAGGTTGAACATAATATTTCTTCATAACGAATTCTATAAACTGTAAAATTTTGTTACCAATATTATGATTAAAAGGGGATTACCAAGGGTATAATGAAATAGTAAATGTAGGAATTACAAAAAACCCCTTATAATTCTTATTAATTGAAAAAATATCAAAATAATCATATCCTAACATAGATTTTTTGGCCGTAGGGATCTAATTTCAATTGAAGGAAACATATTAATATTGAAATAATTAATGTAGTATCATTTGTGTTCCTCCCATTACATAAATAACTGAAATTATAATAAAAATTATTCATACAATAAAATACTTATATTTCATTAAATAATTTATAATTAACCATTTTATAATATATAAAATAATTCTAGATTATATTTTATTATCTTAATATAAATATTTCAATACTTATGGGGTAATTCAAATGGCTTCTCTAAAGTATGAAGTATATATTTTCATTGAGCTATTTTAGTTTTATTTCATCTATCATCTCTGATAAAACCATTTTACTGATCATAAAAATATGAATATATTATGTTAAACCTAAATTAAATTTTTTATTATTGTTTAGTGATATTTCTCCACACATTATCCTTTAAACTTGGAAAGATAGTATCCCCATGTGTATGTGTGGACTATACTATCCATGTAGAGATATAATTTCTTTTCTATCACCATCCCCAGGGATGGTAATAATGATGAAATTTGAAAAATTAAAATGATATGTATGATATAATAATGATTATTTAGTGATTGAATATTTTTTATCATTCATTATTTAATTTCATTAGAAAATAGAGAAATCATTTATTCATGCATATTGATTACAATATCATTCATGTCTATAATTTATTTTTATATTAATTCATTCAATAGATGATTATAAATATATATATGTATATAATGAATATAAATTATATAAATATCCTGATTTAAAAATAGGAGATTATTTAACTCTGATAATGACACAATTAAAATAACAAATACATATAAACATTCGTGAATAATGAAACTCATATAACATGGAAAAAATATTTTAACACATATTCATTAATTATTTTTTATCAAAATATTACATTTATACCATTAAATTTATTATTACTATAAATATATTTATTTTTTGTAATCATAAAAACATTCATTATAATATACGGAAGATATTATCATTTATATACAAGAAGGATTTGAGTTAAGGGATTTATGATAAAATATAAATTTTTAACTAGTTTATTTATAATTAAATTTATAATGATTAATGTATAAGATATATATTTTCTAAATAATATGTAAATTATTATACTTTATTTATTTCTTGATTGTAATTTTTTTCCGTTATATTCCTCTGGTTATGTAATATATTGACTAATATAATTTTTTTTATGGAAAAATGACATTATTTCTCTATTTGATCTAGAATCATTTTCTTCTATGTACTAATTTTATTTAGATTTATTACATCATGCACTTACTATTACAAAAATCCCTTATATAGTTTTTTTAACCAATGTTTTTGTGTTCTATAAAAATTTACAATATATGTATTTATTAATTTCAAAACAAGATTCTATTTTTTTATTTGAAATTCTAATGTAATTGTTTATTCAACATACACCACATGAACTTCATATGATGTTATCCTGGAATAATTTTTTTATTGATTTTATTATATGTTTTAATTTTTCATTTAAATGAATAAAAATTTCTTATTATTTTATAAATATTGTCTTAAAAAATAATGTATTTCAAAATGAAAAGGGTATTTTCCTCGTTAAATGTTGTAATATTCTATTGATTGTATTTTCATCTATAGAAAAATACATTATTATTTTGTATTGTTTATTCTGAGTATGGATGAGTGTTATGATATTAAATATTTACATAAATGATTTATGAATATGATATTGTTTTATTTTTTAAAATTTATTTCATTTCTAGGTAATTAGATTTTTTAAATTATAAAAATAATGACCTTATGGAATATATATGAATTGATTATTAATATATGACAGTTTTGTAAATTATAACCCTGAAAAAAATAGTTATAGTTTAATGGTTTTGGTAATCAATGAATAAATTGTATACTAATCCATACAAAAATTAAAATACACTAGAGGTGGACTAAATCAAAAAAGAGTGTATACAGGAGGTTGTCTCAATCATAAAGGAAGTACAAAAGTGGTCATCCCAAGACTATGAGGTAATAAATTTATTGGTGGGTATAATAGGAATAATATTTCAAATATTATTATTATTGAATTATTTAGTAAACTATTTTAGGAAATGATATTTTAGAAAAATAGATTATCACATGGCCCATGTTCTTTTTTCCATTGTGAATCATTTGATATGAAAAAATGATATTTATATAATAAGGAAAAAATTAATATATTATATGGATATGAATATCAAATATAATGATATTTTTCTCATAAAATATATTATTTATATATTTAAAAAATACAATTGATTGATATCACCACTGTTTAGCATTAATAACACTCTGAGGTCACCTTTTATTGTGTTTAAATTTCCAAATGGTATGATTTTTTTGATAAATATGATATGTTTATGATTGGATCTAAGTGTGAATAACATTATGGGAAATAATGTAGTTATTTTATAATGTATTTTTTTATTTATCTCTATTAATAAATAAAGTAATCATTTCTAATTCTGGTGGGGAACATAATCAAATGTAATGATCATTAATCACATAATATGTTATATTTTTGATTCAATGTATTGGTCACTAATAATCATCCATTGTGGTTTTTGACTATAATTCAATAAAAATAATATGTATGAAAATAATATATATAATTTTATTAGCAAATTAAACAAATAAACACTTCATTAAATTACCAATGATATCCAAAAAAATATAATATACATTTCAAGTGAGACCAATATTATTAAAATGACAAATGAGTCTATATCATTACTCTCAGTCATGATAATAAAATTATATATCATTATTTTCATAAAACTATATTTAATTATATAATATAATTTAGCAGTAACTATATAAATAAAATCTTTTATCATATCTTCCATTAAAACACGGACTTCGGGTTTTCATTATATAATCCAAGAGAAATAAAAAAATTATATCGAGTATTAACAAGTAAACACACATTTATATCTATTATCCCATCTTATAAATACAATCTTTCTCTATATAAATAGTAAAAACCAAATCAAAGACTAAATTTTGTTCCCATCGACCTAGCCAAACTAACACACAATCAAATAATGATAATAAAAATTCATGGAACACATCTTCATATATATAAGATTCATAGAAAAGGTGACAATATATTCACACTAAAGTCAAATCTTAGGGAATCTATGATATGTTTTATCCTATTTAATATTTGGAAGAACTCTTGAGGTTTAATAATAACTTTTTCAGAACCTTATTATTAGTTTCATGATTAACGTATGTGATTATAATTCACAAAGTCCCTTAAATAAAATTTAAAAACAAAGGACTAGTTTACATAAATCTCCATGGTTTCCCTAGAGAATCCAAAATAATGAGAACTCATTGTAACTTTTGAAAATATTTCATCATATTTTGACAATAATATACTTATAATTATTGATTTTTTATCATTTATAAAAATTTAAATCGGCGTTTAAAAATACATAACAATCAACCAATGAGATATTTTTTAATATATAAATATGTATAAATGTGTAATGACTGATTCGTTTCTTATGAAATTATTTTGATTACCATCATTAAAAAAATTACAATATAGTATATATCTCCACCATGAGTTCTAATTCAAAATAAACTACAATTAATTTAAGGAATTCATTTAATATATTTTCCTTATTATAATTTTCAATTTATATTATAAATGGTAATAATGAAATTTGGCCTCAAAGAATAGAACTAAATATAAAAAAATTATTTCCATATAATTTATGTGCATTATATGGATTGGGAGGCCCCTTTTAAGATTTATATATTTGGTGCTTTTAAAATAGAAAACCAACTTTAAATTTATCATCATTGATGTAAACTATTAATTAAAATAATTAATATTATTGATTTTGAATGGTAATTATGAATAATTACTTTAATGTATTGGTATTATACTCTTCATCAATTTAATGATTTATATATTATAAATTAATGATTAAAAAAATATTTGATTTTTATTTTTAAATGAAATCCATAGTTATATCTATTATTATATTGAAATGTTCTTTAGGGATTTCGGGACCTAATTTCAAACATTAGCCAACAATAATGCTTATATATAAGATATATAGTACTCATCTATAGAAGAATAATTTATATTGATTTTTTAAACATTCATAAAAATATTAATATCATTTAGTGTCGCTGAATTATTCTTTTGTATATTTTTAGAATCATAGATACAAGCATTATAAGATTTTTATATTTAATAAGTAATTGTTTATGCTTGATTATTTTTCTGATGAAGTCTATTCAATATATATTTTGTTGAGTAGAAAATTCTAGCGGATCACTACTATTTATCCATCATTAAGCGGAATAATTTAGTAATATATTATTTAAAAAACACATATATTTTACAATAATTAGATTTTAATATCACTATTAAATATTTATTACATACCTTATATTATAAAAAAAATATATTTATGGAAAATATGAATGTATTATTAAATATTTATAGTTTTTATAGTATTTAACTGATTATTGTGGGAATTAAAGTAAAATAATATATATATATATATATATATATATATATATCATAGAAAACATGAACATTAGCCTTTTTGTATTTTTCCATTTAATTATGAAATATTTAAATAAAAAAAAATTTAGTTATCATAGAATAATAAAATTATTGTATGATGGGGAGCATTATTGAGAATTTAAGAAGCACTGAATGATGTTTATATGAGTGTACACATAACATTGTGTGTAAATCATGTATCATAAGGCTTCATATCCTGTTTTGATAAAATAATTTGAAGTTTTCTGTTTTTATTTTAATAATCCTAACATGTAAAATTCACTACAACGACTACTGAAATATTACATTTGAACTCATTCATTACAAGGGAGACTATGAGAAAATATGATAGAGAGAAACCTGGTTTGGTTCTCATCATGGTTTGTGATTTGAATTTATATAAATTAATTAAAAAAAATCCGAACAATGAAAAAATATCATGGTATGATTTTATTTCTTAAATGGTCAATGTATTTATAGAAAAAATGATTTTTTATTTGTTTTTTATATTTATTAATTTTTGGAATAATTATATACTATTGAGAAGTTATTATAATCATAGTGTTATTCCCAGATAAACAACCCATTTTAAATTTTGATGACCTTGTTTATTAAAGTCTATGATCCTCCTAAATGTTAAATATCTATGATTATGTCTTAGTTTTATAGTACCATATCATAATGTTCCTTAGATAATATTTTTAATGGAAGGAAAATATCAGATTAATTGAGATAATAGATATTGAAGATATTTTATGGGATTAAATTACTTATTGAAAATCATATCATTTTATCTATACATATTCTCTAAGTATATTTAACTATTTCATAAATCTTATATTATAACATCAATATTTTTAGTGAATTACATCATCTCTAAATATGGATATTTTGATATGGTTTGGTGAATGATGTCGTAATATAGATTATGGGGTATATGATATCTCAAAATACATTATTAGAAGAAAACATGGATATTTTCAACATTATTAGAGTAACATGATGTCATAGGGAGAATAATGAACCAATATATTGATTTATAGATAGACTATAAATAATTGGAATATGGATTTTGTTGGGATTTTTATGACATTATAAATAAATAGTGTATGTAAAAAATCATGTGGATGATTATAGAAATGTTTCAAAATATAATTACTTGATACATATTCTTTTGAGTTATTGGAAACAATTTTATTCACTTTAGAGTAGATTGAGTTCCTCATAAATGATAATGTAGCTAGATATCACTATTATATGTTATTTACTCTATGTGATATAGTTATTCATTTCTAATTGATTATATATTTTATATATTTATAGGATTATTTTTAATTTGAAAATAGTAATTTAAATCTCCTTATGTTGACATATTATAAGGGAAAATTATAGAAAACACTTCTCCTTTTAAATTTAATTATTTATATTTAGATCGAATGTGAGGTATGTTATGACATACATTAATATGGGATCATATAAATGGGATAATTAAAATTAAAAATCATTGATTCACCCACATATGGATTTTTATATTTAGTCGATCATGGATTTTTAGAGTGATGAATTTTAATTATATAATTGTTATTGTAATTTGTAATGTAATTAAAATATTAAATATACATATTTTCCAAATATATTTTCTTTTGAATAAATTTGATATAATTTTCAATAATGTAATATAAATAAATTATATGTCATGTAAATATAAATGAATGTTATATGATAATCAATATAACTATAATTTTGAGAGAATAGTAATATATTTATTATTCTAAAAATTATGGAAAATTATATGGACTTATCCACTTACAGTATTGAATTTATTGACACAATCAATGACTGGATAAGAATTTTAATATAAATCATAAATCTAATATTAATGGTTCATCAAGATATAAATATATTGAATTCGATAAGGATAAAATTACAAATGTAATTCATTATATATATATTAGTGATTAATGATAGTCAATTAAATTTTCTCTGTTTATAGTATATAAATATATTTTTATAATAAAATAATTATTGAAAAAAATAAAAAAAAATTAATTCCTCAAAACAATGTTTTCATAGAAATGAAAAATTATATTTTTTAGATGATTAAGATTTATTATTTTTTTATGAATTCACTTTATTAAATTCATTATGTAAAAAATATAATCATAATGTTAAATGGATATATACCACATGTATAGTTTTTTCATCAAATGGTTTTCCACAAAACTACTCAGTGACCCAATATAATGTCACCAAATTCCATATAACTTTTTTATATGGAATTATTATGAGAATTTGCACTCTAGTGACATGTGATTCTGAGCTCGGAGAGCCGGAAATTGAATTTTGATGTTTTTATATGTTCTTTTTAGTAAATGTGGAAGACATTTTTTCAAACTATTGAATAGGTGGTGGGATGAAAAATCAGAGGACACTATTTAATTAAGAATGCCTATATTCACCTAGAATGGAAATTACTTCAGCTTTAAAGGGCTGAGTAGAAGTTTTAATTTTCATGTTTCATGAGAAAAATAATAAAATAACATAACATTTTATTTTATATTAATTATCATTAATTGAATAGTGTATGAAAACACTGTGTTAATTGATGAAGTGTCGACATGGTGCATTAATGAGGGTCATTAATGGACAGTATCATGCAGTGTAATGAGATAATAAATAGAATGCACTAGAGACACTATTTATTAAATGAAACTACGTAATAACGCGACATCGTAGCATAAATCAATTGTTGCAACATCTTTCTTTTAATTATGTTGGCACATTGGAGCAAAAAAAAATTAATCCTTGGTGACTCTATAAATAACTTCCAACATAATTCCTCTCAAATGATGAACGAAAAATAATGCCTTTGAGACATCATCGTCTTCAACACGCCCATGAAGAACGGATTCAGAAGTGATGACGTCGACACCATGAACTCTCAAGGATGATCACATTGGCATCAAACATCATTTTAGTTGTGGTATTTTTCAATTTTCTCCCTTGTACATGTAGATCAACCATATACTATGTAAATCTGTGAATTGTGCATTTATACTAGGGTGGGTACTTTAGTTATTTTATTTATCTGGTTTGATTTATCAATAGTTGATTGAATAAAAATACATGATCACCCCCTATGATTATAATCCTCTAATGCAGAGGGTGTAGGCCGACATGAACAAGTCCCAAGTACCTCCGCTCAACCATTATTTTCGGTCAAATTATTGAAGTGAAGTCAAGACTAATTAGACACATTCACGGTGAATATATAAATAACTGGGTGTCGTAGTTATAGTCGGCATGAGGTAGATACACCAAAGCACATCCAGTGGTATTTCGAAAATGTTGCCAGTGATATGAAGATGATGGGTGTACTAGTGGGCCAGATTTGCACTCTTTGGGCTGGAATGTACTTGACCAGGTCACTAGGTGACCCAGTGGGTGGGACCCTCTACCAAACAGGGTTGGGTCCAATGAGGCCTATTGGGCCTAGCCCACTGGCCATACCGAACAAGACCGAACATGACATAATGTAGGTAAGGTGGAGAGAATCTAATTAAACTGGGAATGTGGACACACGTGCAATGTTTTTTGGGTCCGAATGGGCTCCGTCAGTACCGTACACTTATTTAAAAAAACACTAATTTCATTCAAATTGATTGTTTGATTAATAGTCTATTTGTGTTTTTGGGACCCTATTGATTAAGGTGATATTTTAAAATGATTTTTAGTGACATTAAAGGATGTAAGGATGGGGCTACTGTCTTGAAGATCGGTTCTTAAGAACATGCTATGTACTGAACCCTGTTGTTGGTAGAGACCCAAAACTACTAAATGAAAACCTAGATGGAAGTAGCTCATTGTGACATGGCATGCCCATGGTGGACAGTGGATCATTGGGAGCCTTAAGACCCATGGTACTTGACATGAGGAGTACTTCAGTTTGGAAAAAGTTGGAAGCAACCATGTGTGATCTGGAAGGACCCCAATGGGGAGTGGCTCTCTGTAACCCAACATAATCATAGTACTAATCAGGGATGAGTGCCACAATTGTACAAGGATAGTGAAAATTTTCATTGTGTGACATGTAAGGCCCATTGTACATTATAGATCAGGAGTTCCCCTTTAGCTGAGGAGTTCGATGATATGATTGATGATGCTTTTATATTTATCCTACAATATTCATAGTGTGAGTTTTCAATTAATATTCACTTTACAGTTTTGATTATTGTCTATAATTTACATTTTTTTGGGGTCCCTACTGAGTTAAGTATTAGTCACTACTACATGGGGCCCACCCATGCTTCCTGCATCCCATGTAGATGATTATTGCCTGGATAGAGATGTTGGTGGACCCGGACACGGTGGAACACAGTAAGATATGACCGACCAATGCTTCGACAATGGACTTAGTATCCTAGGAAACGTTGTGTCCCATTATAACCATGTGAACAATCAATACAAAATAGGATTCTATTGGCTTCTAAACTCTTATAATCTAGTGAGGTTTTCCATGGATTGTGATAAATGGTCCTTTTTTACTTCCCTATTTCATTTTTTTTGTTGGATTTTTATTCTATCCATTTGATTTCAGTTGTACTTTTACTATGTCTTGTTTTAGTATACATTTTCCCCTTCCACTGTGTAGGGACATGGTTGGGAATGTGTGTACGTATAGATATTTGGGAACAAGCCTCCCACTTCTAGGCTAATTCTATCAGTGATTAATGTCAGCCCTAACCTTCAGATTGTGGGCTTGGGGTAGTCACGACATGGACTGTAACACCCCGAGATTTTATGAGAAGTATTCCTTTTAATTTATTTGATGTATTTTGTCATATGATACCCCAAGATTATCCTACATTATATGCAACACCGTATTAGCTTGCAGTGTATGCAACACTAATCTTGTATCGTGTTTCACAAAATTTCAAGTTCGTTTGATAATAGTCATTCTACACAACACTGAGTGTATATATATATATATATTGAATTTTTAAATGAAAAATGGTTGGATTATGTTATAAAAAACATAAAAGGAGTCTTGCACAACACGCAACCCTGACATGGCTTGCATTACATGCAATCACAACCTTCCTCGATAGAGTGTCTTATACGCAATACCAGGTTTCACTAAATGACGATATATTGTTATAATATTATTATCGACTAGCCGTTATGAATAGTATTATCTATATTTTTAATTTTATAAAATTATTATTCATCATATAAATTTTCTAAAACATTTTATTTGAACAAAATAAATATTTCGGGTAAAAAAAGTATTTTCCAAAAAATGTAGTTTTGTCGCCTTTTGATGGAACACCAACATTAAATCTAGTTTTTGAAATGTTTATAAGTTCAATTTTACATAATAAACTTCTTATTTTGAATAAGGATATAAAAATTTACATTGGATAATGTTTTGAAATTTTTCTGATAACTTTTATATGTTAATGAATAGTAAAAACACGGTATATTTTAATTAAAAACAACTTCTATCATCGTAATAATTTATATGGTTAAATTATAATATTTAATGGTTTTAATTTATAAATAGAATATATTTTTACCATTACATATAATATATGTCATTAGCATTGATTTTTCCTTGAATTCGTAGGTTAAATCAATTAAATCATTGCAATGTTTTAACCAAAAACCCATTTTCTTTCGACAATGGGATTAATTTTAATTTAATTTATGCATCATTTGTGTATTGAATTTGGAAAAATGGATTCCATATTTGGAATCAGTGGGACCAATTATGTTAATAAGATACTTTTTATTTTTTGGCATTATGAATAGTAACTACGGTAAATTTTATTTACCATAGTTAAAGGAAAATCGGGTAATTAAGGGTAAATATAAGATTATAAAATTACCCTAACACCATCCAAAATTCCTTGAAAATAATTTAATTCTTATTAAAACCAATGAAAGTGACCACATGTCACTCTCTAAAATCTTATAAGTATATTAGTTTTAATTTAGTGATAAACTTAATGAAACGTCAAACATGAATAATATCTAGAAATCTAATAAATTTATCTACATAATATGAATTTATTTATTATTTTTAGGGATTAAATTATTATCATTAAAGGTGACATAATAGTGATGTTGAAATTATTTTATTAAGCGAAATATCAAATAAATGGTTTTAATAATATTAAAATAAATATTATATGAACTATTTAATGAGATCCAATAATTTTATAGATACATATGACATTTTATGATTCTATTAAAGATTTTATTTCGAACATATCTTTTGTATATATTTTATTTAAATTCAAATAAATGAATAGTGTCAAAATTGACACTATTGTTATTTTATAAAAATAACATATTATTAATTTGTTTAAAAATCACAAAAATATTTAAAAATTATAAATTGAAATTTATATAGTCTAAAATTTTATGAAGTATCCAATGATGGAAAATTAACAACACATAAGTGATTATTTCTAACCATTTAATATTTAGAATTTTATTACCACAAATAATCTTAAATAGATTAAATAAGGATAAATCAAAATGATATAGTTTAAAATAAGATCAAAACATGTGTAAATTTTATTTGTTCATGATATTACAACCAAATATCATCTAATATTTGAATTGAGTCATTTTTGGTGTTTTTTTGTGGGTAATGAATTTATATTAAACTAATATTTTTGAGGATTCAAAAGGTTCCCCTCTCCTCCCTTATAAAAGGGAACCTCCTCCCTCTCATCCTCACACCATTTTGAGCCTTTAGGGTCGTCCAAACTCTTCCAATTTAACTTCCCCACTTCCCAAAAAACATTATATAGGTACTTTTCTTCTCAAATGGCCAACCCTACTGCCCTATGATGAAGTTTAAAGGAGTTGTGTTGAAGATGAGGTAATATCTACTACTCATTATTTCAATATTATTTCTTTTTAAGCTTCTTCTTCAATAGTTGTTTCATTATAATGTAATAACATCAGTATCACTAAATTTCATAATCCATGGGTTAATGATGATCAACATGAATAAACCTCTTAAGGCAAAGGATAAAGTGAAGTCTCATGCGATCACTCTTTGTGATGTTGAGTATGAAAATGATGTTGTGTAACGATTAAGTGTTTATGTAATGGGATTTCAAAATAGTATCATGAAATATCAATTATGGTATTGTGCAATTTTGGAATATCTCTGTATTGGTTTTCAATAATTATATGTTACTGGTAACTATGAAAATGTGATTGAAATATTTTTGGAAAGAAGATGAAATGCGCATATTGAAGGGATAAAGCGAAAATAGTATGATAGTAATCATGAGATCATAACTAAAATAAGGAAAAAGAGATATCATGGTTTGAGTATATATAAATTTTGGGATTTTGGTATGTGGAAAGAGTTGACTTTTGAGAGCATTCATGTTTTCACTAAGGATAAATGGGTATTCATTTTTCAAGAGAATACATGATTATGGAATTCACATGATTGGAATGTGATCAACAAAATATATCGGGGATAAATTATGGTATTATCATACTTGTTACATGACCTTTTTAGTAATCATTCTCTTTATACTGTGAGTTTGGAAAGAAGTATTTTGGATAAGCCTAAAGATTCTAATGGATTATGTTGAACATAAGTTTTTATTGATTAAGGCTAGAATTTTTTTTCGATATTACTTCTAGAATTTTATAATAGTGTAGTTTTAGAAAAATAAAAACCTGCATGACGGGTGATAACCCGTCGTGTCAGACAAGGCTATAGACATCGAACCCACAACCGAAGTGTGATAGGTCTTTATCACATACCACTAGCCTACCGAAATTAATTGGTTAGTAGAAATTAATTTTATATTATTAATCAGTATGATAGTCTATGTATAAGTCCATTTTTGGAATCATATATGATTAACCACACCATAGATGGACTTATGTATATTTGATAATTTTTTCTAATTTTTTTTGAAATTGATGGAATGACTCATCATTCTATCACATGATCTGCAAACACATCATGAATAACAAATTCAACTTTATTTCTTTAAGAGATGAAGTGGAAATTGTTCAATTAAAAAAAACAGTGAGATTGTACCAAAATCATGTAAGTATTTCTTTTAATTCATTAACTATAGGGAAACGATCTTGAATACCAAAAATGTTGTCCTAGTGCCCCTATATCCGATTAATCATATGGTACCTTAGATCATCACAAATCTATGGCTTTGTGATTGTTGGCTTTTTCATAGCCGTGTTCTCTACCACTCTCCATCAGAACATGATGTTTAGATTTCTCTTCCATATCCATATTTTCACCCATATTCTCCCATGAGCAAACCCAGGGACTAGCTAATTTGGGTAACCGTTATCATTCATACATCACTTTTTTAAAATTATGTTTTAGTATGTGGGTTTCTATTAAATAATCTTTCATGTATTCAGCCATTTATAACCCCGATGAATTTCGAGGCTGAAATTACTTTTAAGGGGGGTAGAATGTAACAACCCTAGATTTTATGAGTAGTTTTCTTTTTAATTTATTTGATGTATTGTGTTGTATGATACACCGAAATTATCTTGAGTTATACGCAACATCGTATTAGTTTGCAGTATATGCAACACTAATCCTGGATCATGTTACAGACAATTTCAAGTTCGTTTGATAATAGTTATTCAATGAAACATTTATTGTATATATATATATATATTCAATGTATAAATGAAAAATGGTTGTATTTTGATATAACAAAACAACAAAGGAGTCTTGTATAACACGCAACCCTGACATGGATTGCATTGCACGCAATCGCGACGTTCCTCGATAGCGTGTGTTATACGCAATACAATGTTTCACTAAACGACGATATATTGTTATAATATTTTTATGTACTATCCATTATGGATACTATTAACTACATTTTGAATTTTATAACATTATTATTCATCTTATAAATTTTCTAAAACATTTAATGTGAACAAAATAATATTTTTTGGGTAAAATAAGTATTTTTAAAAAAATGCAGTTTTTCCGCCTTTTGATGGGGAAACCACATTAAATCTAGTTTTTGACATGTTTATATGTCAATATTACAAAATAAAATTCTTCTTTTGAATCAGGATATAAAAATATACATTATATAATGTTTTGATATTTTTCTGAAACTTTCATATTTTAATGAATAGCAAAAACACGCTATATTTTAATTAAAAACAACATTTTTCATTGTAATGATTCATATGGTTAAATTATAATATTGAAGGTTTTTAATGTATAAATAAAATATATTTTTACCATTTTATATAATTTATGTCATTAGCATTGATTCTATCTAGAATTTGTTGGTTAAATCAATTCAATCTTTTGCATGTTTTAACCAAAAACACATTTTCTTTCGATAACAGGAATAATTTTAATTTAATTTCTGCAAAATTTGTGCATTTAATTTGGAAAAATGGATTCCATATTTGGAATCTATGGGTTTAAATTATGTTAATATGCTACATTTTATTTTTGGGCATTATGAATAGTAACTACGGTAAATTTTATTTACCATAGTTAAAGATAAATCGGGTAATTAAGGGTAAATATAAGATTATCAAATTACATTAACACCTGACAAAATTCTATTGGATGACTAAAGGATGACAAATATCACCTATGGGTCAGAATAGATTCCTTTTATGGACTTCATTCCTTGAAAATAATTTAATTATTATTAAAACCAAAGAAAGTGACAACATGTCACTATCTTAAAGCTTATATGTATATTAATTTTAATTTAGTGACAAACATAATGAAACTACAGAAATATAATAAAATTTTCTACATCAGATGAATTTACTTATAATTTTTAGGGATTAAATAAATATCATCAAAGGTGACATAATAGTGATGTTGAAATTATTTTATTAAGAGAAATATCAAATAAATGGGTTTAAAAATATTAAAATAAATATTATATGAACTATTTAATGTTCTATACTAATTTTCTAGATACATATGACCTCTTATGAATCTGTTAAAGATTTTATTTTGAGAATATCTTTTTTATACATTTTATTTAAATTCATATAAATGAATAGTGTCAAAATGGACACTAAAGTTATTTTATAAAAATAACAAATTATTAAATTGTTTATAAATCACAAAAAAATTAAAAATTTTAAATTAAAATTTATATAGTCGGAAATGGCATAAAGTATTCAATTATGGAAAATTAACAATACATAAGTGATTATTTATAACCATTTAGAATTTATAATTTTATTACCACAAATAAACTTAAATAGATTAAATAATGATAAATCAAAATGATAAGGTTTAAAATAATATCAAAACATGTCTAAATTTTATTGGTTGCTGATATTACAACTATATATCATCTAATATTCTAATTGAGTCATTTTTGGAGGTTTTAATGTCGGGTTTGAATTTAAATTAAACTAATATTGTGTAGGATTCCAAAGGTTCCCCTCTCCTCCCTTATAAAAGGGAACCTCATTCCTCTCGTCCTCACACCATTTTAAGCCTTGAATATCGTCCATCCTCTGCCCATTTCACTTCCCCGCTTCCCTAGAAACCTTATAGAGGTACTGGTTCTCTCAAAAGACCAACCCTAATGCCCTAAGAGTATGTTTAAAGGTGGTGCTTCGAAGAAGAGGTAATCTCTTCTACCGATTATTTCAAGCTTGTTTCTTCTTCAACATCTTCTTATTTAGTTGTTTCATTATAAATTAATAACATAAGTATCACTAATACATTGATATGTTATTATAAAAATGAAATGGCCCCATTTCACCTTCTTTCCATTCTATGGAAAACGAAATCACCACGCGTGCGTACGTACAGAATACCGTCTCCATGACATGATGAGATTCATTCTCAATGATTAACCATTCATGAATGATTATAAAGTATATATAATAATTAATAATGAAATATATGAAATAATAATGATACTGTATTTATGTATATATATATATATGTATTTCATCCAATTAATACCATTCAATTCAATGAGGAAATGAAAACATCGTTCATGCGTACGTACGGCCTACTGTCTCCAAGAACGGTGTATTTATTTTGCATTTATAGATCTATTATATATATTTATATTCTAAATATATATTATATATAAATCATGTTTTATATTCTGGAATTATGTAATCATGATCTATGTAATCATATTAATAATTAAAAATAAAAACACGGACGACAAATGAAATGATTTTACCCAAAATGTTGCTTTAACATTGAATTTAAAAAAGAACGGGTAATATAAAGTCATAAGTGAAAAATATATGATATAATAACAAGGAACATGATTATCTAATAAGTAAATGACATTATTAAAATCATTATACAAATGGTTCGGATCCATACGAAGCATATCAGACCTAAGGTAAGGGATAATTTTGCACATCTCATTTTTATCCGTCATTGCTTATTTGTAAGTATTTATTGGGGTTATTTCTATCTTCCATGTCCATGTTTTATAACAGTGGTTTCTTTTATGTTTAAAGTCCTTTTTACCCATTATTTTCTTTTACTACATGGTATGTAATGAATATATTTTTACGTTATGAGGTACATTTTGACTTTTCTGGCCAAAGTACGAGAAGAATGTTTTTTTAACTTATATGGAATGAATGGATTTTTAAGGTTTTATAAAGCCTTATTTTAATGAAGCTTCATCCAAATGATTTCAATAGAATTTTCAACAAAATCTATCTCTTTTAAAATTTCATGACATTTTATTAAAAGAAATTTATTTTTAAAAAGAAATGATATTTTCCTCAAGAATTCATTTCAAATGTTTTATCAAAACCATTTTCCATCTAAGATGAAATTATTTCATATGTGTATGTTTCATATTTAATGTATCTATGATTTAAATTGTTTGACTTTTATTATGATGAAATATCCATTTGTTTTATATGGATTATGAGATGATGGGATGATGTTTATGAAACCCATTTTATTCATTGGGTTATGGTGAATGTTTTAAGTTTATTTAGTGGCACAACTAATAATGATATCATTATGAGATGGGTTGGACCTATATCTCCCTCTAATGCATTGGGTAAGATTTATATCTCATGAGATAGACATGGCTGGAATGGTAAGCTAATCTGGTTAAGTGTTAAAGGACTGAAACGACGAGTGAACTCGATTCAGAAAGGGACTTTGTCCACTAAGATAGTCTTGGAAGAAATGCCTTGGCTACTATGGAAATCATGACATGTGCTGAATGGTTTCCATAATTAGATTTTTTACTCCCATGCTATTGTATCATGCATAATGTTTCATTATGATCTATTCCTTATGTACTTCCTTGTTTTATGTCATTGCTCAAGTTATTGATGTTTAAACATTATGTTAATGTTTTTAAGTTCAAATGTATATGATTTGTTTTATTTTATCCATTCTTACCATTACTGAGCATTTGAGCTCAACCTTTATATGTTTTCATTTCACCAGGATATGATGAATGGCTTTAGGTAAGAAAACAAAAGGGGGAATATCTTTATGGGAGATGTTGAAGATCTTTCACCACTATTAGAATATTACGTTCCATGTTTCCAAATACACTAAACTATTACGGTCCTTGTGTGTCTATTTTTATTATGTATTAATTATTATTCAAAAGTAATGTAATATCCATGTATGTCAGGATTCGGGTCTCTACAGTTGGTATCAGAGGAAAGGTTTAGTCAACCTTTGGAAACTAGGATGCGAGACATTTAGTGAGATCCCTAGAGATATTTCTAATGTATGTATAGGGATGTTCTTAAGGTTTAGTATAAGTATAGGTTATAATCCTAGGATTACGGTGATGATCATCAAATTAAACCTATGATTTTAGATATTGAGGGTACTCCCCCTTTATTATGTTGTTTTCCATAACATGATTTTTGCCTCTCACACTATTCTTTTTGGGTTTTAGACGATGGCTTGAACCCGAAGGAACCGTGTTGATCAATGTAATGGACAATGTAATGATTGTCCTTCTGAAAAATCCATTGTTATTGGAGATGGAGTTCAAAATATGATTTCTATACTTACACAAGCTATGAATCATTCTGGACTTCAAAATGAGCAGAGAAGGAAATAATATTATATTGAGTCCTTCATGAGGCAACGTCCACCTTTTTTCAGTGGGTCTTCTGATCCACTTGTTGCTGAAAAATGTATTAGTTCCACTGAAAAGATAATTTCAGTTCTTCAATGTTCTGAACAAGATAAAGTCATCTTAGCAGTATATCGTTTGGAAGGTGAATTTGATCAATGATGGAATCTTATCAAGAATACGAGGCCAAGAGATGAAATTTAGTCCATGGAATGGGATGAGTTCAAGAACTTATTTTTCAATAAGTACTTCCGTCATATTTTTCAAAAAAAGATGGAGAAGGAGCTTCTTGAACTAAAGAAAAAGGAGGATGACTTTCTTGGTATATAAGAAGCTTATTTTATATGGATTTCAAGGTATGAATATGCCATTATCATCCAACCGGAAAGTAATGCTGATCGATTATTCAGTGGCTTAAAACCAAGTATTCGAAGGGCATTAGCTATAAGAGACATCAATAGCTATGAAGAAATTTTTCATTATGCTATCAAGGTAGAACTGGAAGTTGGTGTAACATATCCATCTCATGGTTTTGGCAAGAAACAAAAGATGGAGTTCAAGGAGAAATCTCATAATAATGGTGTAAAGAAGATGAATATTTCTTTATTCTCATAGTTTGGAATGAAGCATGGTGGAGATTTCATAAATGTTTCTTGAAAATGTTTTAAGTGTGGAAAAAAAGTTCATCGATCATTTGATTGACGAAGTAATGGGAAAAATGTTGCTAACGATGTGAATAGAGAAAATACTACATAGAACTCTCCACAAACACTTCAATGCTTCAAGTGTAAGGAAATGGGTCATTATTCTATTAAATGACCTAATCCAAGGGTTAATGATGATCAACATGAGCAACCTCTTAAAGAAAAGGATAAAGGGAAGTCTAATGCGATCACTATTTGTGATGTTGAGTATGAAAATGATGATGTGTACTGATTAAGTGTTTATGTAATGGGATTTCAAAATAGTATAATGGAATCTCATTTATGGTACATTAGAATTTTGTAATATCTATGTATTGGATTTCCATAATTATATGGTATTGGTAACCATGAAAATGTGGTTGAAATATTTTTGGAAAGCACATGAAATACGCATATTGAAGGGATAAGGACAAAATAATATGATAGTAATCATGAGCTCATGACTAAAATAAGGAAAAAGTGATATCATGGTTTGAGTTTATGTATGTGGAAAGTGTTAACTTTTGACAGCATTCATGTTTTCAATAAGGTTAAATGGTTATTCATTGTTCAATAGAATACATGATTATGGTATTCACATGATTTTACTGTGATAAAAAAGATATATCGGGGAAAAATGATGGTATTCAGATACTTGTTAAATGACCTTTTTAGTAATCGTTCCTTTTATACATTGAGTTTGGAAAGAATTATTTTGGATAATCCTAAAAATTCGAATGGATTATGTTGAAAATAAGTTTCTTTTGTTTAAGGCTAGAAATGTTTTTTCGATATTATTTCTAGAATGTTATAATAGTGTAGTTTTAGAAGAAGGACAACCTGCATGACGAGTGACAACCCTTTGCGTCGAAAAAGGCTGTGGCAATAAAACACACAAAAGAAGTGTGACAGGCCTCTATCGCATACCAATGGCCTACAGAAAGTCCCTAGTTAGTAGAAATTAGTTTTATTTTATTAATCATAATGATAGGTGAGGTATAAGTCCATTTTTGGAATCATATACGATTAACCACACCATAGATGGACTTATGTATATTTGATAACTTTTTCTAAACATTTGTTTGAAACAGATGGAATGACTCATCATTCTATCACATGATATGCTAACACCTCATGAATAAAAAATTCAACTTCATTTCGTTAAGAGATAATGTGGAAATTGTTAAATTCACAAACAACATTGAGATTGTACAAAAATCATGTAAGTACTTCTTTTAATTCATCAACTTTAGGTAAAAGATCTTGAAAAAAATGGTGTCCTAGTGCCCTAATATCCGATGAATCATATGGTACATTAGATAATCACAAATATATGGCTTTGTGATTGTTGACTTTTTCATAGCCAAGTTCTCTACTACTCTCCATCAGAACATGATACTTAGATTTCTATTCCATATCCATACTTTCACCTATGTTCTACCACGAGGAAACCTAGTGATGAGTTAATATGGAGAACCGTTATGTTTCATACATCACTTTTTAATATTGAGTTTTAGTATGTGGGTTTTTTTAAATAAACTTTCATGTAGTCAACAATTTATAACCCCGATGAATTTCGAGGGTGAAATTCATTTCAAGTGGGGTAGAATGTAACACCCCGAGATTTTATAAGAAGTATTATTTTTAATTTATTTGATGTATTGTGTTGTATGATAACACAAAATTATATTGCGTTATACGCAACACCGTATTAGCTTGCAGTATATGCAACACTAATCTTGGATCGTGTTATACACAATTTCAAGTTCGTTTGATAATAGTCATTCGACGAAACATTGAGTATATATATATATATTCAATTTATAAATGAAAAATGGTTGGATTCTATTATAACGAAACAACAATGCAGTCCTGCACAACAAGCAATCCCGACATTGCTTACATTACACACAATCATGACCTTCCTCGACAGCGTGTGTTATACACAATACCAAGTTTCAGTAAAAACAATATATTGTTATAATATTATTATGGAATAGCTGTTATGAATATTAATAACTACATTTTGAATTATATAAAATTATTATTAAACTTATTGATTTTCTAAAACATTTTATATGAACAAAATAAATTTTTCGGGTAAAGTAATTATTTTTAAAAAAATGCAGTTTTCCCCCTTTTGATGGCGCACCAACATTAAATATAGTTTTTGACATTTTTAAAAGTTCAATTTTACAAAATAAACTTCTTCTTTTGTATCAGGATATATTAATTTACATTGGATAATGTTTTGATATTTTTCTGATAACATTCATATTTTAATAAATAGTAAAAACACGCTATATTTTAATTAAAAACAACTTTTTTCATCATAATAATTTATATGGTTAAATAATAATATTTAATGGTTTTAATATATAAATAGAATATATTTTTACAATTTAATATAATTTATGTAATTAGCATTGATTTTACATTGAATTCGTAGGTTAAATCAATATAATCTTTTGCAATGTTTTAACTAAAAACCCGTTTTCTTTCTACAACAAGATTAATTTTAATTTAATTTCTGAAACATCTGTGTATTGAATTTGGAAAAATGGATTCCATATTTAGAATCAGTGGGTCCAAATTATGTTAATAAGATACTTTTTATTTTTGATCATTATGAATAGTAACTACGGTAAATTTTATTTACTATAGTTAAAGGTAAATCGGTTAATTAAGGGTAAATATAAGATTATAAAATTATCCTAACATCTGCCAAAATTATATTGGATGACTAATGGATGACTCATATCACCTAAGGGTCGTAATAGATTCATTTTATAGACTTTTTTTTGAAAATAATTTCATTATTATTAAAAACAATGAAAGGGACAACATGTCACTCTCTTAAATCTTATAAGTATATTAATTTTAATTTAGAGATAAACATCATGAAACATCAATCATAAATAGTCTATAGAAGTATAATAAAATTATCTATATCATAAGAATTTATTTTAATTTTTATGGATTAAATAATTATCATTAAAGGTGACATAATAGTGATGTTGAAATTAGTTTATTAAGATAAATATCATATAAATGGTTATAAAATTATTAAAATAAATATAATATGATCTATTTAATGGGCTCCACTAATTTTAAAGATAGATATGACATTATATGAATCATTTAACGCTTTTATTTCTAGAATATCTTCTGTATATATTTTATTTAAATTCAACTAAATGAATAGTGTCAAAATTGACATTATTGTTATTTTATAAAAATAGAATATTATTAAATTGTTTAAAAGTTAAAAAATATTTAAAAATTATAAATTGAAATTTAAATAGAAGAAAATGCCATAAAGTATCCAATTATGTAAAATTTACAACACATAAGTGATTATTTATAACCATTTAAAATTTAGAATTTTATTACCACAAATAAACATAAATATATTAAATAAGGATAAATCAAAATGATAAGGTTTAAAATAAGATCATAAAATGTGTAAATTTTATTGGTTGATTAGATTACAACCCTATCTCACCTAATATTCTGATTGATTCATTTTTGGAGGTCTTTATTTGGGGTTTGAATTTATATTAAACTAATATATTTGAGGATTCCAAAGGTGCCACTCACCTCCCTTATAAAAGGGCACCTCCTCCCTCTCTTCCTCAAACCATTTTTAGCTTTGAATCTCGGCCAACCACTACCCATTTCACTTCCCCACTTCCCTATAAACCTTATAGAGGTATGGGTCTTCTTAAAAGACCAACCCCAGTGCCCTAAGAAGATGTTTAAAAAAGGTGCGTCGAAGAAGAGGTAATCTCTTCTACCGATTATTTCAAAATTATTTCTTCTTCAACTTCTTCTTCATTTGTTGGTTCATAATATAGTAATTACATCAGTATCACTAATATACTTATATGTTATTATAAATATGAAACTACCCCATTTCACCTTCTATTTATCCTATGGAAAACGAAATCACCGCGCGTGCATACGTACAAAATACCCCCCCCCCCCCCGTCGCGATGAGATTCATTCTCAATGATTAACCATTCATGAATGATTATAATGTATATATAATATATAATCATGAAATATATGACATAATAATTATACTGGATTATATATATATATGTATGTCATCCAATTAATTTCATTTAATTCAATGAGGAAACGAAAACAACGTTCATGCATAAGTACAGCCTAACATCTCCCTGAACGGTGTATTTATTTACATTTATTGATCTATTATATATATATATATATATTCTGAATATATATTATATATAAATCATGTTTTATATTCAGTAATTAAGTAATAATTATCTATGTAATCATTTGAATAATTACTAGTCAAAACACGGACGACAAATGAAATGATTTTAACCAAAACGTTGCTTTAACATGGAATTTAAAAAAGAATGAGTAATATAAAGTCATAAGTGAAACATAAATGATATCATAATAAGGAATATGATTATTTAATTAGTCAATTACATTATTTAAATCATTATACCGGAGGTTTGGATCCATATGAAGCATATAGGACCTAAGGTACGAGATAATTATGCAAATCTCATTTCTATTCGAGATTGCTTATTCGTAAGTATTTACTAGGGTTATTTCTATCATCCATGTACATGTTTTATAAAAGTGTTTTAATGTATGTTTAATGTCCTTTTTACCCATTTTTGACTTTTACTACATGGTATATAAGGAATATTTCTTTTGTTTAAGTTACAAGGTACTTTTTGACTTTTTCGACAAAAGTATGAGAAAAATGATTTTTTAACTTATACGGAATGAAAGGATTTTTACAGTTTTATAATGCTTTATTTTCATGAAGCATCCTACAAAATATTTCATGACTATTTTCAGAAAAATCATTTTCTTTTAAAATTGCATGACATTTTGGGAAAAGAAATTGATTTTTAAGAAGAAAGTATATTTTTCTCAAAAATTCATTTCAAATGTTTTATCAAAAACATTTTCTATATAAGATGACATTATTTCATATTTTTATCTTTCAAGTTTAATGTCTCTATGATTTACATGGTTTCACATTCCTTATGATTAAATTTCCATTTGTTTTATATGTATTATGAGATTATGGGATGATGTTTATGAAACCAATTTTATTCATTGGGTTGTGGTGAATGATTTAAGTTTATTTTGTGGAACAAGTAAGAATCATTTCATTATGAGTTGGGTGAGACCTATATCTCCCTCCAATGCATTTGGTAAATATTTATATCTCATGAGATAAACATGGCTGCAACGGTAAGTTAATCCGGTTCAGTGTTACAGGACTTAAACAAGGAGTGAACTCGATTCAAAAAAAGACATTGTCCACTATAATTGTCTGGGAAGGAATACCTTGGCTACAATGGAAATCATGACATGTGCTGAATGGTTTCCAAAATTACATTTTTTACTCCCATGCTATTTTATCATGCTTAATGTTTCATTATGATCTATTCCATACATACTTCCATGTTTTATGTCATTGTTAATGATTTTGATTTTTAAACATTATGTTCGTGTTTTTAAGTTCAAATGTATATGATTTGTTTTACTTTATCCATGCTTAACCTTACTGAGGATTTGAGCTCACCCTTTATATGTTTTCATTTCCCTAGGATATAAAGAGAGGTTTTAGGAAAGAAAAAAAAGGGGAAAGATCTTTATGGGAGATGTTGAAGATATTTCACCACGATTAGAAGATTACGTTCCACGTTTCCAAAGACACTAAACTATTACGGTCCTTGTGTGTCTGTTTTTGTAATGTATTACGTATTACTCAAAAGTAATGTAATGTCCATGTATGTCAGGCTTCGGGTCTCTACATGGACCTCGTGGTATTGGTCATGACCAAGTGGAATCATAGGGTTTCTATCCTACCACAAAGGCCAAGAGCCTATGATTTGGTTTGAGGAAACAATGTTAGGTGATTCAAGTACATGATTAAGATTTAGGGAGTCCAGTGTTGGTGTAGTGGCCTCATACCCATACACAAGGACCATGAATTCTTCCTTTTGGTTCAATACATGAATAAATAAGTTTCAAAAGATTCTCATTATGATCTTTTGAAAAAATGTAAACTCACCAGTTATAATCTTCTCACCCAAGGTACTTTTTTCCCTCTACACACTAGCTTATTTTCTTATAGAAATAGGTTCTAGTTAATCCTTCCATTCCACAGCTCTCGTTTAGAGCTCGAAGATTACGACAAAGCCATTGGATCAATCTTTATAGCTAGAAACTCTTATTGGAGATGATCCAATGATTACTCACTTGTTCTGATAGTGTGAGCTTACTATAGAATGTGAGAGCTTCAACTGGGATCTCATAGTAGTGGAGTTGAGGCCATACCATGTCAGTATAGGTATAGTATGGTTTAATATAGTTCATGCTCTGATCAGTTGTCATAGGCATATAGTGTCGTGTGTCCGTGGATAAGGGATCAGGTTTTATATCACTAGAGAGAAGGAAACTTTTGCGGAGTATGATGAAGACTCTCAATGGAGGTCATATCTAATCACTCACCAAATTGGCTAGCCTCACCCTCGGTGTAGTGTATTAGAGGTGTCCATGATTTCCTTTAGAGGTCGAAGAGTAGGAGAATGTTTTTACTGATGAGGTTTTGAAACACTCTCCTCACTGAGAGGTAGAATTTTTCAACAACCTGAAAATTATGATGACAGATATATATACACTGGAGTATGGGAGGGCTCCTGATGAGATTCACAACCTTAGGGTGAATCTAGAGGAAATGAAAGAGAAGGGACTTATTAGGCCTGCTGTTTCACTGCAAGAATCCCTGATGATTTTTACCATGGAGGAAGATGAGATATTGAGGTTGTGTATGGACATATAGTTCCTGAACAAGTTGAATTTGAAAAAAATTTATCCTATTTAGAGAATTGATGAGCTATTCGAGCTGATGAAGGGAACAATGTGGTTCTCAAAGATATATATTATATCTGGTTATCAATAGCCTTTTTTATAGGACAAGGATGTACTAAAGAGAGCCTTCAGGATCCATTATGAATTCATAATGTTCCTAATGATGCCTTTCGGCATGAACAATTCCTGAGAAGTGTTCATGGGCCCCATGAATATGATCTTCCAACCTTACCTTGACTGGTTAATCGTGGTCTTTATTGATGACATCTAGTAGTAATCAATGTCATAGGAGGATCACAGTACACAACTTTGGATAATTTTGGATACACATTGAGAGCAATAGATTCGTGGTATATCCTCTAAATTACAATTCTTGATTCATGAGGACCACTTTCTGATACACCGCATTTCAGAGGCTGGAGTAGTTGTAGATCCAATGAAGAAAGAGAATGTGCATTCATGGAAGACACATGTGAGTGTGACTGAGGTTTGTAGATTCTTGGGGTTGGCTATTTATTAATGAAGGTTCGTTCATGAAATTTATACACAAGCAACACCCTTACCAGTCCTGACACTAATGGTACATCACTTCATGTGGATGGAGAAAGGTCAGTAGAGTGTGTAGGATTTGAGGTGAGGACTAACTAGTGCCCCCATCTTGAGACAACTAGTTGAGGGTGTTTTGTATATAGCTTACTGTGAAAAATAGGGGACCCGACATGGTTGTTTCCTTATGTAGAAGAAATTTGTGGTCACCAACGGCTCCCGAATGTGGAGGAAGAATGAGAAGACCTACGTGACCCATGATCTAGAGTTATAAGAATTGGTCTGTTCCTTGAAAATGTGGCGGCACTACTTGATGGGTGGTTGGTTTATTGATTAATACAACCACTTGAGTCTCAGGTATATATTATCTTATAAATACCTGATCATGAGACAATGGTTATGGATAGACTTCTACTGGGACTATAATGTTGAGATAGTCAATACATCTAGGTAGGGGAGCATGGTGGTAGATGCACTATGTAGGAGGACAAGTTTGCAGTTGATGTGTGAGGAAACAGGGTACCTAGTCATGGTTCCTTCATGGATGATGGTGGATACGCTTACCTTCAGCCGATGACTATTACTCCACCACTCATAGAATGAGTTTGGGAGGTAGAACTGGTGGATGTTGAATATGATGCATGATATGCATAGTTATCCTAAGGATGGGTTCCGGAATGATTTTTGATAGGTGGTGAGATCAACATTTATTTCAGCCGGTGTATTGTAGTACCAGTGATGTTGCAGGATGAGGTGTTGATGAAGATCCATACATCAACTTTGGCGGAAAATGTTTAAATTAATTATTTTTTCATGATGGAGATGAATGAACTAAACCATTTAGACTCTCTAAAGAGTCTCTTATAGAATTCCTCCCCAATGATGAACAGTGAAGAACACTGAAGAGACATCATCGTCTTTAACACACCATTGAGAATGGAGCCTGAAGTGATGATGTCAACGCCTTGAACTATCAAGGATGAGAAATTTGGAATCAAAAATAAATGTTGTAGGGGTATTATTTTTATTTAAAATTTCTTCCCCATTCCTATTTTTATTAAAACGATGAATATTGATCATCCCTTGAATAGTTTGACCCGGGAAATGGTGCCACTAAAAAGGATGCTGACTTTTGGGATTTTAAGTATCTAGAACTAATTTATCAATGGGTGATTCAATTAGAATATCTGATCCTCTCATATTATTATAATCATATACTGCGTACGGAATGGACCGACACAAATAAGTCCTGATCATTTCTTCTTGTGCATTCATAGTTTCCATTTCCTGAAGGTGCTGGTAGGAATAATTCAAGGCCTTTGCAGTGAAGAGAGGAATATCTGGGGGCCATAGGAATAGTCAGCCAGAGGAACAGACCATCAGAGCACATTCAGGGGTCCTCCAAGCATCAAAATTCGCATGCCCACATCAGAGCTGGTTCCAACAGTTGTAGCAGCAGTGGCCCGCAGTGGCAGCCACTTGCTGTGGAGGCGGCGTGCCCGACGACACATTGCGAAGGATGGGTGACACGGTGTCAAGAACCAAGTGGAGATGGTGGCCTACGTAAGAGAAGCACATAAGGTGACGTGTCGTGGCCTATTGACCACGACTAGATGGGGCACCCCATCCGTGAGGCCATTTGGAGCCTTACACGACTTGGTTGTCATGTCTCGGCCTGGCTGCACATCATCGGTCCACCCTCAATAAAATCAGGCTATCGATGGTGGGCTAGGTAAGACTCGTGGCCTCGTGAGCTAGTCATGTGGCATAGTAGTCCAGACCCACTCCATGCGAGGTGTTCTTGTGCTTGTTGGCCAGACAAGACTAGGTCACTGGGTGACCCGGTGGGCTTGAACCTTAGCCAAACAGAGAAATCTCTAGATAGACCTTTTGGACATGGCCCATTGTCTTGGCCATACGAGGCTTCCCCAGACCCAAAACAGTATAGGTGGATTCTTTCTAATTACACTGGGTTATGGGGGACCCCTGAGCCATTGTGTTCATGTAGTTCAAAATCAATCAGACCATGCCCCATCACAAACAGAGCCCTATTTACTAAAAAGATCATACCATGCAAACCGTGTGTACAATTGACAAACCTTCTATAGCGTTTTGATCATATTGGATAATAGGTTTATTAGGAAAGATTTTTGGGGACATTAATGGACATCGATAGGTGATGAATGGATTGAGGAGTATCTCTCCAAAGAGCTCTATGTATAGAACCATGTTATTGGTTGTGACCTAAAGACTTCTCGATGACAGCCTAGTGGGAAGCTACTTATTGTGACCCATTAGACCCTTGATACTCGATAATAGGAGTACATAAGTTTATCCAAGGTCAAGTGTGGATTTCTATGACCCAACAGTCCAATTTTGGGTAATAGCTCTGTGTGACAAGGTAGGCCCATAATACTAATTAGGGATGAGTCCCACAATAGTGTGAGGTTTGTATGAAGTTGCTTTGTGTGACCCAACATGTCCTTTTTACTTGATAATGGATGATTTCTATAGCAGGTGAAGAGTATGATGATGTTATAGAAGATGATTCTATCATTATCATAGAATATTTCATGAGTGTCGTGACACATGTAGATGGACAACACATCGATAGAGACCTCAGTGGTCCGAGACCCGGTGGAACACAGTGAGGCATGATTGATCGACGCATCGATAGTGGACTTGGTTGCCTAGGACTAGGTGGGGCCCGATATAATGAGGTGGATGACAAATGCTACTTTGGTTTCCAGAAGCGTCAATACTCTTAGGATCAAGTGGTGTTTTCCATGTACGACCAACATATATCCTTTTTTTACTACACAGTTTCAGTTCTTTTTGTTTGGTTTTTATTCTAACCCACTTGTTTTTTGTTGTACATTGTATTCAGACTTGTTTAAGTATACTTGTTGTTTCCTTTTAGTGTGTTGGGTCATGCATGGGAATGTGTGTCCATACATTTACTCATTAAAATGCCTCCCACTTATAGGTTGACACCTCCGGTGCTAGTCACAACCCAGGGCCTTCAGTAGGAGTTCATGGGGTAGTCACGACTTGGGATGCAAGGGACGAGTCATGAAACCCAAGAAAATTAATGAAGAATATGACGATGATCCACATGTTGAGAAAAAATTAATTATTTTTTTAAAATAAAATAAATTTTAAAATAACATAGTAACACTATTGAAATAAAATAAATCTAAATTGAGTATATTAAATACCTAATTAATGATGAACATTTTTATATTTTTGAATAATACTCTTTGAAGACATACGTAATGATGAATAATCTATTATTGAATGTGTTTTTGAATAGAATGTTTAAGTGTAGTTAATACATGAAGATATTAGTTTTTGAATGATAAAAAAATGAAGGCCAGGGCCTGGGAATATGGCATGAAACACTATATGTAGTATAAAATATATTTTAAATTTTAGATAAATAGGATATAAAATTTATCAAAATTGAAAATCCATAAAATTTCCTGATTTTTTTGGAGCTCGTGTTTATAATATTTCTTCACATATCAACATCTTATCAAACTCTTAGAATGTAATGGGTAAGATAAAAAATGTATTTTATAAAAAAAATAAATGATTAATGTAACACCCCAAGCTTCCACGGTACGTTTCCCTTCGAATAATGTGATAGCGTGTGTTGTACGCAACCTCGAGTTCTAACACACACCACTACTAATTAAACTAGCCGTTGTGAATAGTAATACCTACTTTTTGAAATCATATATATTTTATATTTCAAAATGGACTTCATTTTTGGATTCGGAATATTTAAATTAGCCTAGGGTGAAATTTTGGTACTTTTCGGATAACTTTTATATTTTGATGAATAGTGAAAATTACTAAATTTTAATTAAAAACAACTTTTATAATCAAAATAATTAATATTGATAAATTATGAATTTGAGTGGTTTTAAAGTATATTTAGAATATATTTTTACCATTTATTTTAATGTTTGTCATTGGACATAATTTCACAATTAAACCAGACATAAACAAGTTTCAATCTTTTGATAGTTATTATCTCTTAAAAACACGCTTTTTATTTTAACAACGGGAATTAATTTTAAATTAATTTCTGCCAATTCTGTATTTTGAATTTAGGAAAATGGATTACATATTTGGAATCATGATTTCCAAATTATGTAAATAGGTAACTTTTATTTTTACACATTTTGAATAATTACTGCGGTAAATATTTTATTTACCATGATTAAAGGGTAAATCCGGTAAATAAGGGTTAAAAAATAATATTATAATAATACAAAATTACACTAAAACGTGTGCTAACCTTATTGGTGGACACATACCCGACCATGGGCATCCTTGGGTCGATTTGGGGACCCCTTCGAGCCACTTGTTTGTGGTAGGGAAACATTATATTTATAAAGTTAAAATAAAAATAAAAATGGCATAAGCTTAAATCTTTTAGAAGAACAATTTTTACATAGGGTTATACATGTTGTATTTTCGATTATAAATATTCATTAGAAAGATAAAAAGATTTCCTACATAATGATATTTTATTTATAATTTTTAGACATCAAATAATTTAAATTATTAATGAAACAATAATGATGCAATGTTTACCTCATTAATAAATCATTTAAATAAATAAGATTATAATGATTAAAATATATCTAAACCTGTCCAATACTTATTAGTTGATGTTATTTAGAATATGAGTCATCTTATCATCGAACTCAATTATTTTTGGACCATTATAAACCGAATATAATTATATTATAAAGTAATACTTTCACTCTTTCCTAAAGAGCCCCTCCTCTCCCTTATAAAAGGAGACCACTTCTACTCATTCCTCACACCTCTCAAGCCACTTGGCTCGTCCAAACCCTGCCCAAATAAGCTCCCCACATCCCTCTCCTCCTCCTTGAAGCTCCCCCTTAGGCATAAATCACTTCAAGAAGTCCTTTGGTTCCAACCAAAGTGAGTTACCTAAATTAAAGGTAACGGTTTCTCTTAAATTATTTTCATTTATTTTGCTTCTCCAACCCCCAAAATATTTTTATTTCCTTTCTTTTGTAACAACACCAGTATCCAAAATATACTAGGATGTTGTTATAAGAAGGATTCAAACTAAACATACACACAACTCCATCTAATGGATGATGAACATAATGTTTCTGTGGATGGCAAACTAACGCCTCACGAAACGATGATTGTTCAAATACATCTTACCGCCTCTCATGGTGGCCATTATGATGGCACTATAATTAAATATGATATTAATGATATATATTTTATATATAAGCTTCGGTAATTCAATTTTTTTTCATACCATTATTCGTTTCATGTTGTATATACATACGATAATTTCATTTGAGGAAGTGCGGACTACCGCCCCCTTAAAATGATATGACTCGTTCATACCACACTTGGAACGTATAAAGGATGGTGTTAATGAACATAAGTAACATATATAAAATATTATATTATACTGTAATAGTAATATACCTATGTATCATTTGGATTCTATTCTTTTAAAATAAAAATTAAATGGAAGTAGCGTTCGTGCGTACGTACGGACTACCGTCTCCACGAACGCGATGAGATTCATTCTCCATCATATCCATTCAAGTCTTATTCTAATTTTAGGGTTAAAAATAATGTTAATATCATTCTGATTATGAATAAGATATAATCTATCGATTACAAACATGTCATACGTAACCAAACATTTACGAAGAATGAATCGATTATCACCCGAAACGACGATCATACTAAGATATTATTAATAAAGCAATGTTAAAAGATCATATATGATATCATATTAATGTATATGATTATTGTATAATTTAATAACAATTATTTCACCATTATACATGAGGTTAACCTAACCCAACAAAGGAAAAGTATAAGGTAAGGTATTTTCTTATCTCACATTAAATTCCGTGAGATTTCCATTGTTCACCACTAAATTATTGAAAGTGGTGTATTGTGTACTACCATTTGATATATATTATCATGATTCTCTTTATATTCATGTTATTCTATAAATAATTTGGTGGTTATTAACTTTTGGCCATACGAATCAGTTGATTAACATGGTAAGGGGTTTTCATCTCACTCCTTATTCCCGTGAGATTCATGCCATATTGTCACCATCACCTTTTGTGTGGTGTATGTATTGCCCATAATTATATTCTTTGTGTAATACACTCTAATTTATGTGTATTTACATATTCATTGTATGATAACTCTTTCATGGGTTGTATGGTTCATATGTTACCAAATTGGTAAGGGTTATTTCACAATCTCTTCATTATCCGAGGTTGTTTATATGTAATAATCTATTGGGATCTCTTTATCATCCACATCCATGTTTTCTTAAAAATGTATTTCAAAACATTTTTATTATTTACAAGAATATGGGTTAAAGTCATTTATACCCTTGTTTGACTTTTTATAAGAGGAATCTTTCTGTCGCTTTCAAAACAAGGTCCTTTTTAACCTTTTCGACAGAATTAAGGTAAGAATGTTTTTTTTAACTTACACGGCGAGTGCGGTTATTTTTTGCCGTTATAAAACCTCAAAGCTTCCCTTACAAAATAATAAGAATATTTTTAAAAAAAAATTGTTTTATTTCATAAATATAATACTCTTAAATGATTTCAAAATAGAAAGTGATATTTTTATAAAATAGTCTTTATTTCATCTATGTGAACATCCTTTGATGGATTATAAGCTTATTTGAAGTTGATTTATTATGATACAAAACATCCATATTTTATTGAAGGATTTGTGATATTTTTGAATGTGGATAAGTTATTCTAATGTCACACATGGTTTTTGTTTAGAGTATTGACATTTCATAAGTTATTTGTAATCCGAATGTTTATGTTATATTTCAACCTTTCATTCAGATGAATGTGTTAGACAAATATGTTCCGGGTTGGGGACCGGTAAAAGTAAGCCCTCCGGTTTGGTCTCTGGTTATTAGAGGAACTCTGGTTTGGTCTCCGGTTATTAGAGGAACTCCTGGTTGGTGTCCGGTTATTAGAGGCACTCCGGGTTGGTGTCCGGTTATTAGTGGCACTCCGGGTTGGGTTCCAGTTACAGTTAGCCGCAAGGTCTTAGGATGAGGCCTTGACAAAGAAATTAAAGTTCAGCATTATGCATTCCATCATTATGAATGTGGTTATTGATATTGCATGTGATTATTCGATTAATATAATATCCATGTGAACAAGTAAATGGAATTATTTCATTTTACTTTTTCCATACTATGTTGAAGTTCAAGTTTAAAAGGCTTTTGTTTTAGTAATTCATTGCCTTAAATGTTTATGCTTATTTTTGAATGTTCTGCTATATTGTTATCATTACTGGTCATTTGAGCTCACCCATTTTCTATGTTTTATTTTTCCCAGGATGTGAAGATGTAAGTTATGAATGACCTTCAGGGATATTATGAGGGGATTATAGTGTGGACTATGGAAACATTATGTTGTTGTAGTAGTTTTTCATTTTGTGATGTAATGTAAAACTTATGAATATATCTATTGTTTCCAAGGCTACTAAACCAATCGGTCTTTCGAGATTTGATCTTTCTTGTGATCATGCCAATGTTACGAAGTAATGCACCGACTCTGGGTAACTGGGGTCGGGGCGTTACAGTTGGTATCAGAGGAAGTTTAGTACAAACCTTGGAAGCTAGATTTAGATAAACTCTGATTAGAGCACGTAAACCTAAGATGAACTTTGAGGATTAGTATAGAAAAATTTCCTAGAATTTTGGTATTGTAGAGATTTTGTGAGTTTTCCGAGCAATACATCCCTGTCTGGATACGAGCTGGTAGAGGCGGCTTTGGCACAGATGTACCAAGGGGTAAAACCCGAAAACACCGCATTGAGCTAGACTCGAACGGGAACTGGTGCCCGACAATGGGCCTTGCTGCACTCTTGGTTACGACACTCCCGGGGGATATGCTTAGGATAACTCCCATTTTCTTTACAAATCATTATGAAGGGCTTATGAGTATATACTTCCTCAAAGAAAACATTTTTATGATTATGGATTATATCCATAAATAGTTCAATTTATGTTAAATGTTTTATATGTATGGGATTATGTATTTTGATTCATAAACTGATCTAGTTTATTCCATTGTTTAGAAATGGTGCCTACTGGAAGAAATGGAAACCGTATCAATGCACGCACTCCATGTAGGGATTTCCCTCCTGATCAAGATAATTATAGTGGTGCTGGTGATGCAACTGGTGCCGATCAGCTAATCACCATACTGGGACAACTTACTCAGGTTATGAATAATAACCTTACCCATATGGAGCACCCTGATCCGCAGCGTAGAGGATCAATGTTAGATCTATTCATGAGGAAACAACCACCAACGTTCAACGGGAGAACAAATCCCTTAGTAGCTGAGCAATGGATAAATTCCCTAGAGAAAATATTTCAGGCTTTGGGGAGTAGTGAAAGGGAAAAAGTTATCATGGAAGTTTACCGCCTCACTGGAGATGCAGATCAATGGTGGTCATTGATTCAAAACATGAAGGAAGATGATGAAGTATCAAATATGGAATGGAGGGAGTTCAATGATCTGTTTTTAGAAAAATACTTCCCTCGTGACCATCGAGCAGATATGGAAAGGCAATTTCTAAGTCTGAGACAGAAGGAGGATGAGAATGTCGCAATGTATGAGGCTAACTTTACAAGGTTAGCAAGGTACACTGGTGATTATATACGTATCCAAAGAAGTAAGATTGATCGTTTCTTTGATGGGTTAAATCCATTTCTCCGTAGAGCATTAGTCACACAATCCTTTTAATCATACGAAGACATTGTCTCATGTGCTATCAAGACCGAAAAGGAATTCTCTAAGTCATAAGACTTTAAAGAAAAGCAAGAGAAGAAGAGACCTACTGATCAATCTGGGAATGGAAATAAGGGGATGAAGGGAAAGGTTGAATATCCATCTTGTGGTAAATGCAGGAAGAAACATCCTGGTACTTGCTTGAAGGGAATGGGAGTCTGTTACAAGTGTGGTGAAAAAGGCCACCAAGCTCGTGATTGCAAGGGGAAGAAGGAAGCTACCAATGTTCAGTGCTAAAATTGTAGGGAGATGGGACATTATGAGAATGCATGTCCTATGCGTCAGGAGAACTTACCTCAGAAAAGGCCAAGGGATCAAGGCTAGGCTTATGCTATCACTACTGCTAAGGTAGAAGCTCCGAAAGACGTGGTGGCAGGTAATTTAATAGTTTCCTCAAGTTTAGCAAATGCATTATTTGATTCTGGATCATCGCATTGTTTCATATCTTCCCAATTTGCTAGGAAAATTAGATATTTCCAATTTGATTTAATAAGGGAGTTTTCAGTTAAAACTCCTAAGGGAAGTATCATTGCAACAAAGTTTTGTGAATCAGTCCCCATTAGAGCACATAAATTTTCTTTATCTTCTGATCTCATCGTCATACCTATGATTGAGTTTGATATAATCCTCGGTATGGACTGGCTTTCGGACTATGATGCGAAGATTTATTGTAAGAAGAAAGAGGTTACGATTCTTGATGATAATGATAAGGAACACCTTATTTTTAGAGCAGAATCGTCACTGCCTAATTCTTATTTAGATCCACCCCCAGTAGCTCAACTTAATTCAATTATTGGGGAGGAAGAGAATGACATAACTGTCAGTGAGGAAAGGAATGTTCAAATAGAGGATGTACCTGTTGTGAAAGAATTTGTAGATGTATTTCCGGAAGATTTACCTGGACATCCTCCAGAACGAGAAGTTGAGTTTTCCATTGATTTGATTCCTGGATCAAGGCCTATATCGAAGACCCCTTATAGAATGGCCACTGTAGAATTAGTCGAACTAAAGAAACAACTAGAGGAATTGAGTAATAAGGGATTTATTCGCCCAACTGTTTCTCCATGGGGAGCCCTGTTCTTTTTGTTAAAAAGAAAGATGGATCTATGAGGTTATGTATCGACTTCAGGGAGATCAATGCTATAACGATAAAGAACAAGTATCCCCTACCTCGTATTGATGATTTATTTGACCAACTGCATGGAGCTCAATACTTTTCAAAGATTGACCTTCGATCTGGATACCATCAGTTGTGTGTGAAGAAGGAAGACATTCCGAAAACAGCATTTCGAACCAGGTACAGGCATTACGAGTTTACTGTAATGCCGTTTGGATTGACTAATGCACCCTATGTATTCATGGATCTGAGGAATAGAGTATTCAAGGAGTATCTTGATGAATTTGTGGTGGTATTTATTGATGATATCTTGGTATACTCAAAAACCTACGAAGATCATGAAAATCACTTGCGCATTATCTTGAAGACTCTGAGGAGGCATGAATTATATGGGAAGTTTACCAAGTGTGAATTCTGGCTTCAGGAGATTTCTTTTCTTGGCCATATTGTCTCTAAAGATGGAATCTATGTTGATCCTTCTATGACCAAGGCAATCCAAGAATGGCCAGCACCTACGAGTATAACTGAGGTACGTAGTTTTATTGGTTTGGCAGGTTATTATCGACGTTTCGTCCAGAATTTTGCCCGATTGGCTAACCCATTAACGAAGCTCACACGTAAAGGGGTTAAATTCGTTTGGACAAAAGAGTGTGAAGATTGTTTCGAAGAACTGAAGAGAAGATTAGTCAATGCTCCTATATTGACTCTACCATCGGGGAATGATGGGTTCGTTATTTATAGTGATGCATCAAAGAAAGGACTTGGTTATGTCCTTATGCAGAATGATAGTGTTATTGCCTATGCATCACGACAGTTGAAAATTCATGAACAAAACTATCCTACTCATGATCTTGAGTTAGCAGCTGTGAAATTTGCTTTGAAGATATGGAGACACTACTTCTATGGTGAAAAATGTGAGATTTATACTGATCACAAGAGTTTGAAGTATATTTTCTCACAAAAAGAACTCAACATGAGGAAAATGAGATGGCATGAATTAATCAAGGATTATGATTGTACGATACACTACCACCCGGGGAAGGCAAACAAGGTGGCAGATGCTTTGAGTAGAAAAGACCATGGAGTTTTGAACATGATGATAATTGAAAGTGATCTAATTTTCGTGGATCTAGTGAAGAAGGACATGGGAATAACCAGGGAAGGTGAAACATCAATGCTTTTTCAAATGGTTTCCAAACCATATTTACTAGAAAGGATTACGATTTCTCAGACCGATGATGAAGAATTTCAGAAGAAGATTAAAGCTGTGAATGATGGGAGATTGAGAGACTTTGTGTATGACGATATAATTTTGAAGTTCGGGAAGAGACTTTGTGTTCCCGATTTACCTGATCTTAAAAGGGAATTGCTGGATGATGCTCATAGTTCCAATTTCTCTATACACCCTGGGAGCACCAAAATGTATAGAGATTTGAAGGAACATTTTTTGTGGGACAACATGAAGAGGGAGATTGCTGATTTTGTGTCAAGATGTATGGTTTGTCAACAAGTGAAAGCTGGAAGGTAACAGCCTGGAGGAGTCATGCAACCTCTTCCAATACCGGAGTGGAAATGGGACAATATTACGATGGACTTTGTCATGGGGCTACCAAAGACTCCTAGAAGGAATGATGCAATATGGGTTATTGTTGATCATCTTACCAAGTCAGTACATTTTCATGCTATAAGAGAAGATCTACCCCTGGAACGTCTAGCAAGACTATATATTAATGAAGTTGTGAGACTTCATGGAGTACCCTTATCGATTGTTTCTGATCGTGATCCCCGTTTTACATCAAGATTTTGGAAAAGTCTTCAGAAGTCCCTAGATACTGAACTTCATTTGAGCACTGCATACCACCCTCATACAGATGGACAATCAGAACGGACTATTCAAACCTTAGAAGACATATTGAGATCTTGCTCACTTGATTTTCAGGGTATGTGGGATCAATATTTACCACTGGTAGAATTTTCCTATAACAATAGTTTCCATTCGAGTATTCAGATGGCACCATATGAAGCGTTATACAGAAAGAGATGTCGTACACCAACCTGTTGAGATGACGTTGGTGAAAGAAAACTTGTAGGCCCAGAACTGGTGGACGAAACAGTGGAAAAGGTGAAAGTAATCCAAAATCACATCAACGCAGCTTAAAGTAGGCAGAAGAGCTATGCCGATAATCGAAGGAAGGATTTGGAATTTCAAGTCGGTGATCATGTTTTCCTAAAGGTATCTCCGTGGAAGGGAGTCATACGTTTTGGTAAGAAAGGTAAATTGAGTCCCAGGTACATCAGACCTTTCGAAATTCTAGAATGAATTGGGGCTGTAGCTTACCGATTGGCAATGCCGCCAAGTCTCTCCAAAGTTCACGATGTGTTCCATGTATCTCTGTTGAGGAAATACATGCCTGACCCAACGCATGTACTCACCTATGAAGAATTAGAACTAGAACCCGATCTGTCTTATTGCGAAGAGCCCATCAAGATTCTTGATACAAGAGAACAAGTACTGAGAAACCGGATGACGCGTCTGGTAAAAGTTTTGTGGAGAAATCATAAGATGGAAGAGGCAATGTGAGAACCCGAGGAACTTATGATGAAGAACCACCTGAGTCTTTTTATACAGTAATACCCTAGAAATTGCGAGAACGCAATTATTTGAAGGAGGGGAGAATGTAACACCCCAAGCTTCCACGGTACGTTTCCCTTCGAATAATGCAATAGCGTGTGTTGTACGCAACCTCGAGTTCTAACACACACCACAACTAATTAAACTAGCCGTTGTGAATAGTAATACCTACTTTTTGAAATCATATATATTTTATATTTCAAAATGGACTTCATTTTTGCATTCGGAATATTTTAATTAGCCTAGGGTGAAATTTTGGTACTTTTCAGATAACTTTTATATTTTGATGAATAGTGAAAATTACTAAATTTTAATTAAAAACAACTTTTTTAATCAAAATAATTAATATTGATAAATTATGAATTTGAGTGGTTTTAAAGTATATTTAGAATATAGTTTTACCATTTAATTTAATGTTTGTCATTGGACATAATTTCACAATTAAACTAGACATAAACAAGTGTCAATCTTTTGATAGTTATTATTTCTTAAAAACACGCTTTTTATTTTAACAACGGAAATTAATTTTAAATAAATTTCTGCCACTTCTGTGTTTTGAATTTAGCAAAATGGATTACATATTTGGAATCAGGATGTCCAAATTATGTAAATAGGTAACTTTAATTTTTACACATTTTGAATAATTACTGAGGTAAATATTTTATTTACCATGGTTAAAGGGTAAATCCGGTAAATAAGGGTTAAAAAATAATATTATAATAATAAAAAATTACACTAAAACGTGTCCTAACCTTATTGGTGGACACATACCCAACCATGGGCATCCTTGGGACGATTTGGGGACCCCTTCGAGCCACATGTATGTGGTAGGGACACATTATATTAATAAAGTTAAAATAAAAATAAAAATGGCATAAGCTTACATCTTTTAGAAGAAAAATTTTTACATAGAGTTATACATGTTGGATTTTCGATTATAAATATTCATTATAAATATAAAAAAGATTTCCTACATAATTATATTTTATTTATAATTTTTATAAATCAAATAATTTAAATTATTAATGACACAATAATGATGCAATGTTTACCTCATTAATAAATCATTTAAATAAATAAGATTATAATGATTAAAATATTATCTAAAACCTGTCCAATTAGTATTGGTTGATGTTATTTAGAATAAGAGTCATCTTATCTTCGACCTCAATGATTTTTGGACCATTATAATCCGAATATAATTATATTATAAAGTAATACTTTCACTCTTTCCTAAAGAGCCCCTCCACTCCCTTATAAAAGGAGACCACTTCTACTCATTCATCACACCTCTCAAGCCACTTGGCTCGTCCAAACCCTGCCCAAATAAGCTCCCCACATCCCTCTCCTCCTCGTTGAAGCTTCCCCTTAGGCAGAAAGCATTTCAAGAAGTCCTTTGGTTCCAACCAAAGTGAGTTACCTAAATTAAAGGTAACGATTTCTCTTAAATTATTTTCATTTATTTTGCTTCTCCAACCCCCAAAATCTTTTTATTTCCTTTCTTTTGTAACAACACCAGTATCCACAATATAATAGGATGTTGTTATAAGAAGGATTCAAACTACACATACACACAACTCCATCTAATGGATGATGAACATAATGTTTCTGTGGATGGCAAACTAATGCCTCACGAAACGATGATTGTTCAAATACATCTTACCGCCTCTCATGGTGGCCATTATGATGGCACTGTAATTAAATATGATATTAATGATATATATTTTAAATATAAGCTTCTGTAATTCCATTTTATTTCATACCATTATTCGTTTCATGTTGTATATACATACGATAATTTCATTTGAGGAAGTGCGGACTACCGCCCCCTTAAAATGATATGACTCGTTCATACCACACATGGAACGTATAAAGGATGGTGTTAATTAACATAAGTAACATATATAAAATATTATATTATAGTGGAGTAGTAATAAACCTATGTATCATTTGGATTCTATTCTTTTAAAATAAAAATTAAATGGAAGTAGCGTTCGTGCGTACGTACGGACTATCGTCTCCACGAACGCGATGAGATTCATTCTCCATCGTATCCATTCAAGTCCTATTCTCATTTTAGGGTTAAAAATAATGTTAATATCATTCTGATTATGAATAAGATATAATCTATCCATTACAAACATGTCTTACGTAACCAAACATTTAAGAAGAACGAATCGATTATCACCCGAAACGACGATAATACTAAGATATTATTAATAATGCAATGTTAAAAGATCACATATGATATCATATTAATGTATATGATTCTTGTATAATTTAATAAAAATTATATATCCATTATACATGAGGTTAACCTACCCTAACAAAGGAAAAGTTCAAGGTAAGGGATTTTCTTATCTCACATTCAATTCCGTGAGATTTCCATTGTTCGCCACTAAATTATTGAAAGTGGTGTATTGTGTACTACCATTTGATATATATTATCATGATTCTCTTTATTTTCATGTTATTCTATAAATCATTTGGTGGTTATTAACCTTTGGCCATACGACTCAGTTGATTAACGTGGTAAGGGGTTTTCATCTCACTCCTTATTCCCATGAGATTCATGCCATATTGTCACCATCACCTTTTGTGTGGTGTATGTACTACCCATAATTATATTCTTTGTGTAATACACTCTAATTTATGTGTATTTACATATTCATTGTATGATACCTCTTTCATGGGTTGTATGGTTCATAAGTTACCAAATTGGTAAGGGTTAGTTTACAATCTCTTCATTATCCGAGGTTGTTTATATGTAATAATCTACTAGGATCTCTTTATCATCCACATCCATGTTTTTTTAAAAATGTATTTCAAAACATTTTTATTATTTACAAGAATATGGGTTAAAGTCATTTATACCCTTGTTTGACTTTTTATAAGAGGAATATTTCCGTCATTTTCAAAACAAGGTCCTTTTTAACCTTTTCGACAGTATTAAGGTAAGAATGTTTTTTTAACTTATACGACGAGTGCGGTTATTTTCCGCCGTTATAAAACCGTCGAAGCTTCCCTTACAAGATAATAAGAATATTTTTAAAAAAAATTGTTTTATTTCATAAATATAATACTCTTAAATGATTTCAAAATAGAAAGAGATATTTTTCTAAAATAGTCTTTATTTCATCTATGTGAACATCCTTTGATGGATTATAAGCTTATTTGAAGTTGATTTATTATGATACAAAACATCCATATTTTATTGAAGGATTTGTGATATTTTTGACTGTGGATAAGTTATTCTAATGTCACTCATGGTTTTTGTTTAGAGTATTGACATTTCATAAGTTATTTGTAATCCGAATGTTTATGTTATATTTCAACATTTCATTCAGATTAATGTGTTAGAAAATTATGTTCCGGGTTGGGGACCGGTAAAAGTAAGCCCTCCGGTTTGGTCTCCGGTTATTAGAGGAACTCCGGTTTGGTCTCCGTTTATTAGAGGAACTCCGGGTTGGTGTCCAGTTATTAGAGGCACTTCGGGTTGGTGTCCAGTTATTAGAGGCACTCCGGGTTGGGTTCCGGTTACAGTTAGCCCCAAGGTCTTGGGACGAGGCCTTGACAAAGAAATTAAAGTTCAGCATTATGCATTCCAACATTATGAAAGTGGTTATTGATATTGCATGTGATTATTCGATTAGTAGAATATCCATGTGAACAAGTAAATGGCATTATTTCATTTTACTTTTGCCATACTATGTTGAAGTTCAAGTTTAAATGGCATTTGTTTTAGTAATTCATTGCCTTAAATGTTTATGCTTATTTTTGAATGTTCCGCTATATTTTTATCCTTACTGGGCATTTGAGCTCACCCCTTTTCTATTTTTTATTTTTCCCAGGATGTGAAGATGTATGTTATGAATGACCTGCAGGGAAATTATGAGGGGATTATAGTGTGGACTGTGGAAACATTATGTTGTTGTAGTAGTTTTTAATTTTATGATGGAATGTAAAACTTATGAATATATATATTGTTTCAAAGGCTACTAAACCAATTGGCCTTTCGAGATTTGTTCTTTCTTGTGATCATGCCAATTTTACGAAGTAATGCACCGAATCTGGGTAATTGGGGTCGGGGCGTTACAATTAAAGTTCAAGAAAGATCAATGAATAACACAACACCATTATGTTGTTATATTAAATATATGACTGAGAATGGGAAAGAGATAAATATAAAACCATAAAATAAGAATTTGGATTTAATATAAAAAAATACATTATATATAAATAAAATTATGAGATGGTATTGATAAATGAAATAATTATGAGTGAAACCTAAACACAATATCCAAACCTTAAGAGGAAGAATAATTATAGGGAAAACTAACATACCAATGAATAAAAAATTATGTTACACAATAAAAATTGTCATGTAATATTTTTTTATCATTGATATAGAAAATAAAAAATGTGTTTTAAAAGGGAAAATTTTAATTTATGGATCTAGATTATAAATATTATTTTGTATAATAAAATTATAACAGAATGATATCATTGGATACTATTTTTTTATGGTTATGAATGAAATTAAATTCTATACAATATATGATATTAGTTTATATCTTAATGTAGATTCAATATGGTTATTCATATTCTCTCATGGAGTTTTTTTGAATGCTAAAACTAATTATATGTTTATGATCCCTTGATTATGGTTCTTTAAATTTAATATAGATGTATTGAATATATATATATATATTGTTCCCCAAACCAAAACTCATTTTTCCCTACTCATGTATTATTTTTTTTATCATATCAGGGATGAAATTAACTAAGGATAGAAAATTTCGACAATCATTATTTACAATATAATCAATATATCTTTGGTTACATACAGATAATATTACATTTAGGTATAGAGTTTCAATTATTTATATGATTAACATTCAACAAACACATTCATTTTATCTATCATAAAATTTACATCATAGAAATATTATTATAAACTCTATAATAAAAAATATGAATCTAATATCCTAAAAACAATTCCCATATAATTCTATTTTCTTCTAAAAATATCATCTGTATCAATGATATTTATAACTATAGGATATGAAAGCATAATAACTGGAATATAAATTTCATTATAAGGGAAATGTGTATTAGAATAATTACTAGCATTAATAACATTGAATGAGTAAATATAATTTACATTATTCTATCTAACTAATTATAGGTTTTTAAAATATTTCCATAGATGATATAACAATCAAATTAATAAAAACAAAATTTTATGTGATAGCATTTGTTATCAAGAACATGTTTTATCCTCAATGACTCTTCCAATAAATAAATCATGTAATAAAATTAACATAAAAAACCTCATTACTATCATCTTTTTCACAACCTAGACAACAATATTTTGAAGGATTAACATATACCAATTAAACAAACCATTTTTACAAATTAGAGAAACTGATCCATCTATGGTATATATAAAATCATCAACCACCAATTAATTATTTATGTCCAATGTGTTCAAAATATCAAAAAAAAATTAATAATTAATAAACATTTATAATACACATCCAAATTTGAATAATAAAAATATGAGTTGTAAAAACATAATACACATATTTTATAAGTCAATAATTATGTGTATAGAGCTAACAAAAAATTGAAATGGTGTAGATTAATTTATTTATAATCTGTATTAAATTGTCATTATAAACCCTCAAATATGATGTCAATTGATGAAAGATGTAATATCATCCATGAATCAAACAATATATTATATATCTTGAGAAAAATGTACAATACCATCAAAATAAGAAATAATCACCTGGTAAAACACAATAAGGGATCACTAATACATTTTTATTATATCTAGATGTCCATCACTTTATTACATAAATGTAAAAACCAAAAATAGTGAGTCTATCATGTATCATATTACTAAATATGGTAAATCATTTTAAATGTTGTATAGTAAATGGTTGTAAAAAATAATAGAGTTTTCAATTCCAGTAATTATTGAAGATCATAAGATGAAAAAGTTTGTATATATATTAAAGAAAATCTATTATAAATGAATGGTGAAATATTTAAAGAAAATATATTTTAAAATAGTATTCAATTATATAGAAATGAAAAATACACAAATATATGTTATGAAATATTATTTTAATGCTAAGAAAAATTGTTATCAAAATAAAATAATTTTGAAAATTTAAATGTGAATTTCCTTGCCCCACATCCCCCTCCCCAAATAAAAAATTTAATTCAAAAATTTTTTATATTAAAACATAACATTATCAAAGATAAATATTTTCTTAAATATAATTATATAATACAGTTCTAGAATCCATGTATGGAATTGAAATTATATCGATGAAATAATATAACTATAATTAAGGACATGGGAGTTTTCAATACAACTTATGTAATCTTAATCCATGTTGGATGGATCATTTGAATATCAATGTATATGGTAAAATATAAAAAAAATTAAAATACCAAATAAAAAATTAATCTGAACAATTTTCCCATATACGGAGAATAAATTTCAATAAAATGATCTTTACTCTGTGAATAAAAATTTATTTACTAGAAAAATTTTCAACTACGTTAACACTAGATTAAATTACTATTAGATGAAAATAAATCGATTTAGCTTATAATATCCCAAGAATATATTTAAAATTACTTATATAACATTCATGGTAATATATATCCATACCACACTATAAAAATTAACAATGATTCAAAATATATATCATTTATCAAGGAAGCATAATTCAGTAGAAGAAAACCACTATATATTTCCTATATAGTTGAATGAAATCTATCATCCTATAATTAAAAAATATCATGGTTCATATTAAATATTAGAATCATATTTAAATATATATCAATTAATAATCATCCTAAAAAAATTCTTATTATTTATTTTAGATACGTATTTTCACGCCCCGTCCCCTAGGGCCCGTATCGTGACTACCCCAAGCCCTCCTTCCATAGGCCAGGGGCTGGTGACTAGTACCATAAGCGTAACTCCTTAAAATTGGGAAGACGTTGCTTTTCTAAATCATAAACACACACAACCAGAGAACAAGCAGAAGTAAACACTATGAAAAAACTTTATAACAAGCGTACTGAAAGTAAAGGGGTCCAGAATACAAGCCCAATAGAAAAGTACAAGTACAATTGAAGACAAGTACAAATAAAAAAGGAAAAATCAACTGAATGGTTGAAGCAGCTCCTGGATTATCCTCTGGGGTTCCTACCTGAAGGGTAGGTACAGATGGCCTCCTCAGCACTCCACATCCATCAGACTCCACCATGTACCAAAATGTTGTAAGGTCCACCTCTGGGTACTGTCCCATCATGGCGCTCTCAGCCTCTGTCATCACTAACCGTCGTCTGTATCCAACACAACGAGGTGTGGGCATAGCCCATGCATGGGTGAGTATAACGATACTCAGTAGGGAACTTGAGACCCTGAAGGTCTCAAAAAATCCAACAAGGATAAACCACAAAGTATGATTTCAATAGATAACCATTACATAGGTATATTCCCATACATATACCTCAGTAATCAACTAACCCATCTCAATCATTAGGAAAAAACAAAGGTCATTGACTCAACTCAAACATCGATTTTCATGAACAAAACCACAGCTGCTGGAGAACTTCTCCTCTGTCGCGTACAGTGAACCTATCGCGACTCTGAGGTGTTACTCACTAACCTTGGACTGTTGAGGTACTTCTCTTGTCATGTACCGCGGGTCTACTACCAAACCAGGAGCTCCCCCTAATATCCTACAGTTACAATCCTCCTATCGTGTATCGTGGCTCTGTTTCCAAACTTGGTTCTATATCCGACATGGTTCTGCTGCCAAACTGGGCAGTCCATCTACTAGGCTAGTCAAATCACTCTAGGTCGAATCGGTAAAGTAGTTGTCAGGTTGACCACTACTAGGTCTCTGCACCCCGCCTGCTCGTCTCCAGGAGGTTCCACTCCATGATCTACTGGTTGACCTTCCATGTGTCATGAGTTCTCATGTGGTAGTATCTCAATGGGCTGCATCATCATCGGGGACTCAAAGCAATAGATGGCGCATCAATCAGACGCCTGGTCTGGGAGTTATTAGCATTTTAGTGCAGGGTGCCCGGTTATATTTGTGTATGAACCAACCTGATCATGACTCAACTATACCTCGAACTCATGCGGGGTATACTAAAAGGAATATCAATGCTCCAAGAATACTGGCGCCACTGAGGGTTCGTCAAACAGACGTCTGGTGCCAATTATATTGCCAAAGAAAGAAAAGGGCCTGTAATAGATCTGAGTCTTGTCCGACCTGGTCGGACTATCTTGGCCCAACCCATTCCGGGCCGACCCGGTCAGACTTGTTGGGTCATACCCAGCCCATTGGGTGGGTCAGCTCACTATGTTTTGACCTGGTCTGATGGGCCCGACCCATAGGACCACGAGTGCAGTTCGGGCTATAGTCACCACGTAGCCCGCTCGGTGACTCAACCCCAGTGACCAGGCAGGTACGCCCAGTGACACCGTGGCGGGAATTCAGAGGCGTGGCTCGTAAGGCCAGTGGCCAAGAGGCTGGCAGGCAGGCTATGCAGGGCGCGGGCAAGCCAACTGGTCACCAACAGTCTACGGGGGCACTGGCCAGGGCGTCGGTGCTCCGGTGCGCCGAGTAGGGAATGTGGGTGCTGGGCGGGGTGTCGGGACGTCAGGAAGGGCATCAGGGCGACGGGCAAGCCACAACAGGGTTGTCGGGCATCACGTTCGGGCACCGGGCAGTGGCGCGGGCCGCCAGGAAGCGGTGCGATGGTGCCGGGCAGCACGAGCGGGCACCGGGCAGTGCGCACGAGCAAGGGGCAGTGCGTGCGGGCACCAAGCAGCGGCGCGGGGTGCCTGTCAGTGGCGCAGGGCTGGTGGGCAACAGAATAGGGTCGTCGGGCAGTGGCACGGGGGCGCCTGACCTGCTAGGAAGCGTTTCGGGGGGTGCGGGAAGTGCGTCGGTGAGACGCGGGTAGCCAGGTAGCGCATCGAGGTGTGGGTCCGGAGCCGCTTGGTTGGTTGTGCGGTTCACGGAGACCACGGGTAGCATGACCATTTTTCGCCATCTACACTGTCGTCGCCACTTTTCCATGCTGTGTTTCTACTTTTTAGAACATCACAAAGAACAATTCAATAGAGGGTGTCGGGCCGTTTGAGGTTGGCCAGAACCCTCTATATTTATGGTGATAGCAGCTGGTTCATCATAGGTATGATGAAGAACAATTTTAATTACAAAACCTTGAAATGATTCCTTTTAAAAGGATATGAGAAAAAAATAGAATACTTATTAAGGTAAAACCCACTACCTTGCTTGTCAGTTTCATTTGACGGTGTCATGGGAATGCAGCATCATTATTTCAACGTCGGAATTGGAAGAGAGGTACTCGTCATTGGTGATGTTCTTCGGGGGCGGAGGCTTCTCCTTTTATGAAGATGAAGATGGAGGAAGATGGTGTCATTGTTCTTCTGTGGCGGAAGAGACATTCCCTTCCTTGACCCAGTTGAAGAAGGAAGAAGCCAATGTTCTTCGTTCATTGGTGGTTCTTCGTTGGAAGATGCAGCTCTCCAAGAACTCCCCCTCTCCTTAGTTCTCCCAACAAACAGAGAGAAGCATGTCAACCAAATAATAGATGGAAATGACGTCTGTTATTTTTTGGCACAAAAATTTGAAAATTTGTGGTTATTTAAAAGAGACAACCCATATAATTATTGGAAATGATGGTTAAAATTTCAAATAATCGGAGGTTAGGAGTTCAAATTAATTAATTTGAGAGGTGTCCAATTAATTAATTGGGAGGTGGAGTGTTTTATCCTCATAAAAGAGGGGGTTAGTGGTTTTAAGGAGCTCGTGTGGGCCCCACAATTCATTCATGTATTGGGGGTTTAAGGGGGTAAATTCATGTGTGACCCACCTAAAAATATCCTCCCAAGGGAGGTTATGAGTTGGTAGGACCCACCTCCAACCTCTGCTTAGAGGATTAATGTGTCACAAGTTAAAGTAATGTTATCACTTTATTTTTATTCAATTTAAATAAAAACCCCAAAAAACAAACATCCACTCATGTAAAAATGCAACTGTGGTGAAAGTCTCACTAAGAAATAACTGACGTTATGAGTTCAATAGAGGCCTCGAAATACAATTCCAGTCACCGGTTCATGAGTTATAAAACACCACTCGCACGTTTACTGAACGTACCCGAAAAAAGTTCAAAAAACTAATTATTAGTCACCCTAGACCAACTACCATCGAGGTTGGGCTCTAACTAGGTGAAACACACCCCAACGAACCCAACAGTACTCTCGTATTTTCAGTCTATGTTAATTTTTAGATGTTCTGAATTTTACTATAAAATAATTGTCATTTAATTATTTTATTTTCATCCAAAAGCTATCTTTGTTTGGTGGCCCATGCCAGCCAAAGTTAGTATTTAATAAAATAAATCATTTCCTCACAAGTTTAGTGGTGGTCTCAGATTTCAAATCTGAGCTACAATTTGTGAGTTATATGAATTTGAAAATTAAAATAATTTATTTAATTATTTTATTTACGGTTAAGCAATTTTTTGGATTTTTCACAGAGCCCCGCACCGACTAAATTTATGTCGTGCCTAGGGTAAAACTTCCATCCTAAGCGCAACCATGCCCTCAGATTTCTGATCCGAGTAACTGTTTATGTGTTATTCCACTATTCTAGAAAACTTATTACTAACATTAATTTAGTCTTAACAAAACATCATAAATTGATTCCGGGCACACAAGGCAATGGAATAAAGCTCCGTTAAAACTGCGGACTCGTAAAATTTATATGAATTTATGAAAAAACAATCAATGGAAATTTAAGGCACACGGGGCAACAAAATCAAGCTCCGCTAAAACTGCGGACTCGTATGTGATCATGATCATCTGAAATAGTTTAATAATTGTAGTGTTTTTCTTCATTATACAATAATATTTCATAATTACAATCTAATTAAATGATGCAAAATTTATGGTTATTATTAATTATAGTGTAATAAGTTTAATTCATATATATTTTAATTATTTTTTATTGACATATATTTTTATGATGTGAATTATTTAAATTTATAACGTGTGAATGATGTTATCTTATCTAATGATATATATGATTATATTTCCCTTATAGAAAAAATAACATCATTAATTTTTGGTTAATATCCAATTTATTTTTAATAATAAATCCTAGATATAAATTTAAAGAATTTTTGATATAGATATCCAATCCAACCCAACTCACAATATAATATTCTATAAGTGAATATGCTTATGAAAGTGAACATTTTGTTCATAATATCAAGATAAAAAAAGGATATTTATGTTATTTATATATTATTAATGTCATGCACACAAAATTATAATGTGTTTTATAAATAATTTATCATTAATATATTATTTCACATTTAAATAAATATCATTTCATCTAATTATGATAATTTTTAGGTGTTAGTTTTGAATTTATTTCTTATAAATATTATTATTTTTAGAAGGCCTACTTTATATATCGGATATATAAATACTAAAAAATTACGTTTCAAAAACCACATTTCTATTACTGCCCCTAAAAAATTATATATATATATATATATAAATGAAATATTTTTTTTGGAGTACATTAGTCCACCCAAATTCATGATAAATGATTGAAAATTTTAAATTAATTTTTTTATAATTGATAATTTTCATTACATCAATATAATATCTGTTATTATATATTTCATACAATATTAAATATCTATATACGAATAGAATTTATGTTGTGTATGATATATGATTATGATGTATAAAATATTCTAAATGTTATTTAACACATATTTTGATTATTTTGGTATTATATGGTTGTATCCTTTCAAAATTATGAAATCAAAAAAAAAATTATTACAATTTAATATTCCAAACATGTACATGTGATATATAAGAAATATATTGTAAATACTATGACCCATGTTTCCTGGAGCTGGTTCCGTATACTAATACATTGGATGATTACAGGAAATTCATATCCCGAAGAAATGAATTGTTTAGTAGTTTTGAAGTACAAGATAGAAACATAAGTTCAACATTACAACTGGAATTAAAATACATAATTGAAAATCTATATGCCACATAGATTATCCATGAAATTAATTCATAATATTCACTTTCACAACCTAGGAATAATAATACATGATAATGGGGTGACCTAAGATGCTCAATAAGGGTAATAATATAGTGGATGTTATCATAAAAATAAACACTAGCTATCATGAACATCTAAAAAAATATTTCTTTTAAATTTTCATGAGCATAACATGAAATGAATGAAAGTTGAATAAATATGTCCCAATAAATGATCATTAGATAATGAAACAAAAAAATTGATAATATAATAGTTGAATAATAACACGGTTTATCAATTAATAATACCATAATGAGTGAATGCATATTGTCAGACTTCTGAAACTTATTGTCAAATCCTTGACCAAGAAGTTGGAAAATACATTGGTAAGTCCTCAGCCAAAACCCAATTCATGTTTGTCTCGTGATACCTCTCAAAACATCTTGGTGCCATAGTGGGCCCCACCAATCACATTATATGTACATTTTATTCCTTATATTAAATGTTTTGAACCTAAACAACATGATTGTATAAAATATAATTCCCCAATCAATACACATAAAGACTAACCATTCAATGTAGTATGGTGAATGGTATCATGATAGCACATCCACATTCATACTGGTCATAACAAATTTTGTATAATATATTAGGTGATGAAAAGAAGATAAAATACTCAATAAGATATAATGGTCAACAAAGGCATCGAAATGGAAAAAAAAATCTAATAATATCCTCAGGGATTTATTGAGAGATATGGACCTTTAATTTGAAAAGTAATAATATTTTGGAAAAATATATTCAAAAAACCAGAAATTATCTAATTTTTTTCCATGAATAAATAAGTAGATTTAAAAATATCAATTTTCCCTTAAAAATATTATATAGGTAACTAAGACATATGTATGAATTTGATATTTTTCCTTGAATGAGGATAGTTTATTAGGAGGAATTGTTAAAGATCATTATAAAAAATTTCACTCCACATAAAACTAAGAAGTAATCTAATTGGTAAAAATATAAATTACATTCATAAAGATTTTATTAATATTACATAACTATAATTAATATTTGAAATTGGATTAGTAGAGACAATGAGTAACCTGAAAGAAAATGGTGGTTCGAGGATAAATCCTTTACATATGTCCAAAAAATAACATCACATGTCCTTATTTTCATGGATAATAAAATTGAATCCATTATTTTATTAATTTATATCTTCCTATATATTTATTTTAATTATTAAAATTTTACTAACATAATTTAGGGACTTTTTGATGATGTATAAGATACAATTATAATGATCTAGAGTGGTTGATTCCTTGGTTTTCAGGGTTTATATAATTGTATATGTTTATGGAAGATCAAGTGTAATTTCTATAATTTATCATATATTAATTTATATGAGACTAATTAAAAGCTTGAATATTTAAAGGAGATATATGTAATATGGTTATACGGAATGGTTAATAATTTCTAGATAGATTATTAGTGATAATAATTTTGATTATTTTGGTGATGATTCAATTATTACGAAGTAGTTTGTTCGTATGAATTATTATTATGTATTTATAAATGTTATAGAAGAATTGATTAGATTATAATGGATACATTATAATCTGTATAAAACATAAAAATTCTCTCATGACCATACTTGAAGTATAAAATGTAGAATGAATGTTTGTTGTCCATAAAGATTGTAAATCGGAATCTCCCATATAAGTATATCATTTTTAAAACAAATGAAATAGAGATAATGTATTGAGGAAAGATATTACAAAAACACAATTTCATTATATTATATATATGATTCTATAGTTTTGATGATCATATGGACAGAGAAGGTTAGGGTATGATAAGAAATGAAAAAAAATTGGAAATGATATTAATGAAATGAAGAGGGTTACATCACAAAATATCATCGTTGAGAACATCCATAAATGGAGGGTATTGGACTTTTAAAAAGAACATGAGGTCATAGATGTGTGTTGATTCTATGTAATAGAATTTAGGAAGAACATTTTGATGCTTTTATGTCTTATATGAGTGAGGAATGAGGACGTTTGGGGTGGTTTTTATATTGCTTTAGGGGGGTGATTTTTTAATATCTTATAAATTGTTTTATTATTTTCACGAGAAAACCAATAGTTATGATTGAAAGGACAAAAATAGTAATATTTTCATGTGATTTTTGACCATGTGTGTTTACATCAGCAATGACACAATGACTACTATATATTAATTCTAATATATTTATAACATAAATTACGGTATTTTACTTTTCTCTAAAAAATCACGTATTTTAAAAAAATCCAAAATACTCACCCCAAACATTTTACAATGAATATAATTTAGATATTTACACAATATTATTAAAATAATTTTTTAATATTTCAAAATAAATTTTAAATGTAATCATTATATACTTGAAAAAAGGGTTTAAATTAAAAAATGATTTTACAATGTATTCCCTAATTAACTGAGGTCTCAACTAATTATCCTAAATTCATAGGACAAAAAAATATATTTTATATAAATTTTTTTAACATTATATTTATATTGATTCAAATTATTTATTTAAAATTTTAATTTAATAATTATTACTCAAAATACCAACACTTAATAATTAATTTTTGAAATATTCAAACTCATTTATAATGAGAAGAAATTTTATTTATACAGACAAGTGTTTGGTTACAATTTATAAGGGTTTATTAATATTAATAAGGTTTATGTTTCTATTAAAAAAAATGAATATTGATCCTATTCAAATTTATATTTATTATTAATTGAAACTGTGTCATTTTTCTCATCAAAAATCAAGCCTCTCAGAAGAAGAATTATTTGTAATATCTAGGTTATAATAAAATAGTGTGGTTTCAAAAAGACTGAGTGTTTCATGAATTATATTCTATATTAAATTTCTTCGTAAAACCGTTTATCATTACATTCTTCACCACATAAAAAATTCTCATCCACAAAATTTCCAAAATGTAACTTCATAAAAGGATATAGGTAGGTCTTCATCCAATGTTCCTCAAACTCCTACATTGCTTCATCAATTTTATAATGTTGCTGAAGAAACATTAATAGATGGTTCATATGATTCTTCAAAACCTATTATATATTGTCCATAATATATATAGTATCTTTACAATATGATAAAATTTGTTCAAATTATAAACCATAAAAATTGTGTACATCTGTTGGGTCTGGCATGTACATTCTAAAAAATTTGACATGGAACCCATTGTGTACCATATAAATGAAAGAAGACTTGGCTAAATGAATTTCCACAACCCCAACTAACTCCAGAATTTAAAATGTACCTATCTTCTTGGGGCCCTATATCCCAATCCTAGTAAGTCTTATAACACCCTTCCATGGAGATACATTTATGAAAATAGTGATCTCTCACTTGAATTTCCATTTACATTCTCTAAATTTTATCATTTATCTTTTCCTATTTTCATATACTTTGATGTTGTTTTGAAATGTATTTACCTTCATTGTTTTTTCCTCCATAGGCTCTTGGCCAACAAGTTTCTGTTCAATAACTTCTTCTGAACATGTTGGTGGATGAAATATCATTCCATACAATGCTTTATATGATGTCACTCGAATTCATTAATAGAAACTATTATTATATTAAATCTTTACCAAAGGTAAATAATGATCCCATTTACCTATAAAGTCTAGTTAATATGATTTCAAAATGTCTACTGATTTTTGGTTTGTCGTTTAGGAATAGCATTTAGTAGGAGGGTTAAAAGTAGTTCTCAATTAATGTTCTGTATCCAAATATTTCTGAAGACATTTTTATAATTTTGATTTATCCTTGGTTCTTGATTGGACACACTTGATAGTTTTTCTCCATGAAGTCATAAAACAACATTTATATAGAGATTTTTAAGCTTCTATAGTTGAAAATATTTCCTTATAGCTAGTAAATGTTCATATTTAGTATGCAGATCCAAAATTACCCATATTACACCATTACTTCTTGGAGATTTTGTTAATCTAATGACAAAATTAACAGTGATGTTATCCTGTTTCCATTTAGAAATTGGTGTAGGTTGCATGAATCACCTAGGATGTTTTCTTTCCACATTCACCTTTTTATATACTAATCATATTGATACATAATCCAACATATCATTTTTCATTTGTTCCAATATGAAATTATCTATCAAATATAAATACATTTATCTACTACTTGGTTGTATAATTAAATTAAAAATATGGAAATCATCTAATACCGACCATATTAGCTCCTAAATAGAGAGAAAAGATACCATTCTATCAAATTTCAGGATCCATCCTTACACACGATGTCCGGAAACATCCCATAATTTACAACCTTAATTTTCTTATGAATATCCCCATCATCGTATTCCAAACATATAATTATACCAAATAATCATTGTTGGAAATCCAATATAAAATGTAATGATGATTCACCATCTTTTATAATTTCCATAACCAACCCTCATAGATCCTTGTACATAAGATTCAGGTCAATCAACATTTCGTTAAGGAATCTATGATCCTTCATACTCAATTCATCATCAACCATATATTCCATTTATTCAAGGTTATCTATTGATAAATAATAATCTTGCAGTATCTATATCCATTACAATTTCCTCATCTAGAGTTTATTTTGTGAGAAGATATATTTCATGCTATTGTGATCAATATATATATCATATCCATTATCATAGAGATAATCACCATACCATTAGTAAAAATACTACAAATTCTAACTCAAAATCATGATTTGGATATATTTACTCTACAATGTTTATCTAAATTGAAGGATAAACAATAACTATATCATTCTTAATGAAGATACAACCATGTTTATTAATTGATTCATTAAAATTGATCCCAAAATCACTAATTACAAAATGATAGGGTCATTATTGGAGAATTCACTAACATATTCTTAAATTAATCAAAACATTATTCTCATTTGTTTTTTCATATGATCATAAACCCTTTAAAAGTATTATTGGTCAAAGGGTTTGCTAAAGAGAAGATGTTCTGAATGAAACACAGATAATATCATTCAAATCTAAGAAAACATGGTACCTCAACTATTATTTTGTTGTAGGCCATTCATGGACTATCATTTTCAACAAAATATCCACCAAAATTCTATCACTAGAGTGAATATGATGGAGAAAAGAAACATCTTCATATATTAATTCCCACTTTTTAATGTTCCCGTATAATTTTTTTTCTTTTTAAGAGTATTCAGAATAATGTACAAGTGATTTTCATAGCCTTCAGAGTGTTTGGATAATACTAGTATATTCTAAATTAATACAACAATAATTTCATGGAGATATTACTTAAAAAATATATTCATTTGATCAAATAAAATAGAGGGTGTATTAGTCATTACAAAAGACATTACTGTAAACATGTATTTCCAACACTCAGTTGAATATTTTATTTTTTATAATATCATCCTTCGTCTCATGAAACTGATGATATCTATATCAAATGTCAATCATTGAAAAATATTTGAATCCATTAAGTTAATTGAATTAAAAATAAATCTAATGTAGGGGATGTTTTTTATTGAAATAGCATTGATTACACAATAGTCAATGCACAGTCTCATGGATCTATAAATATTCATGGAAAACAGAATAAATGATCCTCATGGAGAAACATTAGGGAAAATATATCATTTATCACTAAATTTATATAAGTAATTATTAAACTCAACTAATTAAAATATTCAAATTCTATAAGGTGTTATTGAAATATTACATTCACTAGGGATTAGATAAATATGGAAGTCAACATCATTCTCTAGAGGAAATATATGTAAATGTTCTACAAATAAATCAACAATTTCATTCACAATAGGTATATTCTCGTTTCTAATATTTCTTCCCTCATTTGTAGATATGTTTGTCTCTTCCACCACAGGAATTGAATTTAATAGAGAAATTTGGATTAGATCTAAATAAGAATCAGATTTTCATGTATTGTATCTAATGGTAATGGAATTTATACATTCCCGAGAACTCGTAATTGCATTCTTCATAGAATATATTCTCATACCATATTTTTAAATAGAGTCAATTCCTATGATTATGTAAAATTTTAACATATGTATGATGATAATATAAATATATTAAACACATGTATATGACATAAAAGGGACTTCCTAACACATATATTTTCCAATTCTTCATCCCTTAACAGTTTTAAATGACCACACTCTTGTTATGGAGAATTAGAAATAAATATTTCGTAAAGAAATATGGGAAGATATTGTGGAATAAAATGATTTATAATCAAATAATGAATTGTCCTGATTGAATAAATGATTATAGTACCAGAAACACATCATTATGAAGATCATATTCAACAATTTTGATCACTTAAGCTGGGCCATGATCCCTTTGACTTCATAGAGAAATTTTCCATTAATTATTTTGATAATAATAGGAATAATTCATGATATCATTAAAATTTTAACATCGATCAATGTTAGATTTTTTTCATTCTGATAAATTCTCGATTTTGGTTTCCACTCTGTCAAAATTTATAATAGAATTATTTTTTAATGTAGGCTTCATATTGTATCTCTTCACAAGAATCACTTTTTTTAAAAGTAACTATTTTATTTTTATGATTATCTATTATTTCCATTACAACCATTTTCTTATCATGATTTTCCGTAAATTACCATGACTTAGAGAATTATTTCTCTATTTTGATAGTACATTAGATTATATATTCAGATGATGATTATTTTATTGTGATTAGTTTTATTTGAATGGATTGTATTATAATATAAATGAGTTGAAAATGTTCCTCATTTAATTTTATATTTAGTTTATGGAATTTGTTTTTACCCATGTAAAATTGGATTCAAACTTTCACCGTTTTCATCCTCATTTTTTTCAAACAGAAGAATTACTTCTCTATATCTGTTGGTTGTTCTCAACTAAAATATTTTTGTATATACATTTCCTTATTATTTCTCCATTAAATTTCATATTATTCATTCTCCAGTGTGATTTTAATTAATGACAACCACTAATCTACATCTCTAAATAGATTATAAACTATGATGACAAGCTTCTCCCTTTTGTTATATCCCATAGTGTGAAATTTCTTCTTTACGTAACATATCCACTACTCCTCTATAAATTGGTTCGTATTCCCATAGAATTATGGGGAATTATATTTTATAAAGTATAATAACATTTTTCCACCACATTGTGGATCATGATTCTTCATATGGATAAGGATACATTTCATATACTAATTTATCTATACTATTAATGTTATAATCTTCTCTACACTAGTAAGAGATCCAGTTCCAGCTTCACTATCATGCATAGGAGTACCATACCGACATGGGATATGGGAGTTTTGGATGATTCCATTCATTACACAATGCACCATTTTAGAATAATGGAAATTTCAAAATTATGATTTGAATGAAATTTTTTAATGTTTAACTAGTAAAAAAATTTATAACATTAAATTACATGCATATATAATCATATAATCATAAAAATGTTTCCATTAGGACATATTTATAATTAAATACATAATATTTGTTTACAATGAAATTTTTTATTATCGAAGAATATCCCCTATGTGTGTTAAATTATTTGCAATTTATAGCCCATTTTCATGTATCGGGTAACCCCATGTCATGTATGAGACTCTTTAATAGAGTTATTACAATAAGGTGAATCTATTGCAGAATAACGTCTAATTGTAGTATCTAATATTTGATGTATTTGATAATAAATTTCACATAATCTATTATTTAATAAAATTATATGTTATTATTTTATACTTATCCTCAATGACTATCATAGGATTTTGTTCCCTAATCTATGTTTTCAAAATATAGTTTCCATGTTTTCAACTAAACAACCTGTAATACATCATGTAAATACCCAAACCAAAATTTCCTAGAGTCTAATCCTTATAATAATACATTATAATAGTTACAATGAGGTCATATACCATAATGAATGAATAGTTTAGAATATATGGAAAAAAATATGATAACATAATTTGAAAATTAAAACATGAAAGGAAATAAATAATAGAAAATTTATATCACTCATAGATTATCATTTCAGGTTATTAATAATATTCATATTCACAAATTGGGTAATTAATAAGAAATGGGTGAGTGAGATTCCAATTAAGGGTAATTAATATAGTGGAATTTATCATAAAAATAAACATTAAGAACGATGAACAACTAAAATAACATTCCATTAAAAATATACATCTTCATAATATGGATGGAATGAAAGATAATTAAATATTTCTATATAAATGATCATATGAGAATGAAACCTAACTACTGATATTCTAATAGTTGAATAATCACCTGTTTTATTTATTACTAATAGCATAATATGGGAATACATAATGAGGGCATCGAAATTATATTTTCAAGCAATCAGCCAAGGAATCTTAAAATACTAGGGTATAGCCTCAACAAAATACCCAATTCTATTTTGTCTAAAGAGACCCACTGATTCATCGATGGGATATAGAATCTCCCACCCATTACATGTTATTTAAAATGAATTCCTCAAATAATGGATCTCAACATAAATAACATTTACATAAGAAATATATTTCCTTAATTTGTAAACATAAACAGTAACCATTTTGAGTTTTATTTGGAATGGTATTAAGATATCATATCCATAGTAAAACTGATCACAAGCCATTTAATAAAATATCATAGATGATAAACATAAGTTATTATCCTTAATAAGACATGAATTTAATTACAGGTGTTGAAATAATAAAAAGTCTATCAAAATCATAGAGGAATTTGGGTGAGAAATATAGTTTTAATTGAAAAGAAGAGTTATTTTTGAAATATAACTCCATAAAACCATAAAATGTCTAAATCTATTTTTCCATGTGAAATGTGTGGTTTAAAAAAACCATTGTGTATTATAAAATATTATTGAGTGAAATAAAAAATCTGTAATATTTTTAATAGTTACATTTAATCACAATTTTTTATCAAGAAAAATTATGATTGATCTTTATAAAACATTTTTGAGACAATGATAACCAACTTGTAAATGGGGGTTTTGATAAAAAAAAACCCATACCTTATGTCTGAACATGTTCTTCAATTGAACAAAAAATTATGGATAATATAATAAAATCCCTTAAATAATTAATTTATATCATAATATATATTTATTATATTTATTAAAATTTTAATATGTTCATTTCTGTCCATTTTGATGAGTTATAACATAGAATTTTATAGCTTGCAAAAATTTGATTCAATGGTTTTCATGATTGGTGTACTTTTAAATGAGTGTTAAATTTCACATGGAATTGATAAATTAATCTAGAAATGAATTTATATTATAATATTGAACATATATAGGATTATATTTTTATATAATTAATTTGATTATACGGTGTGAGTATGAGTTATTAGATAGATTTTTATTGCTACTCTGTTAGATTATTAAGGAGATATTTAAATTATTTCAAATGAGATTTATAGTATGAATTATTATTATATATATTATAGTTATAGAACATTTAATAAGTAATAGTAAATATGTTATAGTTTATTTCAACCAATAATATGGTTTTCTATCTTCTGTTGAAGTTGTAATTGAAGAACAATAGATTGTTGTCCATGAAAGTTGTAAATCGACTCCTCCCTGACGTTGATTCCATTTTTTTTAAGTCAGAGGGCTAATATATTGAGAAAGGATATTTAATTAACATCATATCATTCTATTATATATATGATATTTTTTTGTAATTATCATTTGTATAGGTGAGTTGAGGATAAAATAAGAAATGAATATAAATTGAAAATCAAATTAAAAGTAAAGGGAACTGTGTTAAAATTTTATAATATCTTCCACGAGAACCTCTTAACGAGAATAGGTTTTTGTTAATTGGAAAGGAAATGTTACCTTGGAGGATTATATAGTATACGGAGGAGTATTTGGGTGGAACATTGAAAAGATTCAAGGCATTGAAGTGTATTTAATGGAGGAAGTTAGGGGTGGTTTTTATAGTGGAGGAGAAGGTGATTTTTGAATATCTTATTCATTATATTATTATTAGTCTTCAGAAAATAAAACCATGTTGATTCATCTGACAAAAAAAAAATAATAATCTCTTGTGAGTAAGATCCAAATGGAATTGCATTAGTGGTGACTCCAGGAATATTGTATTTAGATTTTAATGTATTTATATCGTAAATTACTATATTTATTATTCATTAGAAAATCTAGTATTTCATAAATATCACAATAATTAATCCTAACCATTATTTGAATTATATAATTTAAAAGTTGAAAAAATTATTTCAATTTTTTTTCTATATATGAGAATTTTAATTTCAATATAAAATCATTATTATCTAGAAAAATACTAATATATAATTTAAAACTAATATTATAATACATTCAAAAATAATATATAGTCTCATTATGTTATCATAAAATAATAGGAAGATAATATATTTATTTAGGAAATCATTTTTTGAAAATAAATTTTCTTTTTAATTAATTTATTAATTTAAATTTGTAATTAAATATTTAATACTCACAAAACACCCACACTTATTATTAATATTTTAAACAATATTAACTCTTAATTTTATGTTGATTAAATATTCTTTATACATAGATGTGTAAGGTAGCAATTAAAAAGGTTACATTATTATTCACACGGGAAATGATAATATTCAGAAAAAATTATTTTTATCCTTTTAGCCTCTAACATTTTTACTAATCTCAACTATGTATGTTTGTTTTTAAAAATACAAATCACAATGGCAAAAAAATTGTGTTTTAGGGATAGCTTTTGATAACAAAATGTTATTTCACAGAGACTTATTGTTTAATATGTTACATTAAATATTAAAATCATATGTCAAATATTTGGGTGTATGATAAATTGTGTATATTTTCATTAGAATGAAAAATTTGTGGTTTTTCATTAATTTTCTGGAACTAAGATCCTTTTATATTTTAAAATTATGGACATATATTTTTATATTGATGTTATTTAAGTGGTATAAATATAATTAAATGAGATTTAAGGGAGTTGAGAGGGGAAATATTTAGGAAAAATTTATATATTAAATACTATCATAATATATTATATCTATAATGAATTAGATTCATATTAATCATGTAAAATTTGATCCATATATAATTACCCATAGTGAGACTTAATTAAATTTATCAAAACGTAACCATGATAATTTTTTTTAAATAAAATACTAGATAAATCCTATTAAAAAACTTCGTCATTAACAAAATAATATGGTAATAATTTAAGAAAATTATATATATATATATATATATATTCGATTAATATTTTAAATTCATTCATATCATTAGTGGATAAATATTTTTTGATGAATAATTTCCTCTTAATCATTAATTATTACTTTACCTTTTTGATATTTAATATCAACTAAATTAATTTAAATTTTTATATATATATTTAAAAATACTATTATAGTTATTATTTTGTAAAATATCAATTAAATTGAATATCATTTAATTTTTAATATATTATTCCTTGGAAAATAATTGTTCTACCATGGTAACAAATATTTACCTTTGGAGATTAAATTTTTTATTGTTAATTAAATTCACCCAAGATACTAAGATGATCATTATTATTAGAATAATGAAAATATTTTTGATCAACTATATTACTATTGTTTTTGATTATTTTGTTCATATAATTACAAAAGAATACAAAAACCTCGTTTGATATATAAATATATTTTAATATAATCATATATATTATTATTATTATCTC
>OY728132.1:1835734202-1835990386 GCA_963277665.1 Viscum album
GTCTCTGCTATCATGAACAATATGCGATCATTTCTCAATCCTACATAAAGACGCATCCTAGCCCGGTCCTAGATGTGTCTCAGTAAACTACATACCCTTTTCCCTCCTCCAGTAGCCTCAAGATGGGTGCACTAGGCAGTCTCTACCTCAGATCCTGAAAACATTACTGTCATCTCTCTTGCCACATGAAGTGTTTCCCCGTATTCATTACTGATGATAGTGGTGTTGCAACTCTGAAGAAATCTGGAACAAATATTAGGTAGTATCATGGAATTCCTAGGAAACTTCGTAACTAAGTCACACTTCTAGGCGGCTCCAAAGAAATTACCAGATCAGTCATTTCCATATCTACTACAACTCCAGCCTCAGATATGACATGTCCTACAAAGTGAACCTCTCGAATTGAGAACTAGCACTTCGAGAGCTTACCATAAAGATAGTGATCTTAGAGTGTATCCAGTACTACCTGAAAATGGTAGGCATGGTCATCCTCAATAGTCAAGTAGATAATAATGGTGTCAATGAGGAATACTACAAAGCGATCAAGGTATGGATTAAAGATCCTATTCATGATACCGATGAACACTACTAGAGAATTGGTCACCCTGAATGGAATAACCAAGAACTTATAATGTCCATAATGAAATATGAATTCCATCTTCTGCACATCCTCATCTTGTACTCTTAGTTGGTGATAGCCTAATCTGAGGTATATCTTTGAGAACCACTATTCTTACTTCATCTTGTCGAAGAGGTCGCCAATCCTCGAACGTGGGTACATTTTCTTCAAGGTCACCTGACTGAGGTGCCGATTGTCAAAACAATGTCTCAATCTCCCATCCACATTCTTGGAAACACACAATCGGGACTGCCCAAGGAGAAGAACTGGGTCGAATGAACATTTTCCCATATAGATCCTATATTTGTACCCGCTGATCATGAAGATCCACAAGAGAAATCTAATACATTTGTGTAGATATCAGTTCCATCACAAGATACAAGTCAATGTAAAAGTCCACCAATCAATGAAAATATTGTCCCATAAAATTCATCATGGGTGACATCCACGTACTGGTCCACCACTACAGTATAACTCAGACTCTCCACCTCAATTGCTCTAAGGGTAAGGATAGCCAACTGATGAGTGATCGGTTGCACTCTCCTCTGGGTAAGTCCATCCTATGCTGCAAGGGCTCCCTTCTAACTGGTGAAGGTATATGTGGTCCCATCCATGCGGACACACTACACTTTTCACCTAATACAGTCAATTTGAGCATGGAATGTATATAACCAGTCTATACACAAGATAAAATCGTATGGCCTCAACGCCACTACAAAAAGATCTCATCTGAAACTATTGCCTCCATGAAAAACTCACACCATCAGCACATGTGCGTAATCATTGAAGCCACTCCCGTATGAGTCTCTAGCCGTAAGGATCAAGCCTACAACTCTGTAGGAATCTCCAAACTCCAAAACGGAGGATGTGGAAAAAAATAATGACTAGAACCTGTGTTTAAAAGTACTATAGCTAATGTAGAGTATACACAGATATTACATTGCGTTATCTCCTGAGCATTGTGATCGTAGGATTTAGCTGCCTAGAGATGACCTCGACCCTATCCTCGAACTCCATATAGTTGGGATGGACCACCTAGTGGTGATGGCGGTATCATATCAAATCATATCCCACCACCAACTGAACGAATATCACCTCTACTACGTCCGCCAGCTAACTGTGGACATGCTCAGTTGAACCTCTGTTTCTGGCTGGGTGGTCTATCGACCATCTGCTGATCATCCGTATGGCAGGGTTGGACAATCACGAGCCATGTGACCATACCCCACAGCATGCATAACTCTACCCACTCCTGGAATGATTGGCTCTACCTCAGGAGCCCCACAAAACCGACCCTGAGTCCGGTGGTCGGCCACCTATATATCTGGTCTTCTTGGACCTATCTGACATCTGTCTATTTCCAGCTGCAGAAAATTCCACTACGTGACATTTGGTGGTGGGTCTTGCTGCTGCTGACCACTCACCATGGAACCTCTCCAATAAGAGGGCTCACTCTAACACCCCTGCCTGCGATGGGATTCTAAGAGAAATCCTTGAATCCCTGATCTCCTGCCTGAGTCTCTGCTCAATAGTTCAAGCCGTGAAGAATAGATCTCGCACCATATCCATGGAGTAGCGTGAGAGGTCACTGATCATCACTGAGTACTAATCCACAATCAAGATTCCCTGCTACAGATAAAGAATCTCTTGTATACACACTGTGAAAAGAGTCATTGGAACATACTCTGCCCAAAATAGGCCCTCGATTTTTGCCAAGAGATGCATCACCTTGTCGTGAATCTAGAGCTTCAGGATCCCCCATCTGCCTGATGCAACTTATAGAAGAATTTATGCAAAGATCACCATGAGATTGACTGGTTTTCCTACCCGTCAGATGACTCTCACCACAACCTCCATCCAATACGCAGCGGCTTGTTTTTTTGTCTCTCCCCCACACCTAGGTGACCTATAGTGCTGGAACTCATACAAGATTCTCAATTAGCACGAACCATATGATGCTGGGGCTGGTGGAATCATTGTCCCAATAGGTAATGTTATCGTTGGTGCCTCCGCTGGAAGAGGGCCCTGCACCGAGGCCTCGTCCCTCGATGGGCACTCAGTGCATACTATATCTGGAACCCTAGATGGCTGTCTGTGTGGTGGCATCCTGAAAAAAATAGGTGCACCATAGTCAATATGTTATACCTGGTGACTTGAGTCAATGTGATCACAAATATAACTCTTCAAAACCAAAAAAAATCATTATTTTCGTGCACTAAGATAGAAATAGGAAGTCAGGGACCTAGTTTATGGATACGTTTGTTGTCGTACAAAAATTGGATTCCCTAAAATGATAATCACACTCACTACACATAACACTATGGTCATTAAAAATATTAGAGTTATATATTCTTTGGTAAAACCAACTCCTCTGATACCAATTTGTCACGACTCTTCCCCTAGGGCCCATGACGAGGATACCCCAAGATTACATTCCGTAGCCCAGGGGCTAGAGACTAGCACCGAAAGGAATATTCCCTAAAACAAGGATGGAATTTCATTTATTACCTTGAAACACATGTAACCAATCAAATAGCCAAATACAATCATAAGTCAATTGTATATCAAAATGTGTGCTGAAAGTTAAAAGGGGTCAGAATACAAGCCAAGCAGTAATGGTACAAGTAAAACTAAAATACAATACAAGTGAATAAAATGAAATGATGCTTCTGGGTTGTCCTCCAAGGATCCAACCAAATGGGTAGGTACAAATTTCTTCCTCAGCACTCCACGTCTTCCCACCTACTCTAAATACTGTCATGTCGTATGGTTGATCTTCGGGCCCCATCAAGCCCTGGTACCCTCTACCTTAATTAGCGCTCTCTGTTTTCTGCACCAAACACAACAAGTTGTGGGTATAGCACGTGCACGGTTGAGTATATCGATACTCAGTAGGGACCCTAATACCCTCATGGCCTCAAAAAATCCAAAAAGGATAACCCACTAATTATTAAGTTGACTGAAAACCCTACATAGGTATATTACCATAAATATACCTAAGTTACCATGTATACTTATCTCAATCACGAGGAAAAACAAGGTCTAAACCAAAAGCTCAAATCTTAACTATTACACAAGGAAGGAATACCAAAATGGTAATAAACACATAGGTACACCTCATAGAGGAATACCACCATGGTATTACAACAATAGAAAGTACCACAAAGGTACTAACTTAGGTCACACCAATTATTTCTTAGGTACATTATATAGATGATTAGATGTAACTACTGAATCATCATACTCTGTTAAGAGGAAGACCATCAAAGGATCCATATTCATCATTAGACACACGAGGGATTGTAATACGTCGTCAAACTGAAAAAGGATCCTAGTACCTCGTTAGGAAGTTGTCATACCCACACAAGATTGTAGTACATCTCCAGTACATCATCAGACCCACATAGGATCTCTATGTGCTGAACGACACAGGATCGCTCGGTGCTATCCCACATAGGATAGCTAGGTGGTGACCCACACAGGATTTCTCGGTGTTGACCCACCGATGATCACTATTCAATCTTCACGTCACAACCATCTACAGGTTTCCCGCACTAGGATTTCTTGTCTCCTGGAGGGTCTTCTCCTCAAGCAACCTTTCGATACTCCAATTTCAATAATATCCCATGATGATGTAGCCCAATGGACCTCCACATCTAAGGAGACTCATAGAAAGAGACGGCGGGGTAATTGAATGCACAGTCTGTATGTTATTATCATTTTAGTCCCATGGGCCCGTTTGGATATGTGATAAATCCAACCTGACTGTATCCCAACAGTATCCAAATCTCATGTGGGGTATACCAATGGGACCACCTCTCTATAGGGTTTATGGGGCCACAAATGGTTCATCGAACAGATGTCCGCGGCCAATGTTATGGACAAAAGAGAAAAAATGGGTCGAAGTGGGTCTGGGTCCAGTCCAACCCGGTCGGACCTACCCAACCAGACCCAGCCTGGGATAACACAATTTGGGTCGACCTGGCCTGACATCATTGTATGGCCCATCCCGCACTGGCTGGCCTGGCCTAATGGCCCGACATGGTTGTCGAAGGGTAGCACAGCGGTCGTAGGGGCTGCGAAGGCTGCAGGAGCCGCGGGAGACGTGGTGTCTGCAGGCTGACATTGTCTGCAGGGCAGCAGTGGCGCCGGCACGGCAGAGGCCACAGGGCAGTGGAGGCCGTGGGGCGGCTAAGGCCTTGGGGAGGTGGAGGCTACGGGTAGCGGAGGCTACAAAGGACGCAATGCAGCAAAGGCCAGAGGGAGGTGGAGGTCGCAATGCAGTGGGGGATCGTGGCTGGCTAGATGGCCAATTGTCCTCTTTGCGCGATGTGGTCGTTCACCACATCTTCATCGATGGCCGGTTCAGCCGGCCCCTCTTCTTTTGTCTTCATGGCACAATGATTTCTTCTTCCACCGTGAAGAACACACAAATAAAATGAAGGAAAATAGAGGAGTTGGGAAATGATTGTTTGTCTTGAACCCTCCACGTTAGAGAAGTAGCAAGTGGCTAAATGCAAACTTTTAATGAAGAACGTCAAACTCTACTACCCCAAGCAATGATTATTCCAAAACGTAGAAAAATAAATCATCCATGGATCAACTAGTTGGAGAGTTGATCCACGTTCTTTGTTTAGAAGGTATGATCCTGGGAATCCATAATCACAAATATTTAAAACCCTACCTTTGGAGATTTGTTGATGGACATGACGAGAAATGAGACAATGTTGTTTGGGATAGATGGACGTTGCTGGCATCGGAATTTCCTCGATCTTCAGTTCATTTTCATTGAAGACATTCTTCGTTGGAGAGATTGTTCTTCATAGGGGAGCATGTTCTCGTTGGAGAACACATTCCTCGTTGGAGAGAATAATCCACCAATAGTTCTCCTCTCCCAATTCAACCAAAATGTGAAACATCCAACTGGTTAATTTATGTTTAACCATATAAATTAAGTCGGCATAATTAAATTACATGGTTGGAACCCTTAATTAGCACATTTAATTGGCCTAATTAAATGTATTTGTGTTGGCATAATTAATGTTGGAGGTGTTGAGAGTGTTTCTCTCATTAATGTGGTTCATGTAGTCCCCTCCTCTCAATTCATGATGGGGGTAAGTTCAGGTTATCCCAACCTATTAACATCCTCATGGAAGGTTTTATATCAAGTGTTCCCTAACCACATAGCCCATGTTGAGGGGTTTCAGAAATAAAAATGTTAGATAATTTTATTTTATTTTATTCTTTCACGAAAAGAACAAAAATTATCTTTCACTCTTAAACCATTGCGATCAAGGTGATGGTCTTCTTAAGAGAATACATGTGATGTGAGTTCAACTGTGCCCTCATATTTCAATTCCAAGCACCAGATCATATGTTATATCAACCCTCTCACATGTTTACCGAACATACATGAAAAAATGTTCAGAAATTCATTTTATGCACACCGGGCCTCAGAATCACTCGCCGTCAATTTTTGCGGATTTGTAAAATTTCCATATATTATAAAAGAACAATTATATGGAAATTCCAGTAATTTACATTCAAATATCTGTTTATATTTATAATCAAAATTTATTTAATGATTTTTGAAATAAAATATGTTTAAATTAAAAATATATGGTTAATAGGGCTCCCATTAGAGGATATAAAATATGGCACACATTAAAAAATTGTCAGTTATAGTAAACCTTATATACCCATTATTTTTTGTATGGGTTGGTATACATTAATATATATCTGTTAATTTTAAAAACCATTAACATATAAATAAATAGTAACATATGTCCTTCTGTTTTTTTGAAAAAATATATGCAATGATATTAAAAAAATATTTTCTTTTTAAATTATATATATCACTTTAATTTATCCTAACACATGAAATACCCTTACAAGATTCCTAATATATCTTCTTCCAATTTTCCCCAAACCACCCATGTTTTCAAAATATGAAAAAATAACATCTTTATTTATAATTTTTTTTCATTTTATTCCATTACATAATAGAATCATATAGTTAAAATCAATCATATATTTTGTTGAGATGAAAATTCAGATGTTTCTCATTATCAGGTACACTCTTGTCTCCTATTTGTTTTTAACTATTTTGGATTTGTTGATGTGATATTAATGTTGAGGCTTTCAATGAAAATGATTCATCATAAACATAATTGACGTAAATTTTTTATATTATTTAACGATAATAATTACCTATAAATAAAACCTATTTAAAAAATGTTGTACACCTATTTAAAAAGTGGTGTACCGAATATTTGGGTGTTATTTAATAATTAAGTGTTGTAATTATTTGTATTTGTAACATATTGTGGGGGTTTTAAACTAATTACATAATCAAATTAAATCATATATTTGTTTGAGATATAAATTCAGGTTTTTTCTGTTATCTTGAAGAATCGAGTATCCTCTTAGGATTCAACTGTTCTGAATTCATTTATATAGGGTTCATGTTGTGATTTTCAATTGAAATGATTCATCATAAACATAATTGACGCAATATTAATTTTTTATTCTAATATTATCATTAATTATAAATAAAACATTATCAAATTTTTTGTATTATATATTTTCTGTTTATTGAATTATTAAGTGTTGTAATTAAATGTTTTTAATCTATTGTGGGGTTGCTGAAATAATCACGTACTCAAATAATTCATTATAAGGAATTATCAAAATAAATTTATATTTATCATCAATTAGTTATGGTCTGAAAATTGAAAATTCATTATACATTTTGGGGTCTAATTTTTTTTTAAAATATATTGTATATCGATATACATTTAAAGATGGTTAGTTTTTTATAATTAAATAATTTTTCATATAAAAAAATCATATTTGGGTCTTCAAAATACATTACTTGGAGTATTTAAGTACTGCTCATTATCACATTGTATATAGAAAACACTCATTTTTTTCAATTCATATATTTTTATCCAAATTAAAAAATATTCGTAAAATATAATAATTTTATAAATTCAAAATCATTATTAAACATAATCATCTAAAATAATTCTAATTATATATAATCCTAATGATAATTAAATAAGTAGTTTTTCCATTTGTTTTTTTTATTTTACCATATTTCATTAAATATATTTTCAATTGTCTCTTCATATATTAATATCTATATTTTCATGACCTAATAATTAACATTATTCTGAAAAATATTAATTTTTATTCAATGATCCAATATATAGGGGATCGACCGGAATAATGAAATATGGGTGTGGTACCCTAATCCATCCACTAATAGTTTTGGGGAAGGTGACAAGCACTGAGAAGAAATACACTGAAATGGGAGGCAATATCCTAGTGGGACTGTATGCACACACACACAAACATAACCCTGTCCAATAAATAGTAAAGAAAACCAATAAATCTTTCCCACATCTATTGTATAAAAATATATTAAATTACATATAGAAATTGCATTTGATTTCATAAATATAAAAATAATGTGTAGTGGGAGTATATATACACCCAATAAGATCCCATGTATTGGGAAGGGATGAAATTTATAAATGAAATTGATTTTTAAATTTGGTGGATGGGAGAAGATGTAAATTATTTTTTAGAATGTAATTTTGAATCATTATACACATAGAAGAGTTGTTTAGTTATGGGTATTAACACCCCTAAATTCTCGTATTCCCTAATTAATTGTGTGATTTTTGGGGTTTGAAAGACCAATATTGGAAGAGACGTCCATATGAAAACTATTATACACGGGTTAATACAAATTATATGCCTCAATATTATGTCATATTTTGGTTAGAGAAAAAGATCCTATAAATCATTATTTATGTCATAGAAAACAATTTGGGCCTTATATTGTGTCACAAGGATATTCATACCATTGCACATGAGGCAGCATAATGACATGATGTGATTGAAAAAAATTGACATAGGGAACCACACTCGTTGTAAATGTTTTCATAAACTATTCATCAATAAATATGAGGGGTGTGAATTTAGACTGTGGAACCACATGGGTGGAGAAATATCTTCCAAATAAAGTGGAATTTTTTTTGTTGTTTTAAGGGGGAGTGTATTTTCATTTTTTCCTACCTAAGTAATAATTTAAATCTTCTTCTATATGCCTCATTTCCCAATCCAAGAAGACATGGGATCCCCTTGTCATCATCGTCAAGGATTATTTGGTTCTCCTTTATTCACCGTTTTATTCAAACATCATCTGTCTCAATGTTTTTCCAATGGATATGATCTCTTACTCATTAATACATTCTCTATTTATCATATTGTTTATACTGTCAATTTCATGAAATCACATATAAAATATTTATAGGGAATTTTTATATTCATTAATTTTTCTCATTTTTTCTGAAATCAAATCCAAATAATAAATGTGTGATGCTTACAATTAATGTGGTATGTTTTATACATAAAAATCCCATAAATTGTTTTGGTTTATGAATTTTTACATTATACCATGGGATAAATTCCTTATGACTCTTCCAAAATATTTATTTACATTAAATAAATTTTGAAAAAAATTTAATTTTTATCATAAATCCATAAATCAATCACTTTATTCAACTTTGACATAAACCACTACATGAAGTGTGTGGTTTCAAATGGATATGATTTGAAATCTCATAAAATTACTAAAATCAACATTAATGGTGTCATTTATTATAATTTATTATATATTTAATAGAATTCAATTAAATGAATAATTAATAACAACCATGCCAAAATTTTATAAAAAAACAACATCTGAGATTTCCTTCATTTTCTTTTATAAAGGGGATAATTAAATTGTAATATTTGTAATATAATATGGTTTGAATATTTCATTCTTATCCTGAAAATAATATTATTCATCCATCTAAGGTGGGATTAAATTAATATTTTGTTTGAAATAATTTAGATGAATTTAAATCACATATTAAATACTGTTAAATATTCTTGGAATGTATTATATTTCCTTTAATTGAATAATATTACAAAATTAATTTCAATATGGTTGTACTAATTATGTAAATAAAACAGAAATGAAACAATAATGATCAATCCTAATGTTTAGAATTGATTTTATTTTTTCACTTTTTTTCTTTGTAAATGATAATTGAACGGATATCCTACACATTTAATGAGATATTTGAAATAACCATTCACTTTGTCTACTTGGATTTCGATAATGACTTCCCATATCAGTAATTTGAAAGCACTGAGAAATAAACCACTTTTATTTTATATTCAATTCTTGGGAATGAAGTCATTTTTCATTTATTGAAATAGATAGACCTTATATCCATTATTTAATGTATGATAGTTGCAAAATTTCCTTTGTGGATTCTTTGGACCTATTCTTTAAGGCCTCAATGGAGAATGTATATTATTACATCAATAGTCTTACATGTGAGAAAGTATATACTTTTTGAGACCTATTCATATATATTCTATCATAGGTCAAAGGGAGTATGGTAAACTCTCTATCGTTTGTTGTAACAAAATTTGAATTGATTACATTTGATATTTAATAATATTTTTATTTTACATTCACACACAAAAAATTTATATTCATTGATTTTAATTAATTAAAATATATTTATAGTGGAATACCTATATTTTCCCCAAAACTCTTTGAACATCAATATGGTACACAAAGTGATCTCATGGAAGTATGTTGTTCCATGGATTTAACCTTATCTTATCAACTATTATAGACTATGATTTGAAATGGGGTAGGGGTCCGATCATTTAATTATAATTCCTACTAGACTTGGGATTTTATTAATTCCTTCGACTATAATTTAGATATGTTTAATATATAGAACTATTGTGTGTGGACTGATGTGATTCCACTCATAATATTCATACATGGATGGATTGTTTGGGGTTTTCCTAGTTTCTTCTTTGTTTATACATATCAATTATCAATATCATCTATAATATATATTATAATGTTCTTTTCATCCTCTATTTAGTACTGATATATAGATAATAGTCATCCCACATTACCATATTTGGACATTCACTAATAATTGGAATCATTAAAATGTATAAACACAATATTAAGATAATGTTTCCAAATAACTCAATACACAGTTATAGTGGATCATATGATTTTACATGAAATAGTGGTATTAAAGGATTATTTTTCATGGTATTAATATTTTGTGATGGTATACCAGAGACATAGAATTTGTCAGAACGTGGGATTAGCTTGTTTATGGGTATAGAAAACCCCATGAATTGGAGGAATGATCATATAGCCCTGTATGGGACAATTTTTCATGATGTGTTTCTATTTATTTTGATTTTTCATCCTCAACTGATAATTGACTTTTTTTGTAGTTATAACAATATTATGGTTTTCTCTATGCCTGTTATAAAAAGCGATAGAATTTTTCATGTATCATTTCAAAAAATTATTATTCATATATCATTATCATAGTAGTTTGTATACAATTAATATGAGACTACGTGACATCCTCATATGTACCCACCAATTTGGAAACTGTTCATCATGATTATATATATACAATAATTATATCATTGCATCCATGTGAAACTATATTCATTGTTAATATGATATGATTCTATTTGTATAGTAACATAAAACTGGAAAAATAATTTATCGTTCTTAACCTAAACGCTTCTTCTTATATATGTTAATGAAATTTTGTTTTCCAATTACCCATTATTTAATTAATATAATGAAATCATTTGGGAATAGAGTTTTTATAAAGGAATTGAATTTGTTAGTTTTTAGCACATATATTTTAATACATATGGATGCTTGTAAATGGGGGTGTTAATGGTTACATATAATAAAAATTACCTTTATAACCATGGAAGGATAACCAATTTCATTGAGTCCATATATTCTTGAATCAACCATAATAGGTTATTGTTTTTTATTCTTTCACTAGGGCCCCACGTGCGTGTCAATAACTTGTGTGTTGGCTTCAGGATTCCCTAAATATCCACATTCCAAAGGTTTGAAATGTTCATCACATGACCATTTTTTTATTCCATTATTTAATGGGATGATGGTATTACATTTAATCCATCAATGGATTCTATCATGGATCCTTTCACTAAGTATTAATCCCCATAAGATATTTGAGTAATTTTGGTGGAACTCATTCTCATTACCATATCATTATGGAAATTGGTAAATTATGTTGATTAATTTTTTGGAAAGGTAGAATCCTTTAGTCATAAGAGTTTTCATGTTAAGAATAGTTGAACATGTCCATACATTGGGCACATTGGTTTACTGTTTGAATCCATCATGGTAGGAATATCAAATAAGGAATCTTTCGCATGGATCCCAATGATTATTTTATCGAATAAGTGTTATGAAATAAAAATTTATTACATGTTATAACGAGTTTTTACATCAAGAATCCCATATATATGTATTGAGGATCAAGTTGGTGCATCTATATCTGGTTTTTTTCACATCAAGATTGTTTATAAAAGGATCAGAACACCTTATATATATTTATCTGTGGAATGATTTTAATCAATATTCAGGATACATTTTTTTATTATAACCCCTCGTGTAGGTGGATCAAGGTGGTTTGTCCATAGGAGAGAAGACACCACACATAGATAGTTTATTAATAAACATGATCAAATCATAGTATTGTAACTGAGGTATCATCTTAAGGTCTTATGGATATAGCATTCATTGATCCTAAAACTCATTAGAAGTGGATCATGTTTGTGTATCCCTATAAAAGAATGTTTCAGATATATACAATTTTCAACTAGATCAGAAGACCTCATGAATGAAAATAAGGGGGAGAATATTAATGTATTTTGGTGACTATATTGGTTGATTAAATCAACCTATGAGGGTTTATCGAGGTGGTGTTTCCCATGGATGGGGGGATTCAAAAGATTATGGTTTAATAATGGACCATAACACATCATGTAGGTGTACTATTTTCATCAGTTTAAATGCACCTAGGGAATAGATTACATAATGAGAACATCCCATTTGGTTGGATTATGTATGTGAATCCATATGAAGTAATATGCCACACTGGGACGGTTTTGCAATGTACCAGAACATGTCATGGAGGTGGATCTAGGTCATGAGTATAATAACATAAAGATATAGAATTGGATGATCAGAATACCCCATGTAGGTGGATGAATGAGGTCAATTGCTTTGATTTAAAAGGTGTCTCACATATATATTAACAATGAATCATAAATCCTAATGGATACAGATACAATGAATGGTTTTAACATCATTGATATATACTATTGGTTGACTGGATCGCTCTGTGGGTGTGGATCAAGGACATTCATCCCTATAAGAGATGATGTCACACCACAATGATTTAGTGATGGATTACAGAACCTCATTGATGTTGATATAGCGCCTGAGATTAATATCATTTAGGGACATATTTTTTTGATTGTAACACCCCATGGGAAAAAATCATGGACATGTGTCCCTAAGAGAGAAGATTTTACACTATGAAATTTTACCAATTGACATTAACTACTCTTTGAGGTGGATACAAGGAATGAGTTTAATAACTAATGAAGATAGGATTTCGTATTTAGAACACCATATCCAAGTGGATAAAGTCGATTCAACCTTATGAGTGAATATGTAAATATTGGATGGTTTAAAAATTGATTATAACACATCATGGAGTTGGATCTAGGGATAAATTATCATACCTTTGTTATGATTGATCCTTACGGAGGAGCCCAACATACACTATTTAGAATACTGAGATCAAACACCCATAATTCAATTATACAGTTTTAGGTCATGTGACATGACCGATCCATGCAGTTTAACATCATGCTGTATGGAATATCTAATAAAGAAAGTATCATTAATTAGGGATGATATAGGTCATACTCATTGATTCTACCCAATACATGTGTATGGATCATGTGGTAAATGTATTTGGATTATGAATGAAAGATTCAAATTTCATGTCTGTCATCCCACAGTGATGATAGATGATGGGAGGATATATATTGAGGATTCCACAGGGTGGGAGTTTCATACTCATGCAATGAGATTTAATGTGAGTATTATACCGGGATGTTGGCTAGGTGTGAGGGTTTTGTCCTTTTATAGGGATATATAGAGTGTTTATTTTGATTGGAAGCTTATCAGGAATGGGAGATTAATCTCCTAGTAAGGATTTTTATCCCATGGTGTGGGATATATTTTAAATTGTTGATAAGCATTCATAGGGAACCCCATGTACCATTTATATAGTAAACCTATAGTTTTATTTCATTTTATGAGGTCTTTATCACAATTTTTAACATCGAATGACTATGATGTGTATCATTTAAATTTTATGTTATGCATCTCGTACATGGGGGGACTGAATCATTACCAAATGTGATTACATGACCACACCTCATATGCCATTTTGTGGGGAATTAAATTAAAAGTACCATGTAAGAATTTCCAATCAAAAGATCCACATTTGAGTTCATATAGTTACAAGAAATCAAGGTTATTGATCCTTTAATGAAAAGAAAAATCTATGTTGGAGGCTTCGGTCACACTTGGAGTGATGTGGAAGGACAAATGAGTGGGTTGAACTGGTCACATTGGTACTCAGGTTGTAACTCAGCTAGTCTTATAATGTTATGGGGGCCCATATCAGTCAACATTTTTTAAGGGGTATTAGTATAAAGGAGTAAAAATAGGGAGGTCAATGATAGATGTTTTTAGAATATTATGTACTCATAATGTGCTTCTTCATGAATCATATGTATTTTAGGGATGTAACGTATTTCTGGAGGAGGATATTTTATGAAATTTATGACCATATGTTATAGAAATATCCGATTTCATAGGGGGAGTTCTTTGAAAATGAATTATGCTTCCAGAATCCTAATGGTCCATATAACTAATTCTTCATTATTGAATAGAGAGTGAATTCAATAATTTAATCCCCATATTGGGTGGATTCAACCAATATCATAATGGGGTTTGTTTTATTATTATTTTATTCCATGGGTAATCAAAATTGTGTTTTGTTCATGATTCATAATGGGTAAATGAAATGAATGAAATATTTGGAAGTTTAATGGTCACCATTCATTACTGAAATTTCAGATCAATGGGGATATTTAAATAGAATTTTATCAGATGATTAAAAGTGTTTGAGAAGTGGTATAATCTTTTTGAAGGAGAACATATATTTGGTAGAAACACTTTTTGAGTTTGTGAGGTGCTCCATGAAAGAATGATTTCATTTCAAGGAGGATACCATTAGGAATTCGCATGATCAGAATTAATCACCATGGCCATAGAGCTTCATGAGCTCCATTAATTCAACATACAACTGGGATTCATGAATCATATCCATAGAAGTATATTGTGTTTTTCAATCAAGGATTCACCCTGAGAAGGTATGTTTGGCCATACATTACTTTAATTGTCCCTTTGAATACTTTCTTAGAATCTAAATCCCCCCCACATTTTAATGGGATAAAAAGTTAAATGTATCGATTGATTATGAGGGAGAGTCATAAAAATTGTTCATCATATCTATTTCATAAAGCTGGGTCATGAAGCATGATATCCAGACCAATTTCATAAAGTCCAACATGATCCTAGAGTTGGATGTAAAACTATAAATATAGGATTTTCCGCATTGATAGATCAAAAATCATTCGTTATTGTAGTGTTTTTTACTAGTTTTTCTTGAACCTCAAACACATCCCATGAACTCTATGATACTAATCCTTATCTATCATTGTGCTCAAAAACTATCAGATTGGATCATCATGAAATTTCTCTTTGAACACCAAATCTGGGAACTAGTTCGTCATGAAAACCATCCACTAATAAAAATAGATAATTATTGCCAATAAATAGAATAAAATAACTATGATGTTGAAAGAAATTTCCATTAATGGAGTTGACATTGATGCCCCTCACTGGTAGAAAATGGATTTGAATATCAGGATCGAGGATAGAATGCAAATTATGTTAGATTTTGAGAAAATACTGAAACAAATTCTAAATTTTTTATACTCATGTTTTGTTAATTTTTAGGTTTTGGTGGTTAGAGATGTTCGAGTGGGGGAAATGGAAGATATTATGAGAGGATTGATAATTGAAGATTGAATTTTGGGTCTTTAAACATCGTTTATTATAGTTTTCCAACAATAAACTACAATTCACAGTATCTCCAAAAAGGCCCACAACAAGTTATATTTTGTGGTTTCAAAAAAAAAAATAATTCTATTTGTATCTTGTTTTTTAGTTGAAAATGAACCCCATGCACTATATAATTTAAAAGGGTTTTAGACATCATGTAATTCCCTGATATAGATTTGTTTCAAAATAATTTTCCAAATAAGATTCATTCATTTATCTAGTTTCTTGTTCCCTCCCATTGTAGATGAACTCTACCCCCCTAAGAGTTTTTCAAGAACAATTTGTCCCACTATGATCTATTGAACACGGTGATTGTTGATACGTAGTGTGTATTCTTCACATTCATATTTTTTTCCTATTAATATTTCACTTTGATCCACTATCATGGTATGATATGGCTTATGATAGTTTTTTGGGTTTTGTTTTTCATATTCTTCTAGTGTAGAATAGTCTGATCTGCATTTATATCAGTGTGGTTATCACATCTAAGAATTCCTCTTAATTATGCGGTAATAGAATAGTTGAAAATATTGTTCAATGTAAGATTAAATCATAATAAAATAATTATATATCATGAAGGAGTGGTTTTTTTATCTACATATAGATATAGTTATTCCTAATTATAAAAATATTACAGTCATATAAATTAAATTCAAAATGGGTAGATGGGTTTAGATCATTCATTTAATATCCTTGAGTTCGATTTTTTTAAATTGAACATGTTAAATTCTCCTCTTAAATTCATGGCCATTGGTGGTCTTGATTGCACAATAAACATGTTTCATGTTGGAAAATTTCTTTCTGAACAATTTTATATGGAAATGTGTAAATCATGTCCAAATTGCTAATAAACCACACCCCATAATTACCCATTTTCTATGTTATCCTCAAAACAAAAATGTGAATCTAAAAATAAATTCCCTATTAGATCATATTTCTTGTTTTGATTTGGTGTGTGGTGATATGTTTTGGGTAGATAGTAGTGGTTATGGGTGCATGATTGAAAGAATATGATGTGGTTTTGTATTGATTTTTGGGTACAATCTGGTTTGTGATGTTGTAAGTCTGGGATTCAATTGTGTGTTTTGTAGGTTGGTTTGAGTTGTGTTGGTGAGGAATTTATTAGGGATACATACACATTACCATGTAATTGAATACCAGGTTAAGATATTTATTGATTTTTGAATGGATGGGTTGTGTGTTTGAGAGAGGTTACAGTATTTTTCATAAAACAGTTTGTTTTAGTATGGGATTGTGAGTGGGTGTTTTGTTTGGTTGGAATGAGATTTGAGAGGGATGTGTTGGAAGAACAATAGTGGTGGTTTTTATTGGTGGTTCACCCAAAACTCCCCCAGGGGTAGAATTTTGAAATCTTCTCATATACCCTGATATATATGTATGTTGAATATTTATTAAACGTAGATGAGTATAATTCTACATTAGATTATCTTTCTATCTGCCTTATGATATTATGTTTATTTTTGTCATATTGTGGTTTATACTTATTACCTTATCAAATAGTGATTTAAATTGTGAAATAAAATTTTAAAAAAGGAATGGTAATGATTAAATAGAATTTTATGGAAATTGGATTGTTTTTGAAACATGTCGTATGTTGTGATTCATTTAGAGGTAGCAGAAAATAAGTAATAGTTGCTGGATGGTTTTTCAATAACGGAGCCATTGGTTTGGACTAAGTGTCGGTTATCATATATGTTCATACTTGATTTTTTATATGATTTTAATAAGCACCACAAAATTATGTGTCGAACTCACCCATCATCATGGTGGAAATACTCCTCCCAAAGAATCATTGTGGGAGTATAGATAGATCGCCACCCACTCTTCCCTACTCCCTCTTCCCTTCAGTGATAATCTTTGATTTTTATGGCATGGTGTTTTATGTGGGTCTGAGGTGTGTGTGAGATAATTGTACTTTCCCATGTGTTTTTCGGATGATATGTGTTGTAATTTACTATTTTTTTAAGTATGATATTTTTTTTTATTTCCAAGGTGTGTGTATACGGGATGTGATATGGTTTTTTTCCTTGGAATCTGCGTGTAGGATGTGATGTGGTTTTGTGGAAAACGTGTGTGTGGTTGGGATATGATGTGGTTTGTAGACCAGGTGAGTGTGTGGGGGTGATGTGGTTTGTGGCCCATGTGTGTGCAGTCTTGTTGTGACGTGGTTCTTTCGAATGACTTGGGAGTGCAAAAAATTTTCCAATATGCCTTAATGACAAAACTCATAGGAATTGGTGAGGGGAACACAAATAATTAATGTTCTTGCTATTTTTTATTACATGGATTCTGTTACATGGTGAACATGCCTTGGTGATGTTGGAGTGGATGGTATGCCATTATTCGTGCTTTCTGTTTCTACCGTTTTCTCATAGGGGAATTAGTATTCTTCCTTCCACATGTCAGCTGGAGTCTTAGGGTTTTCGTTAATATTATAATTGATTTCTCACCCTACCTATATAAAACATCTTTCAAGATTATGGTAGGACTATGTAGACCATGCTAGGTGTTACTAGGTCATACATTGAGATACTTTTTTGTCACTTATTATCTTTACATTAGTACTTAGAATGGAGTTTTATTATATTTTAATTTTTTTTATTTTAAATATTAATGTTGGATAGACTATGGAATTCATTTATATATGTCACAGTGTTTTTTTGAAGATGATGTGTCATATCTCATGATATTATTTTTTCAAAAAAAGTTTAATGCATCCCATTTTTATATTATCTTATACCCTTAGTGTTTGTCTCAATCCTAGGGCATTCTGGAGGTGGGACTTGGGTTCATTGTCTCTATTAATTCATTACAATCTCAAGAAGGTCATATAAAGAGGGAGGTGTCATGGAACCATAGACTGAGGCTCAAATGAAATACCCTATTTGTAGGAGGTTTCCTGATTTATGGATTCTTAATGTTATATTATATTATTATACATACAATAAGAAGAAACAAGATTGACTCTTGGTTGAGGAGAACACCTGGATTACACATGATTCATGTGAAGACCCAGACTCTCAGAGTCCTTTCCTTTGTTAAAAATCCAGATCCTAAAGGGGTAGCATCTCTGCGTGAGGCCAAGCAGCTCGACTAATTGATGAGACCGAATGGCGGGACCGATCGATGAGACTGATCGGCGTGACTGATCGGCGCGACCTATTGGTGAGACTGATCGGCGTGACTGGTCGGGGAGACCGATCGGCGCGACCGTTTGGCGAGACCGATCGGCACCACCAGTCGGTGCAACTGATCAGCGCAACCAATCGGTGTCACCCAGCCTTGTCGGGGTTTTTCCAGTGATGACTTCCTTTTGCACAAATTGGGTTTTAAACTCTTTTTTGACCCCTTTAATCTTTTTTTAAATCCCAGTGATGCCCATAAATGTTGTTTGATTAAATACATAATGAATTAACCCGATGTGTGCGTTTTTTTAAATAGCTCGACCCTTTAATGACGTGTGGGGTGTCTCAACCGCATAATCATCCCATGACCCCACGCCTTACGCAGTTCCGGGTTCTTTTTCTCCATATCTTAATGGTCTGGGGCATGTTGTATCTCACCCTTTATTAACTATGGGTTCTCCCTAGTTTTCATTTCATGATCACCCAATTCTAGGAGTACCGTTCATTCAAATGATCCAGTTTTCGTTCAGACAAGCCGCATCACTATCTGTGGAGTTCCACGCCCAGGCTTAGCTTCGATCGTTGATCAACAAGTAGAGAATTTAAACTTCTTCTCTCCCTTTCGTGTATCTTGTGGGGTGGTATTGCTTTCGATTCTGTAGAATTGGATGGACCAAACATTAATAAAGATAATAAATGGATTCTAAAGAATGAAGGAGGAGGGATATGATAGATGATGTTTCCCCGTTTGAATCTTCTTACTCGATTAATTATTCTTGAATTGTGAGGGCTTATGCCTACTGAAAATCATGGTCATTGGTGGACTTTCTCTATGCACTAATGAACCCCTGGTGATGTTATAAATGGAATTTTTTAGTTGTAAACTTGTGTTGTGAAAAGGAGTTTGGTTAATCACGTATATCCGGCTAAATAAATTAATAGCACCAGGAACAACCTCTTCTGTGATAACCTTGGTTAAGGCATGAAAATGGAAATCCACGAGTGAGTTAAATATTATAAATCTAGAAATACTGGCATGGGCCTGATTTCTGATGGTGTTGGTGGTTTGGTTTTTTTTCCTTCATAAGATGTTTGTTGGGTGATGTGGGTGAGGATGTGATCCCATTTTGTTATAATTCCAGTGGTTGTGAATTTAAGGCTAGCTGGTAACCTTGTTTATATCATGAATTGGGGTGGAATCCTCTGTTGTTGAGAAACCGTTGGCTTCTGGGTACATGGGGGGATTACCTTGGGGTTTTCATTGGTTCCAGTATTTGAAGGATCTCACTTATCCCTTTGTGGTTGTGACTTTACAGGAAAACTGGGTGTGAATGTTTACGTTGATGTTTGAATGTACTCTTTCCTTGGCTTGTGCTTATGCTTTCTAGTTGCCCAAGTAGGTGTAGAAAAATTTAATTTTTTAAAGATTATTATTGAACGTAAACTAGGAAGGGAGAAATGGGTTTTTTTTGTGTGAGTTGTGACATGGATATAGTATTGTTCGTGTTCTTTAGGCAGGCTGAAGAAAAACCTAAAATTTTGGTGACTGCTTGTTACCTATACATATACTTGTAGTTTTGTGATTCTTATTTACACCCCACCCAAGTTTAGCACTTAGTGCCGAACACCCCTATTTCATGGGGGAGGGTTTTTTTCCCAACACTACTATTAGTGTCTTCTTATTAGATCCTTTTCTGCTCCCTTTCCCGAAAAGCCCAAGTATCTTCGGGCAGGATTTGATGGCATGATGTCCATTATTATCCCAAGAACCTTCGGGCGGGGTAGTGTGTTGGTTATGGCCTAGGTGTGTGCGGGTAGGTGGTTTTCAAAGTTTCATCAAGATGAGGCCCAGGTGTCTTCGGTTGTGGCAGTAGATCTTCTAGCGCAGGTCTCTTTGGTCGTGGTGGTGGTTGTTCAGGCCTAGGTGTTTGCAGGCTTGGTTACATTTGACATTTGGGGCTAGGTGTCTATAGGTGGGATAGTGGTTGTAGCCCAGGTGCTTGCGGGCAGGGTTTGGCAGTCAGACTACGTGGGGATATGGCCCAGGTGTGTGCGGGCGAGGTGTGGCAGTGGGACTGTTGTGAGAATGGCGAGATTGGTTCGATGCATGGGATGTCTTAAATAACCAGTGGGAATGTGGCGTGGGGTACCCAAACATCGATGTTCTATTACTATAATTTAATTGATTGGTGTTATTTGGGGATTGTTCCTTGGTGAGGCTGGGGTGGATAGTTTACCTTGTTAGGTATTTGGTATACCCTTTTTATCACGGGACTTTTATTTGTCCCCCAACTTCTGAACGATAGTCTTCGGTTTTTCCTACTGAGTATACTTGTATGCTCACCCTACATATATAAAACTGCTTTCAAGATTCCAGGAGGACTTCGGGGATCCCATGGGACCATACTAGGACATGAACTCTGGGACAGTTGCAGATGTTTTTTTCTTTCTTTGGTACTTTACCTTTGTGGTCACATTGTAATTTGTGGTATTTACATTTGGAACATGCATATGGGAATGGTTGTTTTGGATTTTCTTGCACTTTTGGTTTTTGTGTTGTTTGATTTAATATCTTATCTCCCGATCCTAATAAAAGGAAAAGGGTAATGCCTTCCATTTATTGAGTGATTCTATACCCTTGGAGCTGGTCGCCACTCCGGGACCTATTGAAGGAAGGTTTCGAGGGTCATTATCTCTCCTTAAACTTAATGAACGAAGGGCTTGTCAATCTGCTGGCCCTACACTCTTCTTGGTGAAGGCGGGTCATGATAGACGGATATCAGAGGTGATGGTTGAGAGATAGGATGGAGTCTAGAGTCAGGCACATTGAGGATTTCATGAGATGGTAGGGAAATAATGTTGGGTGACCATGGTGTGTTAATTAGGCTAGGGAAGATCGGTTAGGACACGGGGTTTTAGGGCCCCCCGTGATCCAATGCAAGGAATCTAGACCTACTGAACGACCAAGTAATGCCACGCTGATTACAGGGTAGAAAGACCCTAGTAAAGGTACAAGCATCATAATGACTTGTGTTCTTGTGTTTCTGGGGTGTTTTCATAATTTGAGATAAATAATAAGTTTAAGAAATTTTAAGAAAGATATTCTGCACTACATGGTCTTAAGAATTCCTTATTTACCTTGCATTTATGGCACATGGAAGTCGAGCCCGAGTTGTACGAGTGGTCAAGGCTCAGGAGGTCGACCTAGCTGATCGACAGATGACTGATCGAGAGGAGGAAAATGACAAGTGGCAGAAGACTCTTTGGGCCTTCTAGTGATAGACCCTCGAGAAGTATGAGGGAAACACCTCTGATATGAAGATAGAGGGCTGGCTAGAGGAGCTAGTGATTGCCTTCGGCTTGATCTGGGCTCCGACAGAGTGCTGGGATCCTCTGGCCATCAGCCAGATGAGGGGAGCGGCGCGTCAGTGGTGGACGCTTTACCTAGGGGATAAGAGAGAGGCTGAGGTGGCATGGGCTGTTTTAGAGAAGGAGTTCCTAGAATAATTCTTCTCTTCTATGATGAAGGCAGAGAAGAGTCAGGAGCTACTATCCCTTCAGTAGGGGATTATGTTAGTAATGGAGTATGCGATCAAGTTCAAGGATCTCCTCCGATTTGCACCGGACCTCTTTCCCGATTTGGAGTCTCAGTAAAGGCATTTAGAGGAGGCTCTCCGACCCTCCCTCTAGTATGCTATTACCCACTTTACCCTAACGATGTACATGGAGGTCCAAAAGAAGGCTGAAGTGGTAGAGAGGTTGCATGCTCTAGGGGGTGTGTCATGAGAGGGGATCCATATAGGACCATCGATGGGGAAGGCCGTCAGCACCAAGCCTCCAATGTCAGGACCCTCCATGTTCTGACCAGTAGGGAGAAGGTCGCAGCAGTTTCAGTTCCGGTCCCCAGGTCCTCTCCCTTTTACATCAGGCCATGGACCGTGGTGCTTCGTCTGTGGGAGCCATGGACATCTCTGGATTTAGTGACCAGACTGCGTATAGTACGGCGGTGGTAGACAGCCCCAACACCCTCCCCAGCAGCAGCTTCCAGCTAGGATTTTCCAGTAGCAACAGCAGGGGCAACGAGCTCCTGTTCCTCCGAGGGCAGATGTTGTAGGTGGAGGTCGACCTCAGGGTGACCCTTAGGGACCTCGACTGGGGCATGGTCGGGGAGGTGGCTGACAACCGAGGGGCAGAGGAGTTGGTCGTGGACAGTTGCATGTTATAGAGGCAGTAGTTCCAGCATGGACGATGGTCATTCGAGGTACGATCTGTTTTTTAGAACTCTTGCTTACTCCTTGTTCGATACTAGAGCTCCACACTCCGTTGTTGCACCCAGTCTATCCCGTGCCTTGGGTCTAGATTCCAAGAGACTTTCAGTGCCCCTGTTGCTGAGCACACCAGTCGGAGGTCAGACCGACATGATATTTGATTGCCGAGGATGCAGACTGATGATATGGCCACATCAGTCGGTCAGAGATCTTTTTATACTACATGTACAGTCGTACGATGTCATTCTAGGCATCGACTGGCTGTTCTCTGTGTCTTCCATCATCTATTACTTCCGAGTAAGGGTTGTGTTCTCAGACATAGGCAGCCATCGTGTTACTTTCACTAGCGAGCGGGGTGGCCAGAAGGGTAGAAGACAAGAGGAAACCCTCCTCTACTTTTTATCTGAGCTCTCAGTGGAGTTAGTGGATGCTAAGATGGTGGAGGTGCTATGGATCAACAACGAGTTTATAGATGTCTTCCCTGAGGAGGTGATGACTCTACCCCCTCGAAATGATATTGAGTTTGGGGTAGACCTGCAGCCTGATACTCATCCGATTTCGATTGCTCCCTATCGGATGGCACCTTCGGAGCTACGAGAGTTGCAGATTCAGATTGACGATCTGATGAAGAGAGGTTATGTTCGACCAAGTTTGTCACCATGGGGTGCCCCAGTCTTGTTCGCCAAAAAGATAGATGGTGGTCTCAGGTTGTGTATAGACTACAAGAGGCTAAATCAGGTAACAGTCACGAATCGCTACCTTCTTCCAAGGATAGAGGACCTTTTCGACCATTGGAAAGTGGCAGGGTGGATCTCGAAGATCGACCTATGTTCTGGGTATCACCAGTTGAGTTTAAAGGAAAGTAACATCTCGAAGACAGCCTTCAGATGCAGATATGGGAACATTGTGTTTGTGGTTATGCCTTTCAGCATTAAGAACACCCCGACTGTGTTAATGGTGCTTATGAACACCATCTTCCAGGAGTACCTGGATCAGTTCATAGTTGTGTTCATCGATGATATCCTGATATATTCAAGATCAGTGGAGGATCATGCGGAGCACCTATGGATGATTTTGGAGGTCCTCTGACAATACCAGCTCTATGGTAAGTTTTCAAAATGCAAGTTCTGGACACAACAAGTGCACTTCCTTGGGCATGTAGTGTCCGAGCAAGGGGTATCGGTGGACCCATCAAAGGTTTAGGTGGATGTTTCTTCGGTAGCACCCAAGAACTTGGTAGAGGATCGTAGTTTCCTCGGGCTGGTAGGTTACTACCGGAGGTTCGTTCCCCACATCTCTAGATTTGCAGCCCCTTTGAGAGCCTTGACCAAGAAAGACCAGGTTTTCATGTGTAGTGTGTAGTGTGAGGCAGCCTTCAGCTATCTGAAGTAGAAGATGGTTAGTTCCAAATTGGTGAGATTACCAGATGAAGGGGTGGCATATGATGTGTTCTGTGATGCATCAGGACAATTCCTAGGATGTGTGTTGATGCAGCGACAAGGGGTGATTGCTTATTGGTCTAGGCATCTATGCCCTAATGAGTGTAATTATGCCACCCAAAACCTAGTGCTTGTTGTAGTTGTTTTTGTGCTAAAGTTATGGCGGAACCAACTCATCATAGAATGCTTTGTGGTCTTCATAGATCACAAAAGCATAAGGTATATCTTCTCCCAGCGGTACATAAACTTGCTGCAGCAAAGGTGTATTGTGTTCCTCCAGGATTACGACTTTGAGATATCCGACACATCATGAAAAGGAAATGTAGTGGCTGATACCTTGAGTAGGAGATCGCAGTAGGATGCAGTCCGATAGTCAGCAGACACCTAGAAGGCAATGGGGGAGTTGGCTGCCTTGCACCTGGATGCGAGGATTTATAGTGGTAGAGGATGCATATATCAAACGACAGTTCAGTCATCCCTGATATGGAAAGTGGAGTAGTCTCATTGTGCAGACCTAGAGTGTGAAGTGATGCATGACCGAGTTGACCACAGAAATGCTCCGGAAGGGTGGGTAGAAGATGGTCAAAAATGAATGATCTTCCAGGGGATGATGTTTGTTAGAGAGGCAATATGCGGCCAGGTTCTCAGGGAGTTCCACAACTCTCCCCTAGAGGTACGCACAAGAGTTAACAACCTGTACCAGGGTTTGAAGAAAAAACATTGGTGGCCTGAAGTCAAGCGAGAAGTGACAGAGATTGTGGCCAAGTGCCTAGTGTGTCAGTAGGTAATGGGTGAACACCATGTTCCAGGTGGGTTGTTGCAACCATTAGATGTTCTTGAGTGGAAGTGGGATGACATCTCGATGTATTTCTTCTCCGGAAAACCCATGATTAAAGGGGGATGCGACATTATCTGGGTAATAGTGGATCACTTGATGATGTCGGCTCACTTCCTTACGATTAAGGAGTCAAGGGTAGTGGAATATCTAGTACGGATGTATGTGAAGGAGGTAGTGTGGTTGCATGGAGTCGCGAGTTCCATAGTCTCAGACAGAGATGCAAATTTTACCTCACGAGTCTGGAGGGGTTGGCAGCATGATTTGGGCACCCAACTATGCCTTAGCACTGCATTCCACCACCAGACAAATGGGCAGACAGAGTGCACCATCCAGACCTTGGAGGATATGCTACGGGCATGTGTTACGGACTCAAGAGGATCGTTGGTACGATTCTTGCCTCTGGAAGAGTTTTCCTAAAATAATAGCTATCACTCTACCATTGGTATGGCCCCGTTTGAAGTCTTGTACGATAGACCATGCCAATCACCTGTGTGTTGGACCGAAGTAGGAGAGGCAGGAATCCTTGGCCCGGAGGTGGTGCAGATCATGAAAGAGAAGGATCAGCTCACATGGGAAAGGATTAAGGCTGCCCAGGATCGATAGAATTCGTATGCTGATAACAGGAGAAGGCCCTTGGAGTTTGACGTTGGAGACCATGTGTTCATGAAGGTCTCCCCTCGGTATAGACAACGGAGGTCCGGAAAGGGGAGAAAGCTTTCTCTCAGGTTCATAGGACCCTTCGAAGTGTTGCGGCAGGTCGGCGAGGTGGCTTATCAGCTAGCGTTGGCACAACCACTACTGAGGATACATGATGTATTCCATGTGTCCCAGCTTGTTCTGTATCTACACGACGATTCACAAGTCCATGGGTAGGGAGAGATGGACATCAAGGACGACATGACCATTGTGGAGAGACCAGTGATGATCGAGGATTGCAAGTAGAAGGTGCTTTGTGGGTGAACCATCCCCTTGGTTCATGTGTTATGCAGACATGGTGGGCTTGAGGAGAGTACGTGGGAGAAGGAAGCACATATGTGTGCCCAGTACACAGAGTTGTTTTGAGTTTTGTATTGTTTGGTTTATACATGTTGTGGTAGAATGTTTTACCTTTTTGGATATGAAATACTTGTTTTCTTTCCTTTGAGTGTGTGTGAAAAGTCCTGGCTACGTGGAGGGGAAGACCCAACCCCTAATCTAGATGCATTAAGGTGGATGCGATTAAACCCGTGTGGGAGAGTCAGTGCCGCCCAAAGCAGATAGTATCTTGATATGGGGAAGGAGAGCACCCAACCCACATGGCTAGGTAGTTTGACATGGTACATTTCTTGGTTCTTGACAGGGATGTGTTCTTAGGTAACAATGAGGTTCACTCTTGAGAGGTATCTTTCGAGGTTGTTATTCGGACCCGCTATTTACTTCTGGGTTGTTTAATTTCTCAAGGGAGAGAATAGTTTGAGAGTCATCTAATGTGATGACCTAGAATATTAGGGTCCTTTCCTTTTCCAAAAATCCAAATCCTAATGGGGTAGCGTCTCGGCGTGAGGCCGAAAGGCGCGACCGATCAGTGAGACCGAGCGGTGCTACCGATTGACGGGACCGATCGGCGTGACAAATCGGTGAGACCGTTCGGTGAGATAGGTCGGTGAGAGCGATCAATACGACCAGTCGGTGAGACCAATCGGTGAGACAGATCGGTGAAACCGGTCGGTGTGACCGATCGGCGAGACCGATTGGCGCGACCGATCGGTGTCACCCAGCCTTGTCGGGGGTTTTCTAGTGATGCCTTCCTTTTGGGAAAATTGGTATTTAAACCCTATTTTGACCCCTTTAAGCTTGTTATAAAGCCGAGTAATGCACATAAATGTTGTTTTATTAAGTACTAAATGAATTAACCTGGTGTGTGCGTCGGTTTATACCTCCCGACCCTTTAATGACATGTGGGGTGTCTCAACCATGTAATAAACCCACAAACTCGCTCCTTACGCGGTTTCAGGTTCTTTTTCTCCATATCATAATGGCCTGGGGCATGCTGTATCTCACACTTTATAACCTAAGGGTTCTCTCTAGGTTTCTTTTCTCAATCACCCTGTGCTAGGAGTATCGTTCGTTCAGAGGAGCCGTTGTTCATTCAGAAGGGCCGGATCGCTATCCGTGGAGTTCCACGCCTAGGCTTAGCATCGATCATTGATGAACATGTAGGGAATTTATCCCTTGTCTCTCTCTTTTGTGTATCACTTGGGGTGGGCATTCGTTCGATTCTATAGATTTGGATGGACCGAACATTAATGAAGATAATAAACGGATTTGTAATAATGAAGGGGGAAGGATGTTACAGATGATGTTGCCCCGTTTATATCTTCTTACTCGATTAATGATTTTTGAATTTTGCGGGCTTACGTCTATTAAAAATCATGGTCGTTGGTGGTCTTTTTCTGTGCACTAATGAACCCCTATTGAGGTTTTAAATGGATTGTTTTGTAGTTGTGATCCTGTGCTGTGGAAATGAATTTGGTTAATCACTTATATCTGGTTAAATAAATTGAAAGCACCAGCATAAACCTCTTATGTGATAACCGCAGTTAAGGCATGGAAATTGAAAACATGGAGTGTGTTAAATCTTATAAATCTTGAAATACTGGAATGGTCATGCTTTGTGTTGGTGTTGGTGGTTTGGTTTTTTTTCCTTCACGAGCCGTTTTTTGGGTGATGTGGGTGGGGATGGGATCCCCTGGTGTTATACTTCCAGTGGTTGTGAATTTAAGGGTGGGTGGTTACCTTGTTAATATCACAAATTGGGGTGGAATCCTCTGCTATTGAGAAACTGTTGGCTTCTTGGGACATGGGGATGTACCTTGGGGTTTTCTTTGGTTCCATTACATTGAGAGATCTCACTTATCCATTTGTGGTTGTGAAATTACAAGAAAACTATGTGTGAATGATTATGTTGATGTTTGACTGTACCCTTTCCTTGGCTTGTGCTTATGCTTGCTAGATTCCCAGGTAGGTGCAGAAAAATTATTTTTTTAAAACATTATTATTGAATGTAAAATAGGATGGGACAAATTTGTTTTTTTTGTGTGAGTTGTGACTTGGATATAGTACTATTTGTGTTCTTTAGGAAGGTTGAAGAAAAATATAAACTTTGGGTGAGTGCTTTTTACCTATACATATACTTGTAGATTTTTGTTTCTTATTTGTGCCCCACCCAAGTTGAGAACATAGTGCCAAACACCCCCATTTCATGGGGAAGGGTGTTTTTCCCAACAATACTATTAGAGGATGGTTATTAGCTCCATTATGCTCCCTTTCCTAGAAAGCCCAAGTATCTTCGGGAAGTCTGTGATGGCCTGAGGTCTATTATTATCCCAAGAACCTCCGGGCGGGGTCCTGTGGTGGTTATGGCCCAGGTGTGTGCGGTTAGGTGGTTTTCCTAGTGTCTTCGGGATGAGTCCTAGGTGTCTTCGGGCGTGGCAGTATATCTTCTAGCCCAAGTGTCTTCGGGTGTGGCGGTGGTTGTTTTGGCCTATGTGTTTGTAGGCGTGGTTACATGTGACAGTTGTGGCCCAGGTGTCAGCGGTCAGGATAGTTGTTGTGGCCCAGGTGTTTGCGGGCAAGGTTTTTCTATGGGACTGCTTGAGGATATGACTCAGGTGTGTGCGGGCGGGGTGTTGTAGTAGGACTGCGGGGAGAATGGGGGGATTAGTTCGATGCGTATGATGTCTTAAATAAACAGTGGTAATGTGGAACGGGGTACCCAAACATCGATGTGCTATTACTATACCTTACTTGACTTGTGTTATTTGGGATGTGTGGCTTGGTGAGGCTTGGGTGGATAGTTTACCATATTAGGTGATTGGTTTACACTTTTTCTCAGGAGACTTTAGTACGTCCCCTCACCTGTGCACGAGAATCTTTCGTTTCTCCTACAGAGTATACTTTTATGCTCACCCAATGTATATAAAACTGCTATCAGGTTTCCAGGAAGACTTCCGGGATCGTGCAGGACCATACTAGCACAGGACCTTTGAGACATTTGCAGTTGCTGTTTTTCATTCTTTGGTACTTTACCTTTTTGATCACTTTATACTTTGTGGTATTTTCTTCTGGAACATGCATATGGGAATGGTTTTTTTGGCTTTTCTTTAACCATTAGTTTTGGTGTTGTGGGATTTACTATCTTATCTCCCAATCCTAATAAAAGGAAAAGGGTAATGCCTTCCATTTAGTGAGTGATTCTATAACCTTGGTGTTGTTTGCCACTCCAGGACCTTTTGAAGTCAGGTTTTGGGGGTCATTATATCTCCTTCAACGTGTAGAAAGAATGGCCTAGATATCTGATGGCCCTTCCATCCTCTTGGTGAAGGTGGGTCGTGACATGTCAGATGTATTTATGAGAAAACATCTAAAATGTCCATTTTCCAATAACATAGACATTCACTGAAACCACATCATCATAATTTACGGTAATATTTTGAAGGATATGGAATTCTTAATTCATTATTATATATTCCCCAAGGGTGTTTCTGGATATTCACTTAAGGGATGGATAAATAAGATCCAATTTCTCATTAGAATCATCTTCACTATTGAATAGGTCTAGGCTTATTGGGGGCATTTCATGTACCATGAGATAGAGGTTGAGATGAAACGAGGGGGACTCTATGTGTTAGCATGGTCCTTAGATTTTATTGTCTACCATAACTAAGGTTTCATGCCCGATCTGTTGATAATATGTTCACTAGGGACCGACGCATATTTTTTACATCAATGGGAGAGAATGGATTAATGTACCACCTATAAAATGAACGAGATAAGAGATTTCAAATTTAAGAAATTGTTCTAGCATTTACTTAATGTAGAAGAACCAATGGAAGAACTACATGATGGGGATTATCCATAAATAATATCCGGACAAGTCCACACACATTTATTGTGGCGTACCAATAGGGTACTGTTATGTCCTAAAGGCAAATCATAGATTTGATCTTTTAGTATATATGGGGATACAACATCATGTCTGAATATGTCATGGTCATGATGGAAGTGGTTATAATTTCTATTATCTGAATTTGAATGCTTCTAATGAGGGATGCACACATGGGGTTTGGTTGATCGGCTTCATTATGGTGGTGTTTCTAGAAAAAGTGTTGTGGGTGAATTTATCTTTTATTTTATTCACAGTGATGTATAATTAGATCTTCCACATTAGTGAAACGAATAATCTTATCCATTATTGAAATCCTCTCTACTTCATGTGTAGATAGACGGATGCAGACATGGGGGATATGAGTATCTGAACTCCATCACTGAACCAATCATGGACATCCATCCAGTGATCCTTAACATCATTATAAGTCATCGGGTCGGGATATTCTTGGTACAATCACTAGAAAATGATATACAATAATAACACTTTAAATTCAACAAGTTCCCCCCTCCCGAAATTTATGATGACTAATAATGGTTCAGACACTATTGAGAAACAATCATTCTTCATGAAGTTCTCTACATGGGTATGTGTTCCATAGGACGAATGCGAACTGATCTGTGAACCATAAATTCAACACTAGTTTCCATGTAAATTCATATACCTATACATATTTACAGTAATGATATAGAAGACGATGTACCATGTGTTTTATCAGTCATTTATTATGATTATTTAGTTTATTTTCATGTGAAAATATGGAAATGAAAAATGAAGTACCATTTGATACCATCAAATATAGTATCAATCTTGATTATTCATCGATCATGGTGAGATAATATCCTTTGGAGACATTAAGGTTTCGACTAACCCATGTCATTTGAATATAGGCCACAAAACCATTAGGTCAAGTCATACGTATTGTTGTAGTGCACAATAGAGGCAGAGCTAGACCGGTGGGTAGGGGAGTAGACACAAGACCAAAATTTCATAGCTTGATCAAGTTGGAGGGCATAGAATGAGAAAAAGAAACATTGGATCAAAAAATGATGGTAAAATTTACATGGGATGAAGCAGACACCTATGGAGAGATCCCAAATATGACATTCCATGGACAAGGGAAGTAGGTATGTAACGTAGATATTCGTGGTGACACCTTTATTATTAAAACCTACAAGGCATATGTACTTCATAAGCACATGACCAGTCTACATCTAGTTTTGAAGTATATATTCACTAAAGTAATATAACTCATTGGTATGGGCAACACAGTTGGGTTATTATATTCTTATCCTAATAATGTGATGAAATATATAATATAATTTGAGGATTTGATCAAATCCTGTAGTACTAAAATTCAAATGATGGATTTAGTGAGTATATTCTTGTTCACAGCTTCCACTGTAGTCAACCATGAGGGTCGTGTGACTACTGGTGATGTCAAGGTAAAATGAAAAAAAAATTTGGGTGATGTGATACCTTGTGGATCAAAAATCGAGGAAAATTTATGTTACTGAATAGGTAAATTATTTAACCCTTATATTCCATTGGTTGTTACTAAGCATTTAATCTAATTTCCTAATCACCTATTTTACTTGAATATGAATTTATGAAAATGGTAGATTCAGATATCCATAAAAAGACACACATTGAGAGATAGGGAACCTAAAACCTAGAAGGGGTGTTTGTGGAATCAATCCCTTACAATGTGGTCACATGCATCCAACCATTGGAATCTACAACTAATGATGAATCCACATATAGAACCATTCTAGGGGTACATAATTTCATCCTCGATGATATCCTCATTGGGTTATACCATTCATTGATGACTTTTTGATTTAAATAATTTCCTCTTATGATTCGCCTCTTTGTTTTGGTTACCACAAGTGGAAATGTAGTCCTAATGGTGATCTAGAATTTTCCCACAACATCCAAGCCTGATCTAGTGGTTCTATAGACTGATGTAGTGATATACAGTATAAATCCACTAAGGAAAAGTTACATGGAGATTGTGTCTATCAGTACAGTAATAAAGGTTCCAAATAGAAGGTGTTAGGGAGGTCGTCACCTCAATGGAGTAGGTTGAGACTATACTCAAAATGAGGTTGGGGGAAGGATCCATGGTGGAAGAGCCTACTGTAGTGGTTCAACTAGAGGTAGAAATTAGTGATTATGTCATCATTGATGTTTTTAAAATTTCACTAGAAATGTCTAGAATACACAAATATGTTGGATTTGATGAACTATCTCTAGATCTGCCACATGCTATGTGAGACGAGGATGAGATTGTACCATGAAGATAAGAATCTCTGGAGGATGGGATAGTTGATTCCACCACAATAGATCTATATAGGGAATCATATACCTCTACTATAGATGAAGAAGTTATAATGATATTATTTTATGGATATATATTAATCCACTCATGCCAAATATCCTACACCTAGACGATAAATATGATGTTTAATTAGAAAAATTTCATCCTTATAAGCCTATAATGCCATAATATTTTGAGGAAATCGGCCTAGATACTACCAATTTTAGTCATATTTTCTATCATATGAAATGTTTTTATGTGAATAAATTTGTATCATGCCACCATATTGGTGAATATTCAAACTAGGTGATATTTCAGTGCCACTAGCTTGTCGACCCATACTATAATGGGGTGGAATCTAGCATCCCACATGAATTATCTCTAGACATCCTTATCAATCACCCACATGCTAAATGGTAGGAATTGAAATTTCAGGGAGGAAACAAAAGGCCAAAGGATCCTTATTCCATTGGGTGGATGTAGGGGTTATTTCCTATCAGGAAGAGATTGCTCCGGAGAATCCAATTATCCCTTCTACTCTAGGTGAGATCATTACCAGTCTGATAGCCCAGTTAGTAGGGGACATAAATTAGGTGGAAGATATGATTTAATTAATAAATGGGTAGAGATTATAATATATCCAATAGAAAAATAGAGCTGAAGAAGTTTTTTCTATGGATGATGAAGATAATGCAGACCCACCATAGAGTTTTCGTACCCTAGATTCTAATATTTTGAAGATGGATGAGCTTGATATATATATATATATATTTGGGTTCAATCATAAAAGGTAATTTTTTCAAAGGGGAGGCTTCTATATAGGGATAAACCATTAAAAAAGTCGATTGATTTCTGTTTCATTTCAATTATCCATTCCAAAATCATTAATGATATAACTAGTAACTGATCACTAATATTACATGGGTGATTCTCAGTGGGAAACATAATGGAATAAAAATGTTAATTCAGTATACAATTATAGTTTTGGAATATTTTCAATAAATTTGGGTCTCAATTTGGTGACTGACCATCAAGAGTTCATGTGCTTTAGATGCTATAGAATGAAAATAAATCTATATGAACAACCACCATTCTATTCTAATGTGTATTAGTAAATGAATGAGGTTACACCTATAACATTAGATTATACCTAAAAATGGTGAATGGATCATGTGAATAATGAAACCTAATATTTGGAATATTAAATAAATTAGAATGATGATGGAGGATCGCAACTCAAAATGTTCCAAACATGGAATCCATATCATGTTGTTGGGTATCTGGATAATCAATTGAGGGTATACTATTGACCATGTGAGAACCATTTTACCTATTATATGATGTCATCCATAGTCTTGTAGGTTGTTAGACCATGATGGTTGGTGATCCATGGAGTCATAAGACCATTCCATAAGTGGGTATGTTAAAAAATAGAAGAGTTTGGGGATCCAATTAAAGGTACATGACTTGATAAAATGTTCTAATGGACTGTACCACAATCAAAATTACAATGTTGTGACACATATCACATTAGAATAGGCATATTGGTCAAATAAAATGGTAAAAATCATCTTAACATGGATAATCATTCTGGATAATGACCTATGGCCGAGGTATATGGATCATGAATTTTTGATATTAGAAAATTGAAAAAAAATCCTATGAAAGATCCTAATATTTTTTTAATTATATGCCAGGTAATGGGGATCATAAACATATAGAATAATATCACATGTTGAGGGTGACATATCACATAGTTTGACATCATTTCATCAAGACATGATTGGACATGGGAACATACATTAATGATGGGATACGAATGACTTTCCACATTGAATAACAATGAGATAACTTGCTTGTATATAGTCTATGGTGAAATTTCATATACTGATGACTAATAGAATGGTGTCGTAGAGTGCATGCCATAGAATGAGCATCCCAAAATGGATGTGTGTAGTGCGGTAGGGTAGGAGACCGATGTGGAATTAGTGATGTCCCCTATAGGGATGACATTAAATCACCCCTTATTTTGAGTAATTCATGTTTATCCTAGTGTAATGTGTCAATAATTACAAATTTTATTGTATTAGGAATACCAATTTCAAATGGTGTATAATCATCTATATTTAAGAAGAATTTGATTTTGACAAGGGGTAAAATAAATGTTTAATGGCATGTTTTGGGGGCCATGGGAATGGTTTTTTAATATCATGTATCTATGGAAACATATTCTACTATTATGGGTTTGTTGAGCTTAGATTCTAAGGGAATATGTTTGTTTATGGTCACATATAAATTATCTTGTATCGTAGTTTGAGGACACATTTATTGGAAAAGTGTGATAATGTTCCATGGATACATACAATATGTAATAGAGTTATTATCTGAATTTAATGGGGGTTAAGGAGTCCCAAATCATCATTAACCAATCATGGAGATGGTCATATACAGTGTATGGTCATTCAGTTTGAACCATGATATACATTTTAACATCATATTTTAAGAATAAGACTATGAATTAATCTCAATGGTGTTTTTGTGTAATGAATGATGTTCCTAACATTTTGAAATAAAATTATGAAACATACCACATACAAAAAATGAGATAAAATCTGAATTGTTGATATTATTTGGGTTGGGACCATAATTGGGGTCATTCGGATGAAGGTTTGATGATTTTATGATTTTTCTTGAAGGTAAAATGTTTGGGATTCTTGATGTATCCCTAGGTGATGTGAATCAAGAAAAACATAGTAATGGAACATGACATTGTAGATGATGAAATCATGTGATGGGATTGAAGAACCTTATGAATGTCACGGGGCATCCCATGTTTGGAAGATGGGGACTAGTTTCCTAACCATCTTATAATTATTGTATGAGGCATCCTATTTTATCAAAAGGTAACCATAAACCACAACCTAAGAGAGGAACCCCAATTTCATATGGGGTAAAGTCTCACGTTGACATTGTACATTATAGATGTTAGGTTTGAAATATAATTTTAAACATCTCAATTTATATGGGATGAAAAATGTTTTGGGTAATATGGTATATACCTAATGAAATTGTATTATGTTTTTTATTTCATATACCATGAGGTCTAAATTATTTTTTTATTAAATCATAGATTATATAATCTTGGATTAAGGTTGTATAATTTGTATTGATGGGTGAGTATTCAATGAGGATGTATATAGTTCATTGGAATAACAAACATGGTGCGAATTTAGGAAAATAGAGGCCATAAATTTCTTGACATATTCCTAAAGAGAAATTCAAATAGTTAAATGTCATGATTCATAGAATTAGACTTGGAGTATAAGGTCATATAGTTCGACATTTCCTCTACATTCAATGTACTTCTTGAGAAACAAGTCATTGGTAGTGGGTGTGACATGTTTTCTGTTTTTGGTAACAAAAGAATATTATCCATTGGAATATACCTATTAAAAAAATTTATATTAATTAACACATAAGCTACAATAATGGTGGCTTTTTACCAGATAACATCGGTGTTTTTAGATAAAATACCTTGTCCTCCTAGAGAACGGAGGGGTGGTGAGCATTCTAGATGTCCTATAATATTATCTTTTTTAAGGAATCTATCTCATTATTATGCATATTTTAGATCCTATTTTTTGGAGTTTACAGTTCATCTCATCTAATGTCAAATAAATTCTATGAAATAGTATAGTAATAAAAATTTGATCAAAGTAATGTTTAATGAAAATCCATTATCTAGAATGACTCTATTCCATACACTAGGGAACATAAAGTCACATTGGTAGAATATGGATTCATCTTTCCACATACTGAGTTAGTTTTGGGGATATCTTTCAGACAAATAATTCAATTCTTGATCATCATATTATTTGAACATTTAGATTTGGGTTTTTAATGCATTAATCATTCCATTTTCTTATTCACGATAGTTGACTATATGGTATGGATGAATATTATGTAGGCCTCACAATTTATTCAGCTCAATGGCTATAAAGACGGTACTTTTACCTCTGAAAATATTTTCAGTTTCTACAAATTAGTGGATTATATGGGAGATCATGAACATAATCATAGATTAGGAATTGACTTCTATGACTTGAATATCCTCTTCCCGCATTGAAAATATGTTCATCATGGTCATGATGAACCTTCATTCATGAGATGATGCATGTAGGTACTTCCCTACAACATTGATTACCCATACTGAATTGAGGTAAGAATACATGGTGGTTTTTCCGATATATGATGGTTGATGAATAATTTTTCCATGCATCTGACACTCGTGAAACCTCTTGACATAATCGATGTAGTCATAGATCATGGTGAGCCAATAGTTTATTAGTATGTTAATATTTTAGGAGTTTGTAAATCCTATATGAGTGAAAACATATTAACAAAAATGAAATTACTAAATAAACTAGATAATATCTTATTCTTGGATAAAAATTATTATGATTCAATCATAACCCCATTTGTAGAATGTTGAATCTATACGGTGTCTACATTGGGGGAGAACTACGACACACCCTTATAGAGTCACTCATGCTCAACACAGTCATGAAAATTTATGCCACAATATAAAAACTCAATTTAAGGGAATGTATAGTAAGGCTGTTCCTATATATATGGGGATCCCCATAGTGATTAGGTAGGAGAACCAATAGTAATATGGTTTGCATAATGTTTTTTTTATCCCCATTTGAAATGATGGGAGGAATGGCCCTCTTTTATTCAACATAAAAGAACAGGTTATACATGTCATGCTATATAAGTGACACAAATAAAGATTCAAAATATTCATATAATCCCTTCTATGGCCACGGAATGTTAGTCACATCTAGAAGAGAATTTTAATATTCCATTTGCTGATGATTGATTTTAAACTAGGGAATGATCTATATCATTATAAGGATGTAGTAATCATTAATATATTTTAGTACTAATTCAAACTCCCACTTCATAATAAATCAAGGGCTATAAATTTATTAATATATCAGAAGACTAGTAATTATAGAATCATAATATGCTTAATTTATTGTGTAGACTTTGATTGGAATTAACGATTAGGTCTCAAGAAGATCAGCTAGGTTGATTAAGATGATCACTATGACTAATATTTTGAGATTGCAATTGATGATCCTTTTTCAGGTCAATATTCAAGAGAAAAAATCAAAATACATATTCAAAAATGGGAATAGAATATTAATAGATAATGATATTCTAATATGGGAACTCAATATCAGGTGGATGTTATACTAAGTCTCGAGGGGAAGCTTGAATGAATTCTAATCCCTGTCCCATGACATCATTATACGGAATGAACCTAATGTCGAACTACTGAAGGATCACTTCATAGTGTTCCAATAATCCTATCCAAATAAATCTATTTGAGATATACATCAGTCATTACACATGTGAAACCAACTATATCATATGATGCTGTATGAGATAATGCAACATCAATACAATGAAAACCATTGCAGGGAATCTTCTCTTGATAAAGGAGTATCTAGTATCCATATTAAGGAGTAGAGAACAAAGATGGTGTAAACATTTATCTATACCCTTATTCTTATTTTGGATTATAAGGATATCAAGAGACCATTACAAGGAAGTCACATAAAGGAAAAGAGGATTCCCTAGGATTGGATTCATCAAGACAACAGGTTGTTGGAGATATTTATCAATTCACTCAAAATAATTTTGAAACACCTCATCCTAATGGTGAATATTTATTTTCATCCTGGTCCTTGAAAAATGATTACCCTTTTATTCGTTATTTATGATGAATCTATTTATATGAGATTAGTGTCTTTAAGGGTACCACAACACTCAAAGGATACTTAGGCGAGTAATTTGGATGATGGGCTTGATATTCTCTTGGTTGATCATGATGCCTCTTTACATGAAAAATATTTAAGAACCATCCAGATAAAACCCCAAATGTACACTTCAAAGGGATCATAATCATTATTTATGATCAAAGGAAGCTAAAAAGAATCTCATGCTCATTGATATTTTCACTATGTTGGTGGTATTTTTCCACCTTGTTTTCCATACAGAGTTCCAACATCTTCTCAATAATTAGATTAAATATGTGATTCGTGGAACAATGATACGTGGATCCTTTACTCAACATGCCTAAGGGAATCACACGATTGATTAAATTACATTTCAATACCTTGAATGAATTGAAATCTACATCACTAGGGTTTATTTGGATAAAATTGTACCTTACTTATCATTCCAAGAATGACAATCCATTGAATCTAATTGTAGCATCAATAAATGTTTATTCCTTGGAAGGATAAAATTTTCCTTCAAATAGTGCTTTTTAAGGTACCCAATGTCATTACAGACTCTTATATGCTTTTACATATTCTGTTCTGGAATGATGTTGGCTGGAAAATTATAGTATTGATTGTCTATAATGATATTGGAATGCAAAACCTTATCAACCTGGTCCACAACCATGGGACCATGATTTGGTTTCATCTTTCTTGGATGTTAAATTAATCCATGATGACTTACTAGGAGCCCAAGTATGTTGGATCATAACCTATGCATAAATCCATGGAATGGAATCAAATTTATAATGAAATAAATTTTGATTCTTCTTTATGATAGAAAAATAATTCTACTACCAGTCTCGATACATGTATAAACTAATTCGCAAGATCTTCAGACCTGTCATGGTATTGATATTCACCTAAATGAACTCATAAATGGTTCTGAAGACAACATCTTAAAATTCATGAGGGGATTCTTCTTAATAATGCTCATCACCATCGGTAATAGTATCCGTATGGAGATGATGATCTTTTAGGCGGGCCATCTAAAGGGATGAACATCCATCTATATGATCAGACATGAAATAAATATTTTACAATTATTTCCATACTAAAATGGTTATGATGGAGGATCTCAAACTAATTCCTTCCATACATCTATAGCGGGGTCAATGAATTTTGTTAATGAAATAGGGTAACTTTTTCATACATCTATTCATCATTTTCTTATGTGATAGGAAATAATTCCATAAAATTATGCAAACATTGTCAAATTCTCGATACCATACAATAGTAGGGGACTATGGAATAACTCAAACATGTCATGTATATGAGTAACAGGTAATTTGAAGACATTCCATATTTTTTGGGATTCCAAAACCCATCTTCAAGGAAAAAATAATTAATCATCCATTATACTTTTCTATGTTTGCTAATATTTTAATTGGGAGGAAGAAATCATCACCAATGAATTCCCACATATTTTATATAGTGATTAAAAAACTATTTTAGGTGCAACCCCATTGGGTTGGACCTAAAATAATTCCCTCATATAGTCTCATGAATCCATGTAGTGGGGATAAGAATATTTGATGAGGGGAACATCACCTTGTAGTACACCTACTCAACTGTTGGGGGAGTATTTTAGGATCATTTGATAGAAGGGTGGAAATTATAAACCAAAATGTATCTAGTTTTTAACTAGTTTTTTATTGTTTGTGGTATCCCATGATAATACCAAAAATTTAATTATAGATAACAAAAAATCAAAACTGATAATTTAGCCAGACTATTCCTTGTGATTTATTTTCAATCCAATCATTACCCTGAATTGTCATGTTGGAGGACGTTAGGTCTGTTTTAGCTAATCATATATTGTGAATATTCCTAGTGGGGATGAGGTTAATCTTGGAACCTATACCCCCCAACCAATGGTGGGTGTCCACCCCATTTAACTTTACAATAGTTAGTAGGTGATGTATGTTCCCCATCATTTTTAATCCATCCTTTTCTTCTGAGATTAATGTGATTTCATAGATTTCCATAGTCTCAGAATCACCATCATATTATTCTTCCATGGAAGTCATGTCATATTTATATTTGGGAGGGATTTTAAATTATTTGACAATGTATTAATCAATTTATTTAAACAAATAGAGGGACTCAAGCATTTATATACTAGAGGATATACACTCATGGATCTTCAACACAATGTACATACAAGGAAATAGAATTCATTCATCCATAAGGTGGCACTACGTCGAAGTGGGAACAATTAAAATATATGGATTAAACTATAGGGTCTATATAGTATTGAAAATGTCCTTATAAATACATTATTTCCCACTTTTTACTGTTAGTTTATCGTCTGTTTACTATGACCTATATATGGATTTATGAGGCAGAGATGGGAACAGTTGTGACATGCCTTATTGGTATGTTTACATGATCTCCTATAATTATGGAACTAATAGTGAGGGCTTGGGGGCATGTTCATCTCAAGATATATGGGAGAAAATATTCCTTGTGATGGAATCATGAATGGATCAATTTGAGGTGGTGTCCAATGAATGTTGAAAAATATCCTATCATTAACCTATCATTTAATGATGTCGGTTAGAGGAATCTAATATATTAAACTGATATTAATTCAATATTGAGAATAAGGAATTATTCTACTATCTTGACAACATTCTCATAGGAATACTCCAACTCATAATTAGTGATTTCATCCAGATATTGGTATAATCTGATAATTGTTCATAAATTATAAGGAATGAAATCACAATGGTTGTGAGATGGAGTCGATATCATCATTGTACATTAATCTCCTATGAGCCTTGACGCATGCTCCTCTGATATTTGAAATGTTTCACAATGGATGTATAGGTTGTATATAGAGTGGGTGCCACATCGACAAGAAGTTATATCATGCCTATGTGAGAAAATATAAATCCTTTTAAAAAGAGAAAACTTGTAAATAGAAAAAGTCATCATTAATATATGCCTTATGGATGAAAGTATGCTACCATTTGACTAAACCCTCACCATTGCAGTTAGGTTTCGCAATGATATATGTTGGTAGGTTTTTGAAATCAACACAATTTTGGATAAAATGAGATAACGGGTCCGAGAGCTAATCGTAGAAAAAAATTCATTAATTGATTATATATATGATAATCCTGTGATACTAGAAATGGTTTGGACATTATGGGCATCTACCTATGTATGTATTCTTAAACTATAGCAATGTTAGAATCCCCTTATATATGCCATAATGGATTACTATCGGGACCTATGCATCCAAGAAGGATTAATAATTATATCATCTTCCAATTAATGGATCTATAAAATCATTCGCTAATTAAGGGGATTGTGACAACATTTACTTTATAGGTGGTTGTAGTTGGTGAGGAGACACCTATAGGTTTCCATGTCGGGTGTGGTTTTTCCAAATAGAGCTGCACTAGGAAAGGTTGCATGTTGTAACTCTATACACATATATGATTATTTGGAAAAATTTCCTTAATCTATACTATATATGGGGCCTTAACATGTGAAGTGGACACAATATCTTCTTCATGAGGCCTTCTCACATGATATGGGAGATTCAACAGGTGTGACTATATTTCATCCTTCATGAATTATTCAAAACAATGTCACATATCACAAAAAAATTGAAATCACATTGAATGTTATGGGTTATGCTAATAGAGAACATATATTTATTTAAATTCCATATTCATTTAATTATCATCTTTTGTAGAGTATGTATCATGGTATGGGAATTTGTGAGGTCTTCCACATTGGTATGTAGTAATGAATATCACTCATCAATCATTTGTTTTCACATGAAGATGTTGTCAATAATTTTTTTAGTGTAGTGTATATGAATGTGTATACAAAAAATATTCGATTGAATTCCCAAATGGTGATGGCCTTATGGATAGTTGGCTATATTAGAAAAGGGAATGTCCACCTATTGTCTGAAAAAAATAATGAAGCATGGAATCAAATAACTATTCTAGGGATCCCAACATGGCTCTAAATCAAGAGATTATGTGAGCCAAATTAGGTTTCCTGTCACCCTTCCCATTGAAGGGGGAAAATGTAGGTTTAACAATCGTAATGGTTCCTTCTTTTCATCCACCATTGAGGGATATAGATTTCAATTTTCCAGTACCGCCACCCATAGAATATGTAATTACCATAGATGAGAGATTATAGAGGTTATCAAGTCATCTTTTCAATGTTCTCTATCATGACGAGTATTATTGAATACCCAGACATTTAAAAGCTAAATAACAAAGTATTAAGGCAGATTTTTTCATGGAGGGGAACAAGCTAGATCCCGATGGGGATAATCATTCTACGCATGGGGGTTTATTAAATCTTATATTGTCCAAATCCCATATACTCCGACCTCTATTTCGAATTTTTGTGTGGGATTATAATGATTGACATAGGGAATATATCTATGAATGACTTTATACCCACAATATAAAAATTTGGTTTTTGATGGGCTGTACACCAATTTCTCTTCAATTCAGAAGGAGGACAATGATGATCATTTTATACTCTTTAATATTCTAGGGAAAGGAATCCAACAATTTTTATACATATATAATTATTTTGACCTCATATATAGCATATGAAATGATATTATATTTTCCATTGATGACATTACGACCATTTGAAACAATGTCTCAATGAGAGGATATCTAAAGCCATATTTTTTAACTTCACTAAAGAGTAAGGACAACGGTCTATTGGGCAGTTTTGTATTGTGTCACCCCTTGGAAATGGTTTTCACTATCAAGACATATATTGGAGCCTATATTCTTGTGAATCATGGGTAATTAAATATTATCCATATCCATTCATATAAGTCAGCTCTCATTGTTAGTGCGTAGGTCGGGGTATCATGAGATGTGGATGAAGTTGAGGGGAAATGTAATGTCCCGTCCCGAAATCCATACATGAAATGAAACATGTTTCAATACTCAGATTCCAAATTTGGGATCATTTTACTTACCTATTAAAAAATTTGGAGGTAGCCCAACTATGTAAGGTGTTGATCTACCAAATTTTTGGTGATGTGAACTCTTTCGGAGATGCAGGTTGATGGAATCATGGTGATCATGGATTCATAGTTATGTAATTTAGTGATCATAAAGGTAGTAAAATGTAATCCAAATGTTTTGTCTAAATCAAATAAAATGAAACTAACTATGGTCCTCTAATATTTATATTTTTAGTGTTTCATTGGGATAGATCACCATTTAAAACACATTAATAGATGATAACTTCTACACGACCTATTCCACATATAATGGGTCATGTTCGGTGACATCCCATGGTTTGGTCCATGCTTGCAGAGAGATAGGTTATGGTAAAATTGTGGATAAGTTTGGTGGATGGTTGGACATAAAAGGAGACACTATGTGTGATAAATCTATTCCTCATGCTAGAAATCTCCCTAGGTGTTGGTACCAACAACATGATCACATAACTAATGGATAAATGTTCCCCAAATCTCTTGAGAAAGGTTAGTAGAACTCAAAATTGATATGGAATCATTCTTGACAACTTATGTCACAAATCCCAACCCTGATAGATCTAAATATTTTTGACATGATTTGTGGTTGAGGGATTACTATGATGGTGGTAACTACACATTGAGATCCTAGAAGGGTGACCAAACATCATCTATCTAAAAATTTTTTTTAGGTAATATACGTATGTTGTAGACCCCATCATCATAGATAAAAAACAATAGTTCTCAGGATCTAACACAAGACTCCTTCAATCACTATGGGGACTCATTTATTGGATCAAATATCCCATATTTGTTATAGAGATCAATGAAGTCAATAATAACTTTGCATTATTTCGGAGTTCCCCATCGACGATGAGATTTCTCACTTCTCTCATATTACTATTATTCTGGATAGGTACATCTTTATCATGAGGAGGAACACAGTGATGGTATATAATAATTTGTGTAGGACCTCATATGTGGCTGTCATTTGAGAGATATGGGCAACTATGTCAATTGGTGAAGGAGTGGGGATGGTGTGCACCCTGGATTATAATGTCTCTGGGAGTACCTTTGTGTAAAATTATAGTGTACAGGGATAGACTCTATACTGATTGTATATGAAAAAGGGAAGAATTTATCTTTGTTTAATGTTCACATGGGGTATATCACTATTCATTGTTGATAGATTTTGGATGGACTCCACATTGGCTATTGGAATCATGGAGAGTTCCAATGAATGGGTATTGGAATAAGTTATGTGGAACTCCACATTGGTTGGTTGTTGTACATGGGGATTTTTGACGCACTGAGCATCAACATCACATGTTTAATGTAAAAAGATATTGCAGTTTTCAATGATTCAGATATTAAACATTCATTTCCAATGATGTTTTTACATTCTTGATCCCAATTGGTCATAGATAAATACCCATTCAATGATAGTGTATATGATATGTTGGAATGTTTTAGTGGTGGTAGTGTCCAACTGTGATGTTTATGATTTACATTGGAGATAATTACTTAAATAATGTCCTAGAAATCGACATCAGGTGATTCATGGTGATTTGGGATGTGTGGGGATGATGTAAAAATATTCATTGGTCGACAGACAAGTAATTATTGTATATTTCATGGTATAGAGGGATCCCATGTTGGAAACTGTGAGGAATTATTCATGGTTTGAGTGACTAAATAATCCCCAACCTCATTGGAATAAGGGATTGATTCCTTATAGATCTATTTGGAGATACTCCCAAGAAAGTTCATTATTGGGACTTAGGGTGGATTCCCATGTGTGGCACTAAAGGAAGCTACGTTGGTGAGGCAAATGCACCTCAATGTCTTGACAATTCATTTTACTCATTGGAATTAACCCTCCATGCTAGTATTATATTACTATGGTGTCAATCACTGACATTTTGTTTATTTTACAGGATGTGAAAGAGAATCAAATCCCAATTACATAAGTAATGGAGGAAGTCATAGTTGAGGTGTTGTGTTGTGGGATCTTTGTAAAAATGAATCACTTTTCCTGATGGCTTTGTGCACTACGTTGTCAATTTCTGAAAGAATGGGTCCTATATGGGGTGATGATTCATGTTTCAAAACAAATATAAGGAAGGTGATTCTCAATGCACCAACATCATTCAATCTTCTGAGGATGTGATGGATATGTGATGATATTATCAATGACCAATAAATCCTTGCATTTACTACACATACATGCAGGTGAGATTTATGTTGTGAGGACCATTTTCATGGTAACACTAATAGTTGAATACATTAGTAAATACTTGAAAAATCTATTGATGTACCAAAATCTACTAGTACCCATGTTAGTGAGTATAATTTCGGGCTATGTTAACCAATTATGATTCTTAGTCATTCACTGGGGCCCCTATTATCTTTCCATAAATCTGCATGTTTCATTTATATTTCCCCACATTCCCACTTTCTGATGTTGAGAATCACTAATCACTTTAATCTGATATGGCTTCTCCAAGATAAAAATGTGATGATCATATGCCAGTTCCTCCTTCATTGTATCCATCCTTAGATCACATGGCCATTTCCATTTTACCATTATAGATTTCAGTATTTTTCATAAACCTCATTCTCAGTTCCGTCTATATTTCAATTCTAATTAATCATTTTCATTCTACCATGGAAGGGAACAACCATTATTTAGGAGATTAGAAATGTTGGGTTTCACTAGAAGTTTGGATCATTGGTCATGACTAAATATTATTATTGGGATGGAATATAATATAAGGCCTCCTTGGTGTACAATATAATTACTCTCATTTCGATCATTAGTTATGTAATTCAAGGGGAATCAATCTCATATGCATTTTACCCCAGGCATCCCATACATATGGATGATGTTGTTATAACGGACTATGTGAAAAGTTTTATTTTATTTGAAAATAGTTCTATATGTCTTGTATATACAAAATGAAGCATGTCATTAATGTTTTTTGGATATGTATGGGTGGATAAGAACACATCATGGAGGTAGATCAAGAAGGTGTTTCCTTATGTGGGATGATGTCAAACTGAATTGTTTACTAATATAATATAACAATTTTTTTAGGAGTATATTTGACATGATTTTAACATCATATGTAGATGGATTTGTTTTTTTATAAAACATCAAAGAGGTTTATGAAATAGGTGCGTTCTTATACGAGATGATGTTACACCTTGATAGTATAACAATGTCTCAAAAAACACATGGAGAAATTTTTGTGGAACATGATTAATGTATTATTCATATAAATGGTTTTATAAGAACCTTCTATAAGGTTGTATCAAGTAGGTGTGTCCACAGTAGGAAATATGTCAGGACATTATTTGTTACCTATGGATTACAACACCTCATTTAGGCTCTTTTATGGAACATGTATAGCATCTTTTGGAAATGTTATTGGTTAATCAAGGCAACCTATTAGTGTGGATAAAGGAGGTGAATCCCAAGGTGAGAATATTTCACACATTTATGGATTACCTATGATCAAAACAACTCTTGGAGGTCAATTTGTGAAATGTGTATATCGTCTTGTTGAGATAGTCCATGATTATTCGAAGACATTATGGGGGTGGACCAAGGAAGTGGATCCATAAGAGGTTGATGTAACACATATATGGATTAATAATGGATTCGAGCTCATCATGGAGTTGGATCCATTGTTCATATATAGATTCATGTGGAGATATATTTGGATAATCAGTACACTTAGAGGTGGTGGATCATGGATGTGTATTCATGGGTTGAAAGATGTAACTCATGAATAATTTACAAATGAATCAAAATACTTCATAGTGGAATATATAGGGAACAAGTTTAAATTATGCTGGAGATAATATTTTTTGTTCATAACATCATATGGGGGAATGAATAATGTTATACCCTAAGAGTAATGATATCTGACATGGGTAGTTCATTAACCAATTAGAAAACCTTATGGAGGTAGATAATATTAATGATTTTATCCACTTTTGGGGTTTAATTTGGTTGATTAGAAAACCCCAGGTTAATGATCATGTATGTGTTTCCCTATGATGTACTTTTCCACACATGGATAGTTTATAAGTGGAATAGAACACCTCAGGGGAGGAATATTAAAGGCACAAGTTTAATTACTTTTACAGACATGATTTGTTCATCATGACACCCCATAAACATGGATAACATATGTGAATCCTGAAGATGAAATATGTTAATAATGGATAGCATAATGATGGATTGGAACACCTCATTGAGGTGGATCCATGGAATGAGTATAATATCATGTCTCTTTAGATATAGTTTATTAGAACACCCAACATGGGTGAAGTAATAGATTCTTCCAAAAGAGGTAATAACACGAGGTTAACATTGATGGGATTGATACATTATATGTTGTCATTCATAAAATATATTAAATATACTAATCAATAATGACATTGTGTGATACTAAAACTTATGTTTCTTTTATAGGACTTACTCATGCAACTTAATGTCAGGTAATGAGGATGCTCATGCCACGAGTGGTGCGTCGATAAGGGATGATGCAGTGATTATTTTAGGATGTTTCCCTTATAAAGAGGATTTATCGTATGGTAAGGGTGTGGTGATTACTCATGGATGATTCACATATTGGGTTTCTCATCAAATGGTGGTGAGTGACCATTTTGGAATTGTGTATGGGAGTTCTACAGGGGAGGAGGTTTCATCCATTGATTGGCAGAAGTGATGTGGGGATTTTTCCTGGAATCTACCCTTGTATGGGATTTTCATCCCCATATAGAGATACAATGTTTGAGTTTTACTCAAGGAATATTTCCAGGTTTGTAATTTTCATCGCAACAAATGAAGAATCATCCCATATTGGAGGAGAAGGTGGCATAGAGTGAGGATCATACATGGATAACATCATGAATATTTCAACGGGTAAGACTATAGTTTTATATCATGTCATAAGGATTTATTTTGAAATTTTACATCATATGATTATTACATTGATCAATGTAGTTTTATGTATTTAAAATAGAACAATGGGAGACTCACTCCTTTCTCATTGGACTTACGAGACAAAAAATCGTGCACATTTGGGTGTGGAATGGAATTGGAACTACCATGAGTGATTGGTCAATATAGAGGATACTAATAGAGTACATATTTTCAGAAGAAATGAGGGTAAATAGTACATATTCATAGATTAAATAGGGGTTATGAACGTTCATTCTCATATTGGAGTTCTGTTAGTTGTTATAAGATTCGGTGACAGCAGTCACAATTTGACCCTATGTTCAACTAGACCAGTCCTAGATTCCTATGGGTACCCTGATCTCTCATCCATTGGGAAGGATTATTATCATACGTGTGTAACCCCGGAGGGTCCATAGATTTTTATTTTTTAAATAATGTGGACTTGAATAGTTGTTCATTATGATTTTTGGGTGCTTTACAAATTTTAGGGTCTTTAGAAATTAAGATACATCACAAAACATGGTGACCCTATATTAGATTGAAGTCCATATTGATTTGGGAAGTGCATTATGAATCCCTAGGGGAAAAAAAGACCATATTCCTTAATAAATGGGGACGACCTTTAAAAATAGAATATCAACATTTCATAGAGTCTCTCATGAATATAAGTAATGTTGTTTCATTATTTAGAATCATTTGGTTCAAGAATCCATCTTTATCCCATCGATAGGTAATGGAAACATCAATCAATTTTATATTTTTTGGTTCATTTTCGATACCGACATCTATATCCAAATTAATGACACCATCACACAAATCAAAATTGTAACATAATCTATGCCTCCCAACCCAAATCACAAAATCAATCATAAGAATAAACATCTCAGTCTCATATCACATCAAAAAGTGAATATCTCATCAAGAGTACCTCAGAAAAGTGATAGGAAACGGATAGAAACCTACAATAGGGAAATTCAATCCCTAATGATAGGATTTCATCTATTTCATAAAAACGATATCATGCAGCTACAAAACACTGGGAATTCAGAAATAGAATGAAGAAAATAAAATCAAACACTATCATTTTTAACATCAAACGTTCCATTCTTATTTTGTCATAAATAAGAATTTTCTACATTCCATGGTTCTACCTTTGGATATCCAATGGATTCATGAAATTACAATCTACCAAATGATTAAAAAGATCTTAACATTAAATGCAGTTTCAAAAGACATAAAAAACAACCTTTCTAAAAAACATTACATTTCATTTTGAAAAACCCCATAAGAATTTCAGACATCGTAATCTTTATTAATTTCATTATAATAGATGAACACAATTATCTAACCATTTGCATTGGATCAAAATGAATTTATATCATATTTCAGGAAACACCATATTAATATCTAATTTTTAATCTATTATTATTTATCCAACACATTAATACTTATCAACTATATTTTCTTCTCCATTTTCAAAAACCATAATCATATTGTTCCATAAAATCATAATATGTACAATCCTGTTTAATATATAATAAAAATAATCATCATAATCAATAGCAAGTTTATTATAATAGTATCAAACAACAAGTTATTATCAAAAATCATTACATAATAAGTATTTTTAAATATTTATTAGTTTAATTACATATTCATCCAAATATATAAACCATTATGTCATTATGATTGATTGTTAATAAATATTATATGAAATGAATCCCCTACCTCATAGGTGTATACATTCATTAATTTTGAACAAAACCTCATCGAAGAACCCAATCAACCCTACCATAATATTTTCATCTTATTTATAATAATAAATTTAAACCACTCCATCAAATTATAAATAAAACTGAATTAAATTGATGTAGAGAAATAATAATCCCAAGGAAAGAAGATTTGAGAGGATATAGATCTAATATCTATCATGTAAACATGTAGAATGTACCTCATATCATCAAAAAATGACCAGGGTAAGATGAGAATTGATCTATATCGATGGGATTCCAAAACACCTAAAGAGAGAGTTTTTGGTGTTACATGGACTGGGAGAAATTTCATTGGGTTTGAGAAATCCAAAATCACTATATCTTATGTAAGAGAACATTTTATTAGGTTTAAACATTGTGAAAAACTTTATCATCATTTAATTAATGAGATCTATGTTCCCAAAAAACCATTCAACTCATAAAAAATAGAATAGATTTATTTCACATCATTAGGAACCCAATTATATATCCTCACAGATTCAATGAATGCATTTTAGGACATTGATCAGTCACTAAACCACATTGTGAACTGCGCATTAAAAAAATTTATCTATTATGTGTAATTTATTATCAATGTTATTATAATTTAAAAAAACTCCATTAGAACTAATCTCGGCCTCTAATGAGAACATAAGACTTTGGAAACACAAAAAGGGTTTAAATAGATAAATTTTTTTACTTATATTAGATAAAACATGAAACATTATCCTTTTGATAATAAACATCCATAACCATAGATATATCAAAAAAATTTCATCTGAACAACATCCCCATGAGATACCTCTAATTGATAACACCATCATATGAGTTAAACCACATCATTAGATGAATATCTTGAAAATAATCAATAGAAAATATCAACTCACAACACATTATATAGATAAATACCTATAATATTTGATTATGTTACAAAAACTGACAAAATTAAACTATATCAAAAAATAGAAAGGTTTTGACATATAAAATGAGAAATGTTATGTGTAAGGAGATAAAAATATAACAGACCAAAGTATAGAGTGTACATCCATTACCCACACCCCCAATTACTCTCTTCCACCCCTACATACCAATAGAATACAAGAGAAAAGGGAACCAAACACACATACACAATACCTATTCCTACTAGTCTATGGTCTCCATAGGATAGTCCTCTAGGTTCAAATAATAGTCAAAATTTATCTGGCCCAATTAGAGGGCATGGGAGTCATCAAGCATGTAACAGAAGAGATGTAAAGCCAAAAAACAACATGTATTCATATCATCCTTATTAATGTGTTATATGATATTACATAGAACAAACACGATCCTACACATTGAATGGACCATGAAACTTGTGAGAAATCATACTCATAGAGAAATACTTATCTACCCATTATAATGATTCTCCTTCAATAACACATTATCTACAACATAGAACTCTATAAGAAACCTCATATTATCGACATATGATTTTTTATGATCTTATGATAGCATTATCCCATCTCATATTACCTAAAATATATATATTTAATTTATTAATATTTCCAACCAGATAATTTCTACATCTCCATCCCCTGTAAAATAATATAGAGAAATAAAATTCCATTCATTAAAATCAATATGATGTTTTTTATCAAAGGAATAATGATAACTATTATTTAAATAAAACAAGACCATAATTATCTTCTTCATCCATATTCCTCAAATATCTAAGAAAAAAGTGCAACATGGATTAATTATTATTTCTATTCCACCACGTATGAACATCCATCCATAGATGGAAATGATTTATAAGGAATATAGGAGGAAAAACTCATGATGCAGACCTCTTTAATACGATGTGGTAAAACCTAGATCTCATTTATATATGGTCATCCTTTAAACAATACAGATATCCACCACCTCCTCTAGATACAACATTGACTATAACTCCACTAGTGTAGACACCAGGATAACATTAATGTTGGATTAATTTAATAGATGATAGATTATAACAAATATAAAATTGAAACACCCTATGATTGAGGTAAATTGGTATCTATGTCCCATGATATTTACACCCACTTCCACAGTGGAAAATTTTAGGACATCAGAAAACAATTAGTAATGAGTTTCTCTACCGTAACCTTCATGCACATAAAAAATTGAACAAAAATTAATGCCAATACATGATTCAGCACATGTAACCGATATAGAGTTCTTAGAGCATGAACTATCGTTATCACACTGAGATGTAATCACATGGATGAGATATAAAAATCATGCAGAACTATCTCACCTCTCATTAAAATAATATAAATACTTACATTGAACAATTACTAACCTTTTACCTCTATAGAGTTTCCATTAAGGGAATATGAAAATAAAACTCAATCCCTAAATACCACTAACATAATATCACTAACAAAGGAATCATATAACTATTACACTAATGAAGATAGAAATGATATCTATAAAATAAAATCAATGTCCCTGCCCACTCTTATATCATTATTCATTACTGATAGTTCTTCCATAACTCTTCAAGAATATCTATATTAACCCATAGAATCAGAAATTTAATTCATGCTAATTCATAACTTTACTGATCATGTGATGTTGGAAGAAGAAACAACTCAGTTTCTTATAGTTATTAAAAACAAAAAAACACTTACTGAAGAGGTAATGTCACCAGAATTAAAAAACACAATTTAATCCATAACATGATAATTGATGGAAATGTTAATTCCTTGGTGATGTAACTATTGAGTCACATAAGAAAAAATTGATAATTTCAAGATCAAAACAAATCCTATTCCTATTTGTTATGTGTACAATTAATCATAGAACTGAACTACTTCTATTGGAAAACAAGGGACTATAGCACTCTATTACTTCTCCTTTTGGTACACAAAAAATTCTTGACACTATTAAATCCATATGAATTCCAGATCATTCCATGATATGGATTTCAATGAAGTTATAACATGTGAGAATTCAGATATAATTCTAATATAATACCTTGAATGTCCCAAGAAAATCCACACCTCTCCCACTATTATGGTGGATTTCTATAATAAAATCTCTAATCCTCAATGTATCCATATGTACATCATGATTTTACATGACATTCCCAACTAAACAGAACACAAAATCCCAGAACATATATGTTAGAAAAATAATGAAAAGCTGGTTAGAATTAAGAACACTAAAAATGGAACACAAATACAATATATTATCCTCATGGGATTTGGGGTCCAAAAGGATGATGGAAATTCACACCACCACAAACATATTTTGGATCTCTCTCAATAGTATTGTCATAAAAATCATTAAAATTGCAATTTAATTCCTCTTAGTGAATGAAATCACCATAAAAAATATATATGTTTATGATAGAATGTCATCATCTGAATAGACTCATATTTTATTTGAGTCTAAGGATATATTGACAGCATATCCCTTTTTACTAACCAAATTTCACAATTTACGTTATTGAATAATTAATCAATCACTTATTGTTGAAAGAAGATATTCATCATCATTATGTTCAAGAGATTATAATTTATACACTGATTGAAACCATTAATGATCATATTATGTAACATGACTTATATACCCCATGGTGGCAGAACTGGCAACAAAAACCTCTCTGTAATAAATAATTGAGCTGTAATCAAAGATCTCACAACAAAGTAAGAACCATCCTATAAAGATACCTAGAGATTGGATAAACTCTTAACAATATATAGATACTGAAATATATAACTTATTGAGGTGTAATGATACAACATCCTTTGTTAATACATCATTGAAATATTCTACAACCTTATGAAATAGAAACAAAAAGAGCATCCATTGAACACATAATTAGATATTCTAAAATGGATGATAAGTATTGATTCCTCTTATCCCAATAAAGGACTCACACACCAACAATCACAACTTCCTCTCTACCAGTATCATATAAAACAACTAGCCTCTTGACTAAATTCCTGATATCAAATATTGAATTAAAAAAATACATTCTGATGATGATTTCATATGGTTATATTATTAATATTCATAATTTTTCCTTGATCGGTTCTTCCAAAACTATATGTCACAACCACTATATACGTTATAAAAGTATAATTGATCCATAAATATAGTATTCAAAGACAATTAAATTTTCTGCCTCTATACATAAACTCTCAAAGCATGGATGATGTTAGGTTATTCAAATAATTTCATCACACTTGAATCGAAAAATTGTAACAATTTATTAGTAAATATATTGGAACCCTGAATGATTTCTGACCGGACTCGGAGCTAGAAACACTAATGCATGATGATGACCGGTTCCTCTAAGACACTATTAACAACCACCTCCATGATAATTCTCTACACTATGAGGATAAAGCGCATATTAAGTTTTTACTTTTACTACCCCATATCATATATAGTTATCCCATATTAGAACAACATTATCCAACTATTTTATAGGAAACTAAAATAATAGTTGAACATGAAGAGGACCACCTGGTTCACAATTGATTCATAAAATGATCTGGAACACTAGTCATATATGTCCACAGTCGTCATGAGACAACAAATTTTATGATCCCTTTTAAAATTTTATAGATCCAAACCACACCATGGATGACTGAGACCACTTATTTCATGATAAAAATGATCCTATGACCACGTCTCTACATCATTTGTAAACTCGATGACTCTAATCCCATAATGATCTAGTTTTGGCTAGTTAAATTACATTGAATTATTCTCCCTCCAAAACGTCATGATATAAAATAAGAACAAATACGGTGATCATGCCTAATATAATTCAACAAAAATACAAATAGAAATTATTCTTTGTGGACTTTTTATCTTGAAATTGGTATGAAGAATATTTTATAGGGGTCCTAAAATAGTTCTTCGACATGACCATAATGAAGCACCCTTAATAATGGAAATGAATCTAACATGGACCATTTGACATCCCCATTAATGTATGTTTCTCTATAATTGAAAAATTATTGGTAAAACTCCCATGAAACATGAAACTTCTCATGATCCTTGAATAGTATGAACAACCACTTCCATAGTGAACCACATATAATTTTCATATCCAAAAAATCAAATATCTCTTAAAAAAGATTTTACTGAATATAAAGGATAATATATGGGGATTAAAGATGGTATATGATAAAAATAATTTTATATCCAATTTTATTGTATGTGTGCAAAGGATTTTAGAAGGAGTTTTTTATATGAAATGTGAGTAGAGCACTTGTATTTTTGAAAAGAAAAAGAATACCCACGTTTTTTCATCAGAACAGGATAAATAAATAACCTATATCAAATCATATAGGTGATGGGGTCTGATTTATTTAATATGATTACTTTTTTAAATTTTAATATGATATTTAATCCCTTATATTGTTTTTTTGACCCATGTAAACCCATTTTCACCTCGATTGTTATAAATAACTATTTTTCAGTTTTTTTACTATTCATAGTAGTCCACAATTATGTATACCTTTTCATATATTTTTATTTATTCTTTATATTTATATTAGATGCATTTATATAGATTGAATTCAAAGAAGTAGTATAATTTAATTTAAATTTAATCCTGGATGCTTTATAAGAAAGATGTTTTCGAAGTAGAAAATCCACATAAGTATAAAATTTTTAAATAAATAAATTCAATATTGAATTGGTAAAAAAGTAATAAAATTTTATTATAATTAAAATATTCAACTAAGTTTAATTTGAATACAATATTAATACTATTTCGGTGTATTTAATATAAGTAAAAAAATACAACCCATTATTTTTCATGATTCAATGAAATATTAATATCCTTAAAAATTTATTAAAAATAAACTCCACTGAAATTATATTATATTAATTAAAAAATATAATATTATTTTTTGGAATGAATTTTAGATATTTTGGTAAATAAGAATTTTAATATATATATGAAATATGAGATAGAATTTCATTTTTTGAAAATGGAATTTTTTAAAAATTAAATTAGATTTATTTTAAATATTATCTATAAAACAAGTAAGATGATTATAAATAATTTGATTTTATATATAATTTACACACTTAATTTAATAAATTTACTAAAATTTATTTTTCAAATTTATTGATCTAAAACATTTTTGATCATAATGAAATATTTTTTTTTGGAAAGATGTATTTTTACAAATAGTTGATATATATATATATATCTATTTCATTTGAAACCAAATATAATTATAGATATATTTCATAAACATTATATTCTCATTATTTAGTTAATAATATTCATACCTTTCTTTCCAAGGATATCAAATTATATTCATATTATATTATTTTTTTATTAGTATATCACATTTAATTTTATGTTATTGTTGAGTGTGGAATAAGATAAAAATTGTGTTTCCTGTAATACAATGTACAAAATTTACATTATGTTGAAAAATGATATACTTTGTATATCATGTAAAAAAATAATAAATGATTAAATTTATTGTTATAAAACATTTCCCAAAATCATGAAGTGTTATATTATACACCCTTAAAATGAATTATCCCTTATAATTTATCACCTTAGAATAATAAAAATGGATAAATATTCTTTATTACATCTATACTTTCCCAATTAACTTAATAAATAAATCGGTGTGATAAAAAATACATTCTGAGTGGTATTTTTTTATAAAACATTATCTGTTCGTTACAGAATACCCATAGGTTCTTACTCAAAATAAATACCATGCCCTTGTAGAACCTCATGTGATTTTAGTAAATCTGATAGATAGTGTATTTAATTAATCATGAAATATACATAGAACTCATCATGTATTAGAGAGAGGTTAAGTGTACACTCCATGTGGTAATATATAATCGTGATACAATATTGAATATCAAATAGACTAATATTCCTAGGGCTAATTTTTCCCTTCTTTCATCCATATTGATATATATACAATTACATAATCCCCAATGGATTGTTTTTCTACCCTTACATGTTTCTTAATGGATATAACCTTCTCGTAGATTACATCAAATATATCTCTTCCCAATATTTTTTTATTTAATTTCATTCCATCATATTGGATATATTCACTTACTTCCACGAATGGATTCATAAAAAATCATCTAAAAATTAAAATTAAATCAATCATTTTTGGAAAAATCATAAATGGAAATTTACTAATCCCAATCAAATTTTTATGGCATACAAAAAGATCATAGTGTATTATTTAGGGTTTAAAATTTACTCTCAGACTGACAATCTATTTAAGGATGATACATAGTGCTGAAACACAGATGTACATCACGAGTGTACTGAATAAATCATTAATATATAAAATTAACCCATATAACTTGATTATAACTAATTTAATGGTGTCCTATATGAACCGATACCACTTTGTTAATGTTATTTCTATTATATTAATCTAAATTGAAATATTCTCTCATAGAATATATTTTTGAACTCTTATAAAGGTCATAAACTAAAACACAATATTTCTTCTTCCTGATAGATAAGATAATACCTTATGGTTACCAATACCATTAATAATTTTTACACATCATGTAAATCCATTACTTTTCATATAAAATTATAAATATAATATATACAAAACAAATGGCACATATTTCCATAAATAAATCATAAAATGTCAATTATATTGATAATCTCACATCATATAAAATCTAAAAACTATTTTCAATGTAACTGATCATATTATAAACAATAAAAACTTACACTCATTATGGTATCAATAAATATTATATTAATCTTACATGGGGATATATACTCTTATTGATTATAATTCAAACTTTAATCCTTAAATATTATCATGTATTAAAAAAATTAATTAGATTCATGGGTACATCCTTATACTAGTATAAGATAAAATATTTTATAATTATTCTAGGGTGCATGTATATGGATATGCTAATTTCACTAATCAAATGAAATTTCACCAATTTGAGAACAATAGGATTTTTATAGTGCTAATTATCATACAATTGAAGATGATATTATTGACATAGGAGTGTAGAATATGTGTTCCATAATTACATTGATTCAATTAATCATTTATTATTACATAATATTCCACATTTACCCTTTAAATCAGAGGTAATTTTGTCTTATTGTCATAAATATCCCTTGGATTGGGACTTTAATAATCGTAATTTCTCATCTCTATGCATCTGAATCACTGGAGTGTGAGTGGTTCAATTTAATCAGATATATATAAATTCATTTAATTATCGAGACTATTCATAATAATATTATTATAATATGTTTAATGGATGGGATTACTACACTTAAAAACCCTATTTTTCATTCTTTCCCTTCCCTTGAGTTATTATTCTCACAGTTATTGAATGTAGGTTGCTAAAATTTCATTCCACCATGTGATTAATTCAATTTATCATGAGACTCAAGATTACATTTCTTATCAAAATCGTCGGAATGGTTGGAATCATAGATTTTCATTTATACTTCCAGTTATAATCTAATTACATATTTATAGATACTAAACCCACATATTACCATTGGAATAATATTATTTGATTTTAGTCCCCAAATTAATTGATCAATCATTAGATCTTGTGTGACGATTAAACAATATGTGAAACACAAATTCCCAAATATATAACAATTATATGTCCCAATTGGTTAATCATCAATTTTTTTAATGTCAGGTAATTTTTTATCCAACTTGATCCTAGAATGTATGGGATGTAATTTATGAAAACAAATTCAACTTAGACTCATCTAAATCAATGGATTATATTTCATCATCTTGAATCACAAACTTAATCAGTGCTTAACATTGACCTTCTTCACCATTAAAATGGTAAAATACTCAAATAAAAATATCATGTTTTGTTCCTTGTAGAATATAAAATATATTTTCAATTTTTCTAAAACAAAATTTGGCTTCAACATGGGAAGAAGTTCCACACAAACAAGGTGGATGCTATCTCACAATTTATTAAATAGAATATTGTTCCCCAATTAGGTCGTTTGTATACTCATCAAGGATCATGGCCTGATAATCTTTTTTGAATATAGAAATAATATTTTTTATTCAAGTTAACAAAAAAATTTTCAGAAGGAAAAAAAATTATTTCCCAACCCACAAAACATTTACATGATTCCTTAGTGATTCAAAGATTAACTAAAATAATGCTAATTTTAGAATCATTATTCAGAGTGGAAAACCAAATCATCATAAAAATGAATTATTAGAATGTTTAAATATTGAAACATTTTTTTACTATATGGTTCATCAGGCTTTAACTAAGTCATATATTTAATTACATAAATCCTTTATAATGGACTAAATTAGATTGTGAATTTTAAAAAAATACTACCTTGAAGTGGAAAACTAAGTGTCAAGAATGTATTATAGTTTTGAAATCGATAATGAATAATTCCACATCAATTCCCCTTTTCAATGTTATTACCCCTAGGTACCTGTTTCTCTATGCCACATCTAAATATTATATAAACATATGAATTTATTATTTTGAAAACCTCACAACATATTTTATAATGAAAACATTTGGATGTTTTCTTATAAATAGGATAATCCATATGGTTTTCACAAATGATTTTCATATGTTAATCTCCAATTACTTCATATAACATTACTTTATAAAAATGTTTCCCCACCATCATTTTTATACAAATATATCATAATATTTTAGATGCGATAAAATAAATTTCATTAACATAGGCATAAAGAACGTACTATTTACTGTATTTTGTTAGAAGAAACATAATATTAATTTATATTTAAATATATTCAAGAAATACCAAAATTAGCTTCTCATATAGTACTTTTATTAGGCATAAAATATATAAACCATTTTCTATAACTCAGGGAAGGACATATAAGAAACTGAGAGCTCCAATTCGCAATAAAGCTAAATATAAGAGTTTTAAGTCTTTTATGGTAGGAACAAAAATTATAATAATAATGGTTTTTATCCGGAAGATAATTAAAGAAGTATATACCCAACCATTCATATATCATAAACAATAGTCATGGAATAAGAATGTATAATATTAATAAAATGTTATAGATGAGTGATAATTTATACTAAATCAAATTGTGACCATATGATCATGTCATAAAAGAGTTAAATTATCATACATATATAAATATATTTTGTTCATTATGGTAAAATACCATTAACATCAACATAGTGAATCGACAAAAATAACATTTTTCCTATTTTTTACCAGGACAAAACAATTCCCATATTGAATAGAAAACATTTACTTCCTTCCCATTATTATCTCTTGAGATAGAAAGCCTTATTTAATACATTAGAGAGGGATATTGGTCAAATCAGTAGGAAAATTAAAACCGTAATTATTTTCTAAAAAATATCATAAAACCTTGATCTTGTAATTAAGTAATTACCCTTGTAAATAAAATAGTTTGTAAGAACATTTAATCAATTAACCATATCAAAACCAATGAATAATAAAAGGGGTTCATAAAAATTTCATCAAGAAAAAAATTAACCCACAAAAGAATTATAATGGATGATAATATTTAATTTTATCTATAGTAAATAATAATTAAAATCAAGTCCTGTAATTTTAAATGGAAAATAATTTTTACAGATCAATTCGGTCATTTCAATGGGAAATTAAATTTTCTATATTAAAAATCAAAAAAATTAATATAATATTTTCCAACTACTTTTAATTTAAAATAGTCTTTTAAATATATAAATAAACATTTATAATAATTATATTGTCAATATGGATGATAATACCACTCAATTTTACTATGTTACAACGAAGATTCCATTAACTTTTTTTTTATAAAATTCAAACAATCTATACTTTGATAACAACAACAATATTCATTTTATTATTGAAATATTTTATAATAGAAAATAAATATCTTTAAATTATCCCATAGTAACATAAATGTTTTTGAAAAAATATTATAAAACCTAGATATGGAAGGAATATGGTTTTAGATTGAAAATAGAAATAAAGAATATTATTCCTAAAAAATTAATTTGGGAAATTGAGTATATAAGGAGATGTAAAAATGGAATTTTTTTCTTATTAAATAAATATTTATGGTTAAAATCATTTATTATCATTTATGTACGTCTATTTTATTTCATCATTAGAATAATGAATATTAAAAAACCATTAAATAGTGAGATTTAATCATATAACATTTAATTAAAATGATGGTTATGTTGAACCACACACATCCACCACAGTCAACTACAATATTTAAAAATGATGGACACCTCTTTAATAAAATTATAATGGAATATAAAACAAATGAAATATTTCAGCGTGATATCCTTCCTTGAAGAATATACTATATCAAATTTATAATAATTAGTGAACAACAAATATCTATATCATGCTATTATGCCTCCATATGTGATAATATACTTGGAAATATTATGATAAGAGTAAATAAAAATACTCTACAAAAATATAATTCCTTAAATTTAGGAGATAAAATACTACAGTTGAATACTCGATGTCAAAAGTCATGTAGTTCTTTATCAAGTATTATCAACTGTCGTAATCCTTAAATAAACAATTATGACCTCTATATCAATAACATATCATTCCTCGATCCATAGAAAAAACAACATACTAAATTCCCTCCATTTGAAATAACAAAACATGACAACTTTTCAATAAAAACACCATCACCTTAAAGGCCCCCTTTGAAACTGGTCATTATAGGTACAATATGTCCCATTATTCATAAATATAGTTAAATGGGATACTATAATAGTTATGTTTCCCATTGACCTCGTGCAGTACACTTCAAATGGGATGAAACACTGACCATTCATCATTCTCTTGGGTCATTAAGAATCATGAACTCCATCAATAATTACTATATCCAAGGCTATACTAACAAAAAATATGAAATGACCAAAAATGCGTACTTCACATTTCCATAACAGAAACTTTACAATCATAACATAATTTTACTAATCTCAAAAAATTTCTAAGACAATCCTCAAATATTCTTCATGCTCATCATATGATGTATAGTAATTGAGTACATAATTAATGAAGACAATAATGAATTGGTCAATAAATAGTGACAATATTACAATCATAATATCCGTGAATATAGATGAAAATTCATATAAAGTAAACCTATCACAAGTAAATAATAGTCTTTCTAGAGACATAATAAAATTATCTATATAATATCATCCATAAAAACCCTTAACAGATGTCATCTAGACAAAATATTTATCATTTAGACCCTACACTAACCTCTAAACAGGTAATAGAGGAAATAAATCATAAAAATGGATACCTTTTCCCCCTCATCAATTTATTTAGTTGATAATTGTTAACAAAAAGGATCATAATCCCGTCATAAATTTTCACAAATTAAATAAGATATTTATTATGTATGATACTAGGAATGTGGAAATCATTTAATTGATGGAGATCCAAATGCACTCTCAACCACCTAAGATTGGTGGGGGTGACCAAATAAGAATTAGATGATATTACTATGGTCATAGTGAAAAAACAATTTTAGTATTCCAATCCATAATGTAGGGGTCATCCAAATAAATTATTGAGAACAACATCAATTTAATACTCTACTACTGATGATGTAAATATGTATGATGATCCCACATGACAAACTGTGATTCTAGTAAAATATTTTATGATGGGTTATAGTTTCTTGATAATGATCCCTACTTTTCTAGAAAATAGATAACTCCCTCCATAAAATGTGAATATCACCCCATAATAATAGATGAATCTATCTCTCTTGGGATGAAATTATATTCAGCCATAAACCATAGATAAGAAATTTCATAACAATATTAAATCATATGGACTCATCATGATAAAGTATAATAAATGAAAAAACTCTATTAACTAAAGTCCATCTCACATTATTAGTATATGTGTGATATATGAGAATAACACCCTATTGGAACTTATTTCCATAACTACTAGGATAATGTATCAGTGGAAATATCATTTAATCCCATGAAATATATTATGATAGAACAATCACACATTTATGAATATAAATATAGAAGACCATAACTAGAAAATACATAATTTCTAATTATAATTGTTCTGTGTGAATCCTGTTCAAACAAATCCATAACCTGTAACTTCTAGAGTCCCTGATCACCTACCCCTAGAGCCTGGGGTGGGCCACCTAGAAGATATGTTGGAAGTATCACACGAGTTCATCCTACAAAATCATATGATAAATCCATATCTCCTCCACACCAATATCTGAACTGAATCCTTATGGGAATCAATATCGATTCCAAAGTGATACCAAACCATGAATCTTCTTCTTATGTTGATATAAAAACATTGTATATCTATCTTATTCATAACAATGGGATAGGATGTCATGATTCATTTTTCATAACATGTCACAATAATTTTATCACACCTCTCATGGTTATTCAAATCATTTAGGTGACCCTCCACTTTGGAACAAACTCATTATCCATAATTAGGTATCGATCCACTTAATTTCCATCTTATTGGAATATCTCTTTCACCGAATATCTCTCTTGCACCCTACAATTAGTTGAAATTCCCAATGAGACTATGAGGAAACAGATCTGTCTATGAACACCATTTTCAATCATCGAGGTGTGGTATAATCTATCTAACATAATATAAAAGTAGTAAAATGTAATGTAATTGAAAAATTCTACACTCAAAAACTAACATATCACTCTCTTGTTGTATTTGAAACACCTGGTTCTACACCGAATGCATGATCAATGCATAATAATACTCATGAAATATTTACTAGAAGTCTCACCATGATATATTTACCTCATATTGTGTTTAGGTGAACAAGAACCACCATCACACTATTAATCCAATAATAAGATAGCATTTCAGAAATTTTTTTTGTCAATTAATGTTATAAACAAGACCAAAAACCTAGACCACCATAAAAATCCAATCCTATGGTTTCTCAGGGTATACATATTTAAAAATGAATAGTATTATCTATTCCTGGAAGATGATAAATTATATAGTCTTATTCATATCACATTCCTGACCTAAATGAACAAGACACCACTCGATTTTTGTTGGAACATCATCATACCACCATGGGGTAATTAACTCATTAAAACATCTCTAAATTGATTCCTTGTCATTCAATTGGACATTGGGAAAATCTTATATTAGAATACTATATTGTTATCCTAATAAATTTATTTCCCGAAAATTATCAAGACATGAAAAACTAGTTGACAATATATATATGGCTAGCTACCCTAATAATGTAATGAATGTCATCAAACCAAATCCTATAGCATACATTAACCATAAACTCCAAAAAATGGCATCCTGATGTATTGATTTGATAATAAGGTTATCAGAGTATTGATGAATGGATATGTATACTGAAACACTAACAATAGGTTTCCTATAATGAATGGTGTACTTGAGATACTCTAACACTATTTCCCTAATTTTGCGAAACAATCGTCACAATTGGTCAAAATTCAAATACAAAAATGAAGATGGAATTCTATTATAACAATCCATCATAACATGATCTATCTGTCAATTAATGTACAGAGGAATACTGAGTAAGACACAACAAGTCTACGTCTAATAGGATAAGATATGATAATAAATGTTGAGAATGCATAATATAAAATAATTGGTCACATACGAATGAATATGTAGAAATTCACACAACTATATACATTAAAATTGGACGATAAATTAAAAAATTATAGTATTATATTTTGTAAAACCATATAAGAAATATCATGTAGGATATTCAAGAAGTTATAAATATATAAAAACAATGAATAAAGGGGAAAAATAAATTAATAATAATAAATTATTTCCTAACCTAACCAAAATTGTGAAATGGGATAACTGAAGAGAACCATTATTCAAATATCTAAACGAAACCACTAAATACAGAAGATAAACCAAAATACCACTACTCTCCTCTGATTTCACTGCTGAGTAGAATGTCTCCTAATTCAGACTTGACACATATCACAATTTCCCATGTAGGGTGAGTACATACAATTCCATTAGAATTCCCAAAATCCCAATATTGAAAAAAATAATGATATAATATTTTATTATCTCAATCCATAGAAAGTGGGAAATGAATAATCAATCTATATCCATATGAATAGTCATACGCAATAGAGAAAAGTTATCCCTATATCCACATATAAACAATTAATGTTGAGTTTTTCTGGTGTTCATAATATAATAAATATAATATCTATATCCATAAAAAATATAAACAGAATCCAAGTTGAGGTGTCATATCCTCTTTACATCACTCTATTGTCTAGTGACCACTAACTCCCATGGAGGACCTATATTCCACTAGAGGATGATGATGGTGGAGTACAACTATATAGATACATGACCTATTCCTTATACTGAAGGGGGGGGTACTAAATCATTCTATTAAAATATTATATGTGACACATGACCTTGATTGAGGGGAGATTTTCCATCATTGACATCTCCCTAATAACAGTTCATGATCTTTTTCATCCTCAATAATTCTATAAGACAAGTATCAAAGTCATGCATAATCGTGTCATATATTGGATGATGAAACAAAGGCATGTACCACATCTTATATTGGATATTACTAATGATAGGAATGGTAATGTCTAAATTAATAGTCCATAAAAAATGATTTGCATGGTGGTTTTTCCTATGGAATGTGTAAGGAACCCATCATGGGTCACATAGTGTATGAATCAACATTTACACATAAATATTCTCCAACACTATGTGATTTTTAAAAGAGAAATATAATATTTAATAGTGTATATGGAATGAAATTCCATGTTTATAAGATAATGTAAATGAATTTAGTTTTACGGTATGATTCTTATGGTTCACCCAACCATAATATTTTAAAATAACATTATTTTTCATAAAGTATAATTCACACAAAATTGATCTTCAACAAATCATGACATATTATTTGAATATTATTTTCATATCCGAGAAATTTAATTGGTGGATGTTAATATTAATAATAGAATGATAATATATATATATATATATAGTAATAAATAATTATAATTGTATTGATTAATTGTTATGAAATAGTAACTCAATTTTTATTAATGTTATTTTAATTTTATAAAAAAAAATTTAAAATTATTTAGATTGAGAAAATGTTATTATTAATTTTTAAAATGTATGTAATATTATTATACAATTAATTTTTATTAAAACAACATATCAAAATTATCAAAGGGTAAAATTATCATTTTAAGCAAATATTTATTTTCTAGTTAATAGTGGAAAATAGAAATTTTCATTGAAAGAATTATTTTTCTTTTAACCATCATAAATGATATATTTTTTTATTATAAATTTGTTTCAAGGTAAAATTAAAAATATTATATTATAAAAATTCAACTTGGCTCATTGTAGACAATTTCTTGGTTGATTTTAGAATAAAACATTTTTTTTCTAAAAAGATCTTTTATCTATAAAAACATGTTATTACATTTTGAAGGATAAATTATAAATTATATTATCAAAATTAATTTTTGTGAATTTTGAAAAATGGAAACTATATTTAATTTCATGATTACAAAAATATTAAATACATTTGTTTTATTATTTTTTAATTATTGATAATATCCTTAGTACTTTTTATTACCTTGGTAATGTGTAACTAAATTTATTTAGTTTATAATATTTTCATAAGAAATTTTAAATGATGTATCCATTTATAAATATATTATTGGGGGATTATATATCATTCATAATCATCAAATTGTTGAATTTATTATATATTTTGGACAAATTTATGAGATTATAACATTTATAGTATTTTATTTAGTGAAATATCAAACATGCCACACACTAGTTTTAAATAATTTTATTGTTTATAATGTGTTATTATAAATATTATATGTTTCACTACAGATATAATTAAGAAATGAAAAATATTTATCTTCATAATCATTGTTTATTTATAATTTTCAGTTATCATCTAATTATCTTATATTCATACAGGATGGTAACATAGTAATTATTCAACTAAAAAAAACAAAATAAATGATATTTAAAAACAAATATGTAATATAATTAGGGATAAATAATGTTTCCCATGAAATTTATTGATAAAAATGATATTTTAGGGATATAATTAAAAAATATAATTATTTTTATTCTTATTATAATAATAAATTCAATGTATGAAAAAATTTGAAAAAGATAAAATATTTATATTTTATAATAAATAGAATTTTCATAAATGATACAAAATTTCTAAAATCTATAGATTTAGAGAAATGTATGGTATATGGTTAATTACATCAATATTTTTCCATTTATGGATTTTTTTTCTTTATAGTAACATTTTTTACCATTTGATTGTAGAAAATTGAAATATTATAGTAATTTTAAAAAGGGTTAAGAGGTGTTTAAAACTAAATGTTATGGGTAAAAACATTAAATAAACATGATAAATTGTTTTTTGTGATTGAATTTGGAAATTTATTATCATTGTTTTTTATTTATATTAGTTTTGATGACATTTACCCGAGTAATAATATATTTTAATTTAATATTTTATGAAATTCTCTAAACACCATTCCCCTCAATTATAAATCAGAACCCATTCCATAATTAATTTTTAAATTTTAATGAAATCTTTATAAATAAAATCCTATAAATAAATATTATTATAAACTAATATCAATATTCATGAGCTTATTTACCTTCAAATATTGAAATCCTAAGGCTATTTAAGAGAGATCTAATGGGAGTCCTCCATTGAAGATGTAATCATATTTTCCTAATTCTTCATGTTTATTTATTCTTATACATACTCATAGTGTGTTATAAAAATAATAAAATAATAAAATGGTATCACAAGTATACTTATATGTTTTTATTATTGCGTGATAAACATTTTCCATCCCTTTTCTATCATACTAAATTTGAAATAATCACTTATGAGTATTAATTATTTTTTATCTATACATACAGATGTATTTCATTAATCATTATCAGTTGAATAATTTAAATATATATGAATTAGATATGTAAGTTATATTTGAACTAAAAAATACTCTACAATGGTCAATTATTCCATATATTTCTATTTTTATTCAATTTAAAAAATAGTGATCATTCTTATGTATGACCTTGTACTTCCCTAAACAGTCATATTTATCTTTTTATATCTAAATATTATGGATGAAGATAAATAAATATATATATATTTAAAATATATTATATTTATACTGTTGTTAATATTTTTGAAATGATGGGACCATAACAAAAGTAACAAATACTATAACGAACAAATCAAATCATACATGAAAAACAAAGCAGTTAACAATTGAAATAATGATAATAGTAAAATTATTTTTATAAAATTGGTTATAAAATTATATAAATGTATAATACATGAATAAAATATCTTTATGTAAGTATTATAAATTTAAAATTTTTGTATTAGATGTTAAAAGAACTTATGAGGCACGTCGTACCAAAGTTATGGGTTTGTTGTCTTACTTTTACATTTTTGTGACATTTTCCTTATTGACTACTAATTTAATTTATTATATTATACCAACCCAATTTATATATTATAAAATTATTCAAAATTAATTCACTATATTAAATGTTTCATCTTAGGTTATTTTTATAATTGGGCTTATGATTGAAAAGAATACATTGTGGTAATGGTTTGTTTCGACATCTTGTCATTAGTTGGGTTTTTATATTTGCATGACTCGGCTAAGGAATATTTATATTAAATGAAATTTTTTTATAAATTATTTTAAAAAAATTTCATAAAATCCTCCACTGATTTATTATGTTCATTTTTACAATCATTTCATAGATTATAATTTTTGAAAGTATTATACTTCATGTTTTCCTATCTAGGTATTTTATCAATATTTTAATAAATGTATGAATGAATGATATATTAAACTATACAGACTGAAGGTAGTTTCCCTCTATCATGATATATCAATGATTTTATGCTTCCATTAAAAATTTAAAAGGATAATTTCAACAAAAAAAATATTTATTTACTACATGATAATTTATTTGATTTTAAAAATTATTATTCTTGTATTAAATTATATTTTACAAAATAAATACTCATGTAACCTATTTAATATATATTTATAAATGTGAAAAACTTGTTTTGAATATTATATTTAGGATTTAATTTAATGATATGATTAATATAATTTTTTGATTGTTAATGATATGTATTTATATGGAGTGTTTTGATATTATAAATGTATAGTTCACCAAATATATAATGTTATGGATTTTGATATGGTATATTTATTAAACTCAATTTTATATTTATATGAATCTATAATTTGATATAGATATTGTTTCGAGATAAGAAGTTTACACATTAAATTCATTGTTAGGTCTCATGTGAAAAACAATATTCTGTTTTGGATGATCTATAACCCATTTATTCATATCTTATAGAACAATGCCTTGATGGAGATTTTTTTATGTGATGAATAAGACTATGATAGTATGTGTTATATATCTATCATTGGAAATTATATTATTATTAAATTAGTTATTGATGTCTATTTTATTATTCAATATGTTAAAATTTCTATGGATATGTTTCTCTATCATATGCTTAATTATTTTTGAATTATTTTGAAATAAATTGTTTCTTTGATAACATTTGTCATGTACATGTTATTAATTAAATGGAATGTGTTTTCTATTATTTACCTATCCAAAATGTTTATGGCATGTTTATTCATTATAACATACATTGTATGAATAAACTTACTGATAATTATTTGACACCATGTTGTTATGTTTCCTTTCTTCACAATTATAGTAAGAGTATTATATTAGATATGAAATGATATTATACCTGGAATAAAATTTTTATAATAAAATATATTTTTTCATTTTTTGTATTCAATGATAATGGGAAATTCATTTCTTTATCCTGTATAAAAATATTACAGAACTATATGGACTTTTTTATGTGATACCTTATATTTGCAAACAATGATATAATGTAACCATGAATTTTGGTCTACTAGGGTCGGGTTCATAATAATTTGTATAATTGGATGTTTAGTAGAATAATTTGGAAAAATATGAAGTAAAAAATATATATATTATAAAACAACAATATTATATGAGTTGAGTATATGTATAGAAGAACATTTGAATGTTTTTGGTATGATATATATTACATGGTATATTATAGTAGTACATGCTAATTTGGATACATCTAGTTGACATGGTTCTAGCACTGATGTATACTAGTGGTAAAATTTCTCAAAATGGGCAATCATGATATACTCAAGAAATACATGGTACAAATATATAGACTATTCTAAGAAACCAGTTTGAAAAAATATGGTGATATGAATTTTTCACTTATTATTTTCATTATCAACCATCGTGCTGGATTTGAATTGATGATGACAATTAATACTGAGGATAAACATAAGAGGACATATATTGAAAAGATGATATCATGATTAGAAAATTTAATATATTAGAGCTCAAGATTTTGATATTAAAAAATAAGATTATAGTTTTTGAAACTATGATTTTTTATTTATAGCATTAATATTAACATTAAAAACATGGTTAGTTATCAAAGAGAATGGTATATTTTTTAAGGAGATAAAGAAATGGATAATATCTAGGGTGAAGGAGGTTTCCATTATTCGTAATTATTTATGAGGATATATTACTACTATAATGCATTATAATTGACTATTATACATTCCAAAATGTTCACTATAATATTAAATACGTGATGCCACTGAGGAAAGAAGGTTAAATTTCATTCATGTAATAAATTTCAAAATAGTCACCCTGTAGATTTCCTAAATCTAACTAAAAAATTGATAATTTCTAGAAAATATGGAGACATAGAATTTACTTACTAAGGAGAAACAAAAATTTATATTCACATAAGGGAAATTACTAATGATTTCATTATTGTGTTACCTATGGTTTAATGTTTTAATTGGGTAATGTGAGGTTATTATAGAAATATATGACGTGTGGATAAACCCTTGATGAGAATCCTCAAGGTTTTATGGGTAACTGTTATTTTGTTGAAGATTAAGAGTTTACAAATTAAATAAAAAATGAAAGATTGTTAATGAATATTTTGGTGAATCCATGTTAATTGTTTAAGAATGTTTAGGGATGATTAATTTGTTTATCTCAATTAATTATGTAATAGTAGTATTTTATTAATGATGTTATTGTTATATTAATTGTGAAATGAATATTGATTAAAATTTAGTACTATTTCAATGTAGATCTATGATAATATGTTCAACCACATAATTTACTAGAAAAGATATTAAAATTATGTAAAATCTAATTATAATACATATTATGTTCCTAATGTTGAGTCAATAATAATTAATTTATATTAATTAAATAATGATATTAAAAAATTATGTGAGATAATAATGATAGATATGGATCTGATTTCTAATTTTAAGTAAAAGTTGTTTCTTTTTTCATGGATAGTGATTACTATTATGTTGGATTAATATAATAAACTCTATGATTTGAGACATTATTTAAGGAAAAACGAGATATTTAATATTTGTAATCTGGAATGTTTTCATTATTCATTTATTGCGATTCATGTTATTGCATGTTTCAGGATATGATGCTATGATAATACATTCATGTGACATTAAGATATACATAATCTAGTTTATGGAATCACAGGTTATGATGATTATGTAATTATGTGTCCTTGTATATATACATGTTGAATTTTAATTTGGAATGATGTATTTTAGAAGAGTTATAACAAGAAAAATTTATTGTATATATTATGTTCATCCCTGTGTGATGTTTGAAAAAAGTATTTTTCCATTTCTTTCCATGGAGAATATCTATATATATGAGGAATGAAATTTCATAAATTTAATGAGATAGTGATATATTAAATTTTAATTAAACTGCACCAGTCCTAAAATGTTTTATTGAAATTCCATTTCATGGTGTATGAGATGAATTAGGAAAACATCAATGAACATCCCAAAGGTGAAATTGTGCATATGAAATATAATTATAACAATTCAATATAATTCTTTATGTACTTAGTATAGAAGGAGATGGAATTTTACCACACATGGAAAATGTTCTCTAAATAATAGTGTTATCTTACTACCATTATATATAATGATTCAATGGATTTGGGTTATCAAATAATTAGGGTTTTTTGGTTGTTTGCATTCATGTGTTCAGTAATATTCTTATGATTAATTACCACAATCATACTCCATCGTTATTTGGGCATTAATATTTTCATCAATTTCAATATTCTCACATCCACCCTTTGTTCTCCAACTAGGAACCCCAGTTATATGATTATTTGATGTGAATTTATGACATTTCATTATCACTTGTCAATATGATATTTTATAGACCCACATCATGATGTGGTATTTCAAAAAGTTATTTTTAAATTCCAAAAAATTGATTATAGATACACATTAAATTGTGAGGATTCAATTTAATTATGTGGGGATATAATGTAACACCCCATGAATTTTAATATAGGACCGTTATATTAAATATGGTATATGACATGCAACAACTAATTTTGATCGGAATGAAACACCCTAATATTTTAAAGTTTGATTACATTAAAAAAATTAATCTTTATGACATATTGTTGTGAACATACCCATTTGAATTTAAAATAATATTGTTTCTATGTAATTTCCTTGATCTTACTAATATATTACTTTATTATATTCTAATGTTTGGGGTGTCATGAACCCCATTTGTGAGTTAAGAGTGAATTGGTGACAGTGTTAGGGTGATTCTATGGTGTCACAAATCTGTTTCACCAATCAATATCGCCACCAAGATTCACCCATCGGCCTCACCAATCGGTCCCACACCAAAATAGTAACACCATGGGGTGTTGGGTTTCCTTCTCAGTTTTCACTTAATGACTCTTTAATGTTATATAAAGTTTTTTAGTTGATTTTAAGGTTGGTAAAGGATATTTTAAATTCCCAAAGATTTGGGAGATGCTTTAATTACCAAAATGTGTGCCCTTTTAATTAATTTCATACCCTTTGTCAGGTTTCTTGTCACACCCATGTTTTGAATATTTCATGAATTATATATAACCTATTTACTATCCTTAGTGTGGTGGTATATGTCCCTATCTCCAAAAGAATTATTAAATCTTAAATAATTCCAACATGTGAATCCTCATAGCCATGTGGTCAAATAACAAGCCACATTTCCAACACTTAAAAATTACATTTCTTTTAACTATAGGATCTGAACTTTTTACCATGCTAAGATCTTCTTCATTGGTATCGTTTTTACCTTTGGGCTCCCTTTCAGTTCCCCTTTCAGATATGAGTTGTGCCTGGGTGAGAGCCCTTATGTTCTGTTCTACTGGCAATTTCCGGTCGCGTGACCCCAATTCTTATCTCATGGAGAAAACAATAACCCATGATCATCCATGTTGGGATTCATCCTTTGTCTTTATTTAATATTCTTCATCTGGGGTGGGTATGTTTTTTTTTCGGGCATAGATGAAAACAAATTTAATGAATATAATAATATGACATTAACGACTAAAGGGTGGGGGAATATGATGAGGTTGTTATGTTTTTACCTTCATTTTTATGTTTTTAATTTAATGGTCTCATGTCCAATAAAAATTGTGGACATTCGGGGTCCTTTAATGCTCATTAATGAATCCTTATTTTCTAGATAATTATGTTATTTAATGATTGTAACATGGAATCTCATTGTGAGATGTTGTTCATTTGCAAAACTACAGTCGTGTAGAGCCGACGGTAAATGTTCTGGACTCAATATGTTGGGGGATTTTTTTTGTTCCAGTACATTGAGGAATATCATGGTATCCCATTTTGATGTTATATTTCACTATAGAACCATGAGTTAATGATTAAATACCTTTTTGGATGTTTACAATTAGTTGTAATTTTGGCTTGCGGTTATGCTTCTTAGTTTCTGGGTAATTAAGGAAAAATTAAATAGAATCACTTGAACATGATAACGAGAATGGTAACAATGGGGAAATGTTTTATAGGAGTGATATATGCTCTAGATGTGGTTTTTTTGTACTTGTTCATGTGGCAGTAGTAGTAGGACTGGTTGTGAACAGGATAGTAGTTGGATTCGAGGCACTTATTTTGTGATGAGTTGTTGATTAACAATATGTATAAAATTTACTTATTGTTTTTCTTATATTCACCCCTCCCATTTTGACAACATCATGATGAATACCACAATTCCATGGAAGAGGGTATTTTCCCAACATTTCTATTAGTGGCTGGTTTTTAGCACAGTTACGTTGCCTCTTCCATGTTTCCCAAGACTCTTTATTCATACTGTGACATCATGTGGTTCTTCATAGCCCAATATTATTCAGGTAGGGTGTGTTGTTGTGGGATTTCCTAGGTGAGTGCGGGAAAGTTTGTTTCCCATGTGTCTGTTGGATGAGGACCATGTGTGTTGGTGCATTTCCATGTTTGTTCTGGCCCAGGTGTGTGTGGACAGGTTTGTTTCCCAGGTGTCTTGGGGATGTGGCCCATGTGTCTGTGGGTATGAAGTGTGGGGGTTAAGGCCCAGTTTCTTGTAGGTGAGATGTTTGGTTGTGGTAGCCCTGGTGTTTGTGGGAGAGATAAATGTGCGATTGGGATGGCCCATATTATTGTTGTTGGGGTGGCTGTGAGAATGCAATAGAACTTGTGGGGAAGGTCTGATGAGTAGAAGGTTCAAATCAACCATTTTAAAAGAGGGGTGCGGTACCCCAATATTGATGTTCTGTTAAAATTAATTTACATGTCTTGTGTTACTTATAGAGTGTTCCTTGGATAGGATGGGTGGATAGTTTTCTTTTGGATTCCCTACTATGTATACTTATATACTCAACCTACAAATAAAAAACTACATTCAGGTTTCCCGGAGGTTATTGAGGATCATGCTATACATTACTAGGTCGAGCATCAAGTAATTTTTCATTACGACTTTTCATTTCATTTGGTAATTTCATTTAGTGTTTTCTTGTACTTTGTATGAATTTATATTGAACATGAATATGGTAATGGATGGTTGGAATAAAATTTATCTTTACTCAATGGAGTTTCTGGGATTTACGATCCTAACTCCTTATCTTATAATATAAAGGGAAGTCCCTTCCATTTATTTGAGATTATATACACATGGGGCTAGTCACGATTGTAGGGCCTACTGAGGTCGGGAATCAGTGATCATTATATCTCATTCACATTGAAGATGGAATGGAAGGGAATCTTGTTGTCCTTTCCATCATATTGGAGTAGGTGATTCATGATAGAAAATATCAGATCTGATGGAAGAGATATTGGATGGTGTTCGAGATTAGGCATGGGGAGGATTTCATGGGCAGGTATAGAAATAGTGTTTGGCGACCTTCATACATGATATATTCCAGGATAGACCAACCCGGAAATAAGATTTTATGGCCCCCCATGTTCTGTTTCATGGACTTCGAGCCTACCAATGACTATTTAAGGCAACATTGATTTTAGGGTAGAGACCACATGGAATGTACATGCATTATACAAACTTGTGTTCCTTCTTGAGCAAGGGTGTCTTGGAATAAAAATAAATAAAAAAAGGAAACCCTTTTTAAATTTTATACTACAATGAATTAGGCATTCCTTGACTGCATTGATGTTATAGAACCCAGATTTCATCCACGAGTGGTATGGGTAGTCGAGATCAAACAGGTTGATCTGGTTGAATAGAAGAGGGCTGATCAAGTGGAGGAGGATGAGAAGTGACAAAATATGCTTTGTGAAATCTAGTAGAAAACTCTGAGAATGTACGAGGGATAAATCTCGGACATGGATATGAATAGATGGCTCAAGGATTCAGTTATCGCATTCTACTTGATCTACGATCTGACATATTACTCAGTTCCTCTATAAATGATATATATTCGGGGAGTGGAACGTTAGAGGTGGAAGCTTTATCATGGGGAGAAGAAGAAGGTTGAGGTTTCATTGACTGACAATGATAAATATTTCTAGTAAGAATTCATTTCTTCCATGATGAAGGTTGAAAATATTCCAAAGATTCTCTCCCACCATTGTGTCAGTATGACTGTGAGGGAACTGAGGATCAATTTAAATGATCTATTTTGTTTTTCTCCATAACCCATTCTGGATAAGACGTCATGGAAAACACTATTAGCGGTAGAACTCTGACATTGTATATATTATATATTTATTCTCTTTACCCTACCGATGAAAATGGAGGTTCAGTAGAAGGTTGAAGTGGAGTAGAGGATGCACACACTAGTAGGAGTGCCATTATTAGGTAGCTAGTTGAGTTCCTCAAATGGTAAATCCATCAGTACCCGCCCTCCTATATCCAAGAGTTCTAGGTTTCATCTGATGGGGAGAATTCCTCATGAGTCCCATTCTCGATATCCTAGTCCTCACTTGTTCTCCATGGGCCTAGGAACGAGGTGCATTAAATGTGGCTGATGTGGGAATCATTAGAATTAGCACCCTGACCGTGTGTAATATGTTGGGGGTATCCATGTTCAATGCCCACCTCTACAACAACTGTTTGAGCTAGGTCCTTCTAGTATTAGTGGTATTGGTCTCCCACTCCACTTAGGGTGTATGATGCCTGAGGATGCAATCATTAGGGAACTTAGTAGGGAACTCAATTAGGGAATGGTCGCGGAGGCAGTCGACAATGGAGTTGAATTGGTGTTGGGTTTGAAATGTTTCATGCCACTAAGAAGACAGTTCGAGCAGTGTTAGATGTTGTTTGAGATACGATCAGTTTGTTTAGTACTCTTCCATGTGTGTGGATTGATTCAAGAGATTCACACTCCTTTTTTGTAACTATTCAATCCCATGCCTTGGGTCATGATGTAGAAATACTTTCCCTGACCCTAGTGTTGAGAATTCCAGTTTTATGTTAGACCAACAAGTTTGATGTCTTTTGATGATGCCTGATGTCAGGATTAAGTCTAGTGGGTATCTCATACTGCTACTTGGGCAGCCATATGATGTTATCCTAATAATTGACTTGAAATTTTCTATGCATGTTTTTATCGACTGCTTCTATAGAAGGGTTGTGTTCTTAGATAATGGAGGCCATCGTGTATGTTTTTTTGGAGGGAAGTGTTTCTAGGAGGGCTACCAGAATGTGGAGCCCCTTCTATCCTTTGATGAGGTGTTTTTGTGGAATCACAGTCTTAGAGATGGAGTATGTTATTTGGGTTTTTAGTGAGTTCCTGAACATCTTCCATGAAGTGGTTGTGACTCTAACCCCTCAAGGTGATGTTGAGTTCGAGATAGACATACTAATCGGTGCCTATATTATTTTAATGGCTCTCTATCAGATGGTTCTGTCTTAGTAATCCATGATATTATGGAATATGTATTATGGAATCTATCTTTCATTATAATCCCACATCACAACGCCATACATTTGAATTCAAAAAAAAACATTGAGTATACATGGTGGAGCCCGATTAATCGAGAATTCAACCAAACATACCAACCATTCCAACACATAATGAGTGGTCAAAACCATTTTTGGGGAAATAAAAAAATTATTGAAACATGGCATACCAATTTTAATGAATCATCATTAGTAAAAACAATGAAATATTAAAAATACAAAACTTTTTACAATACATGGATGAAATCAAATGTTAGCATTGAAAACTCAAGTTCTATGTTTTGGTAAATTATTGAATGTGAATGGTTAATCAAATTATTAATGAATTTAATAAATTTCACAGATTATAATTTATATATAATAGTGAAAAATATATTTTTAATACAAATTACCAATTATTTAATTATAATTAAAGAGATAGGGAAATGGAACTAGTCCCATTTATAAGAGGACTAAGTCAAAACACCCCACCACACAACCCTTCTATCAATGACCACACAAAACATACTTTATCATATTTCAATTTTAAGAACATTAAAAAATATATAAGGAAACATAAAACATATATAATTATTCACATGGCCATGAATATGTACATGCTTGTCCTTACATATATTCTGGCACAAGAACATACCCATATAAACATACACATGTATTAATTTCTCACTTTCATATAAGAACACATATAAAATATATATATATATATATTCAAACTGCCATTCGTAATTATATAAAGTGGAAACTATATATATATATATATTACAGGCCCGGGTATTTTCATTCAATTCACCTTCTACTATGTTGATTCGAATCCATCACAATATAGTCCAATGTAATATAGGATTGAATAAGATACAAAATAATTACAAAAGCTAAAATTAATATGGGAATAAATAATTAAAAAGAAATAAATCATAATAAAAACTGATATAAACCCACTACCTTCCATGATCATTTCTAGAACCATCATAAAAATTTCTCAAAAAATCGTGACACTAATGAAACTATAAATATATTTTTATCTTTTATACCCAGGATTTGACATCATCTAATCATTCATAAGTGAGGAAGATATAAATACTAATAGTATATAAATTGAGGAAGAAACTATACAAATGGAAATTTGACCTTAAATCACAATGAATCTATAACAAATCATAATGTGAATATGAGGATATATTATTTTAAAATTATATATGGAGGGGTGTTTGGGCCAAATAATCAAGTGTGGCCAAGTGATTTGATAGAGTGGGTCTCATCCAATGGATTTTGTGATAGTTAGATCTATAGATTTCTAGGGATATCATTTTAATAGATGTCATGTGAGGGAGATGTATTGATGCATGGTATAGTGGGGTCCTAATGGAGAGTGGACTCATGAGAGGGAAAGGATAAATGGACATGGAGTGTATTGTATATTGTTTTATATTTTATATTATTCTATTTTATGTTAATTTATTTATTGTAATATTAGTAAAAAAGATAAATCACATAGTATGGAAAACAATTCTTCAACTATTTTCCCTATACTAGGCTGTTGGAGCACCATGCATGGGATATATGAATAGTTTTGGAAGACGAGCTACAACAACATAGTTATCTATATCAAAAACTACACAATAATTTTCACAATTACAACATGGATTTACAAACTTTGTGCCTTAACTATACAATAGGATATTCGAGCGCAAAAAACACTCATTTCAAGGGAGGGAAAACTAGAAGATAAAATAAGTAAATAAGAAATAAAAAAAGAAAAAAATTTATAGGGGTCTAAAAATTCTCCCCAACATGAAAAATTGGGCCCCCAAAAATTATAAAGATTTATTATCAATAAAGAACGAATAAATGAAGAGATACAACGAAAATAATGGCCTAAAAACTCAACGAGTATATAAGAAATACATTTATAATTTCATGAACATGAAACAAGGAAATCCCAAAAAAACTACGTGTCTATCATAAAAATTGTATCATATAAGGAATATATATCATGAGAAAATTGTTGGAAAACAATATGATAATAGATTATAATTATGAGGAACACCTTTTTACCAAAATAAACCAATTAATCAAATCCCTAATAACAAAAATATTAATTAAAATTATCATGGACAATTCAGGATCTCCACGAGCAACCATCAAAAAAACCACTTTCTAGGAAATCTAATTACTATTATACGAATCCTTTATTTTTATGTCACATTAACAAATGATTAGTTAAAATATATTACACTTAATACAACCATAATGATCATCATATCAACTATATTATTGAACTAGGTACATGAAATAAGAACCTATAATGGGGAAATCACCGCCATTATTGAGAAAATATATATCAAGATCATTATATTCCCTGAAGAAAAAAAATTATTTGATAAACTGGGAAAATACACAAAAATGGTCATGTTATAAATCCTACTAATTGAATAAACTTGTACTAATAAAAAAAGAAACATAAATTCGAGGAAATGGGGATATCCAATAAGAGAACTAATCATAAATATGAATGATGATACGTTATATTTGAATGATATTCATAAAAAAACACTGTAAATGTGGGACAACATAAAACACTTCATCCTATACATAGGATTAGGATAACTACCATGAAATCATGGTTGAAAAATTCCCATTAAGGAATCATTTTCAATACTTATTAAAACATGAATTATTATGTAAATAATCATTATCCATTGAATTTTATCATTATATAAGACTTTTCACAATGATCACATTCATTTCATTCTAATGCTTATATTACCCATATAAGTCATAAAAATTAATTCATTTATTTTTATATATTATTCCTTGATTTTTTTTTTGTGAAATACTTAATGGTACATCATATGTCAAATAATTATAAATTTATAAATGCTAAAACCCATGAAAAGAAATTTGTATGTTGTTCCCTATATAATTATTTTTGTACAGAAAATCATGGTGATCTTTCGGGAGCATAAAATTTCACATAAAAATATATATAATAGGTTAATAATAGTTGGAGGGGTCTATAATTTTTAAACATCAATTTGCCATTAATAGGTATGTGTATTGACATATCCCAACATTTTGAATTAGAAAATTAAGGCATAATGTAATAATGAAACTATAATTAAGAGGAGAATGAGAGGATTCCTTGCTGGAGTGTGTGAATCCAAATGCATTGGAATATCATCATATGATCTTGGGGGCACCATAGGGGGGCTATATAGTATGGAGGATAGTGTTAGGATTTTATCTAATAATAATGATTAAATATAATTTGTATCATGATTCGATTAATATAACACAAAAATATATATTTATTTATAATATCTCAACCATTGGTTATTTACACAATATAATAAAATAACCAAAAAAACCATCACGTGGTAGATACAATCAATTTCAATAAAATGGGAGTGGTTTTCATTCATTTATAAGGGATAAGGCCTTACATAATTATAGAATTCCTATTATTACATGTAAGTGAATCCAATTTACAATGAAATGATTTTAAAACTATAAAATATATTAATAGTACTGTAATATTCAAAATGGATTCTAAAATTAATCAAATAAACATATTTTTATAATATTTTAAACGTAAATCACATCTATGCTCTTTGATACCCTGTAGAGTATTTATTACATCACTTTGTAATTCATTATGATGATATAATACATAACTTATACAAATAATGTATTTCGTTATTACTAAAAAAATTAATATATCATAAAAAGATGAAAAAATCTCATTAGGATCATTTTAATATTATATTATAAAATTTATATTTCTTAAATAAATAATTTACAAATTTTTTTAATTTTTAAATTTATAATAAAACATTAATTTTTTTAGAAATGACGTTTTTTTACAATAGATGTTTTCAATGAATTATAAATATCACATCTTTCTTAATAAAAACTATATGAAAAATTGTTTTAAAATTATGGAATAATTATATTTTATTAAAATAATAGTTATAATTAAAATCCTGTAATTCCTAAAATTAAATTTCATAATTAAATTTGAATATTTTAGAAAATGTAGTTCTGTTTTATTATATAAAATCATTAATAATATAACAAGAAAAGGATGAAAACATATCAATTTTTATGTACATACTCATATTTCTAGGGTATTGATACATATACCTATAATACAGTAGTAAATTCCCTAATAATAAGGTGTGAAATAGTGAAACGTTAATGGGGTTGTTCGATGTACATTTGTTTTGATACGATATCAATTAGCGTGAACATATATCATAAATAGTTTTTATCTTTATGATGTGGCTGTATAACATAACAGATATGGTCAATAGAAAATCCCCATGATTTTGTCTCACCTACAAACACCAATAATTTTTCATCATAGGGAATGATAATATTGGATTAGAACAACACATAAATTGTATGTGTGAGTAGGTTTTCATAAAAATATATTTTTATAGTAATCATATTATAATAGCTAAATTACTATATTATCAACTGTAATGGTTCATATTGTTCATTTAAATATGATAGTTTTTTAATAATACCAATGATGATCATTTATTTTCTTAAACTATATTACATAACATTACATTTACATTAAATAATGAGGGAATTTTATTTATAATAATTCAGGTTGTTATGATAACGATTAGTGTTAGGTTGGGAGGAGACAATAAAATGAGCCATCACGCACACATAGAAGTTAGGTTCACCCTAATATTATCTTATGGCATCTTCCCTACCATTTTAGAACATTGTTCGACACTGGATTCCTCAATTCATAACAAAGTAAAAATCCCAAAAAACACCTCTAGCATTTTTGTGGCCTCTTAACATTCAAATTCACAACTGAAAAGCTAAATAGAAGACAACAATAGGGCATATAACAGGTCACATTACCTTTTAAAAAACAATAACCATTGAATAAAATAAAAATCATTTTCCTGTAATTAATGTGACTCGAAATAAACACCATGAAAAACTGAGATTCCTGACATTTAAAATAACGAAGCATCTATAAATAATAACATCTCAAAAATGAATGTAACTCTAACATAAGGATAACCATTAATGAGTTAATATCAATAGGTAAAACTCAATAAAATCTTATAAAAATCTGACCATGAGGACTTTTCTAATAGGATGATTAATAAATAAAACTCTATTTCATGGAGAAACATAAATAGTTCCCACTATGATGTAAAAGACAACATGTCGTGTCAATATCCACTACACCCTAATTATCTTACACTATAATAAAAGCTTCACAAAGATATATATGGATGAAACCATTATTTATTGAATCATATTCTCCCCATAATAAGAAGATGGATATAATGTACTGAATCATCCTCTTTGCATAGCGTAACATACCTAACCCACTATAGTTGACTTAGGTGGCAGGACTGAATTGAACCACATCTCATAAGACAATTACAAACAATGTAATCACATATTTTTCAACTAAAAATGATGATAACAACCCATTAATACCTATAAGTCATTCAATTTGATAAAGGGATTTGGATCCACCATTTGTATTATATTATGGATAGTGTCATCAATGAGATGAACCGGATAAAAAACATATTTGGAATTACCTAAAAGACTCCAATAACAAAAATTTTTACATTATCAATCCCCTAACCTAAGACCATCACTGATTAGAAAAACCAATATTTACATTTTAAACCATGGAAGACACCTAAAGATAAACCATCTAATCTGCACAGATAGTTTTATATGGAAAACATCAAATACATGAAACACGAAACATAATGAAAATGCATAAAAAATTAAAATTATCCCTATCAATAAGAAATAAATACACAGAATACCATTCAACACTGATTGATATTGGTAACAACAATTCCTTGTAAGGAGTCTCCAAATATTAATTTTTAACACAAAAGTACTAAAAACCAACCATTCCTGATATTGAAATCCTCCATTAAATGAACTATTTTCAGAAAACATAATATTCTCTTAAAACTAAATACCCAGCATTGGTATTCTTTGAAGCCTCACACACAAAAACACACATAAATATCCTTGTTATAGGTCAATTACCCATCCAGAAATATTTTAAACCATCTATATACCACATCCATAAAACCATTTATTTATATGAGCATTCATATGGATACCATGGGTCAAAATAAGGAACACATAATTCAAAAAAACATCCAATCTAGATTTCAAGTTACCAATAAATTTTTTATCCACGTCATATAATTAATGAAACAAATATAGAAAAATCAATTAAATATTTCATTTTACATTTTGAAGAAATATCAAAAATCCCCCCAAAAAAAGAACCCAAAGCATTCCACATAAGAACAATTATATGTTTAAAATACTCGATTATATTTTGAACAATGCATCCAATGAATTCAAATTTAGCATTTCAAAAATAAAACACATGGAAAATTCTTAAAACCAATGAGAACATGCTATAAGCATTTTAAATAGAAAACAATAAATATCAGAACCACACAAATACCCATAAATAGAAAATTATAAAAAAACCACTACATATAGTTTGTTTGAACAATTATCTAGTCTATGTGCCACCTGAGTGATCACACTGAAGAATATTAATGACACCAAAAAGTATTACTCTTAGTTTTTTAGAAATTTCATATATTATAGATTCATCCTTTGAATACTTAAAATGCACACCCCATCCTCTTGAGATTAAAAAAGATACAACTATATCAAATTCTCAACCAAATAAATCAAATAGGGTCTACAAAACATCAAAATCAGGTTAGGGACAAACTCATATTTCATGTTGCAACTATCTCTGAACAACATGAAAATATAGAATCATTATATAATGGTAGTGATCTTGCGCATACCTACGACTAAACTCATTAATACAGAATTTCCTAAATCGATAGTGTCGCAAATCATTGAATAACTAGGGGTAAACCTCTGATAACATTTTTTCATAAACTAATGTTGGTCAACCCTTATCCAGTCACCCTAGCTAGCCAGTGACAATGTATGAGTCGCATTATGGATTATATTGTGCTAGAAGATAGTGTGATAAATCATATATACCCAATTAAAAATGATTTATCTCAAAATATAGTGATAAATAAACAAAATATAATATAAATTGATCATAATTTCAAAAAAGAAAAAATATAACAAAATGGATAAACATACCTCAAACTAATCTTTTGGAATGCTACTAATAAATAATAGACACTTTCTATGAGAGTGATGCCAAAATATAAGAACCTGAAAGAAAAAATATAGAGATGCACTACGAAAAAATACCCATTTTGAGGTGATTTTTGTCTACAGGAGGATTAAAACTCCTATAGATTTTTTTATAACTGTATTAAAAAACTATTGAAAAATTGGTTTTTGCATTCAACACATGATGATTCCTTCCATTTAGAGGTAATATATAGAATGTTTCATATAATGTGTATATTGTGGTAGTTTGTGTAGTTTTAGTAGTTATTTTCATTAAAATAATAAGTGTGATCTCGTTGCGATGTTTGATACCCACTAGTAAAGATAAAACCACTTCTAGATAAAAACGTTTCATTATAAGAATTTCTTTTATCTTCCACCCTAAAAAATTATGATAATATATTGTTTGTTTAAAACTCCATCGAAAAAGCTATATCTAATTGTGGTTTAATCATCTCTATATCATGAATTACAAAAAAACTAGCAGCAAGTTCTATTTCCCCAGATACTACAACCAGATCAAAAAACAATAAGACTAAAAATATTACAATATTATCAAATATATCATAAAACCACAAGGATAAAAATGTGTTAAAACTATTGAATCAATGTATGTTTAATCTCACAAAAATATTAAGAATCAACACATTAACAATGGAAAATACATTTTAATGAAATAATACATTTCTCAGTTCTTTGAAAGAATCAAAATATACATAACACATTCAATGATTCAATAATACATAAATACATTAAAAGAATAAATACATTAAATGAAACGATAATACATTTCTAAATAAATTGATGTAATCAATAACTTTCTTAATATATATTTTATTTAGAGTACATTGATTACATTAAAACATTTGAAACTATGAATAAAAAATCTGTGTACAACCATTAAAATGAAGCTTCATATGATAAAACTAAATCCACCAAAATTACAAATAAGAGAAATTATTTTTATAATAATGAAATAATTCTCAATATGAAACCATCCATAATGAATGTAATTTTCATCAAAAGGACCCTTAATGATTCAAATCTAATAATGAAATACACATGTTAAAGTTAAATCACCCTAAATATCCAAAAATGTTATAATATTCCATATGAGAGGACTGAAACAGACCTATATTTATTCAATGAGTAAATACATTATGAAATCCTAGGACTTGCAACACTGATCCAACCCATTAAAGAGATCATTTAAAACAACATAGATTCCTCTATTTTCATAGTCCAAGAAGAATCATTATTGTATGAGTTACACAATTAAAAACCTTTGGCCAATCCAAGAATAACAATACATGGCTCAAAAATACGGTCCATGCCGCAATAGATCATGAAAACACCCAAAAGGACGATAACCAAACACATGAAGATTTAGCTCAAACAGAGAAACTGAAATCATGAGGATACTAATTGAACAAAGGGTCTGATAGATAGGTGTTATTCTATATTATATATTCATGATATAAAGTTGTATGGATAACTGATATAGGACCATAGTTTTGAGAGAGATAACGTAGAACCCTTCTTCACCAGTAAGACTATGTCATGATGTGCGATTTGTAAATGGGTACAGACGTCCATGTAATGGATGGGGTAGATAGAGATTATTGTCTTCGAGAAACCACGTGTTTTTTTTCATGAATTGACCTATACGAACCCAACTAGTTTCACCAATATGCTAAGAGTGAATCCAAATGTTCTCCCGACATTGTTTTTGGGCTAGAGACAAGCATAGAGTAATAAAATAATTGAAGTTGGGTGATTTATCATTTTGTACTTGAACACACACACACACACACTAAACTCAATGTAATTCTGCATAGGTATGATTAAATAAAACATCTCAGTGAAAAACATCATGCAGTAATCTCTAGGAAATACCTAAAAATGATAAATATAAATATCCCAAATAAATGATTATATACATGCCTAACAAAGGATAGGGAATGTAGGAACCAATCTAGAAACAAATGAGTGTGAACATTAGAGGAGTTCCCAACTCTTTATCCTTATGTCTGACCACCAAACATGAAAATTTCATGAATGTAATATATAAAAAATAAGGTTCTTGCATATGAGACTTGCTCTAGTGATATAAATGATGAAATTTTTAAATATCTACTTCTAAAATAACATTATATTCAATTAATACATAATTATTGTAGAATAATTCAATAACGACAACCCCATACATAAAGTTACCAAGACATACCAATGAAAAGGTTTTCATGACTCCCCGATATAAGTTATGTCACATGATTCTATAATGTCCTAATATTCCCCTCTTCATTCTACCCAATTTATACAATGACATTAAATCTATGATGTCACACTATATTTCCCCATTCTATAATCATCATATGAGATGAGTTTCGACATACATCAAGCATTTAGAATCATATACTCGTGGTTCCTAACATGTTGCATGGTACCAATCTTTATTCTATAGTGGAAAAATATAAAAAATTACAGTATCCTATAATGAAAAAATTACCAATAAATCTACCACTCATAAATGAAAACAATAAAATAAACATATTTATATAATAAATTTAATGGAATTTTTATATTGTTCTATAATCACTTATCTCCCAAGGAGTGAAGAAATATATAAAATAAACCAATAAAAAAACTAGAAATCATGACCCACATCAATCCTTAGGCCTCAACACACACTATTTATAAATTTTCATCATGATATAAAAGACATATCCACTATATGTGATGTTCTTATCTGAAGTATAAATGTAATATATGCATGAACATAATAGTTCCTGTGAATGGTGTGGGAAATAAAAATCCATTGGGCCTTACTCAGTTACTATAGTATACTATATCATATTCAATTATATATAATGAATAAAATAATCGTCAACATAATATAATTGTATTTAATGTGAAAACTTGGATATCATGGCTCACTATACATAAGGTCACATTATGGTTATAAAGAATCCACAATCCCAATCAAACATTCTTTAATTACTTTATGCAATTCAACACCTTTTTTTCTAATCATTCATATCAATTAATAACCATTACCCACGATCTATGGGTAGGATGAAATAAAAACCTTATACAGTTTTCTAATGGAATTAGGTAAGTATATATATTCATATCTAATGTTAATGAATTATCTACAAAGTTAGGGGTCATCAATCTCATCTCACAGTGTTCCGTGGAACAAACCTCTCAATAGAGGACATCAACAAATTAATATTAAATAAATGCCATCATATCAAACATCTTATCTCTTTTGGAGTTATATGATAAACTACATGATGTCATAGAGAACAATAATACATTCAATAAATATAACACTCCACATGAGGAAAAAATTATAGTCTTAGTTCTATAAATAATGTCACATCCCATTTACCTTATGCAGGGTAACATCAAACACAATAACCAATCACAAGAAAAATTAGTTAGGTATAATAAATAACATTATTCATAGGCATGGATTGTGTTAGATACATAGATCACCAGCTGATCTTAGGAAGCTATACAATGTGGAGTTATCCTCTCATCATTACATGTTCTCCATCACCCATTGGGGAATCCATTTGGACTTTCAGAACCATCATGGTTTATGGTCTTTCATACATGCTCAAACAGTTATATACATTGTTTTTATGAATCACAGTGTATTATCCTTAATAATATATCAGTATTCATTCCATATTAAATTAATGAACATCACACTCCTAGTCCATCTACTATAAATCCCCAACCTTAAACAATTCATAATCTTGAATGATGTTAATAATTAACATTTAGTATCTTTTCAGTATAATAGTTCTATAGGATTAGGATATAACAATTACATTACATATCATATATTACAAAGTACAGACAACTACTCAATATCTATTTTTTTCATTATTTAAAAACTCTTGAACAAGGGAGTAATGTATAGTTCCATGTTTTAGACAATATGAATTTCCCTTGATCCCATTGTTGACCCTATTCATCTATATGTCCTATAAAAAACATTTCAAAAAAAATATGGGATGAGAATAAAAAGATCAGTATGGATTATAAATTAAAGAAATAAAAATTACTCTATTAATACATAACAACAATAAGATCTTTAACTAACCATATAAGATCATAGAAATTTGGAATAACACATTGAAATCATAAATCATAATTGTTACGTGTGGAATCCATAACATAATTACATTTTATCTTTCACAGCTATGTAGGTAGTTACGTTTGGAATACTCATCACAATATATTCTGTAAATACCTTTGGAGAAACAATAAGGTTTACCTTTTTTATTTTAGCCAATGAATTTTAGATCTATCTTGGTCTCACCCTCCTATGTTTTGTGACCAAAACACCCATATACGTAAAATATTCCCTAAAACCATAACATATTTAAAACACATAAAAAACATAAAGGAATGAAAACATTTATAAATTTAAATAAAAATATATCATTTATATATATTGAAATAACCAATCCAAAATCAAAAACATCTTCAATACCTAAATACGTAAAAGATTATATGGTATTTATTTTCTATTTAAAATCATTATGGATAGTTTAAAAACCATATATCATATAATTCTCATGGCAGTGGAATGGTTGTTGTCGCCACATATGTTAAAAAGAATCACGACCTTGGTTGATTATTAAAATTATACATAGAAAAATTATTCCCTTTAAATTAAATTAAAATTCAAATGGGTTTTTACACAATATAAAATAATGCCATGTATAAATCATAATATTCCTCAAGGAATGGAGAATGAGATGATGTCCCTTACCTCATGTCTGACTTGACTCGTTCATTCTATAATCTCCAGAATAACAAAATAATGTTAATTTCAATATTCTTCAGAACCTTTTTAATTTTAATGATTCTTGTTATATTACATATTACCACGTTATATACATTACATAATTATTTAAGTTAATAACAGACTTTTTGTCGAAAATTGGTAACTGAGTCAAAAATAAATTTCTTATAATTAATAGTTGTCCTTGTGGTAAAAAGTCTATTATATCCAGAATTTTATTTCATGATCTAGATATCATATATGTCATATATATCATGTATATATATATATATATTTAATATATTACATAACATTTTGATATTATAAATGAAATGCACCATTCCTTGAGACGATAATCCGTATGTACGCAAGAATGCAACATTCAGTACTATTTCGTATTTTAATGGAATAAATAATTAATGATAAGTAGATATAATATAATTAATGTATAATATGATATATAATTTCATTAATTCCGTCCTTTATATGGCCCATGTATTTCCTGAAAAATTCCTATCACATCAAGGGGGCAGTAATCCGCACTTCCTCAAATGAAATTATTGTTTTTACCCACTATAGAAACCAAAAAGTTCTGATATAAATTAAAAAATAAAGAAGAATGGTGTTGTAAAAATATAATATATATCAGATAGAAATACAGTGACATCTATAATTCCCACCATTAGAGGCGGTCGAATATTATAACACAATCATTGTTTCGTGAGGAAGTAGTTCACCATCCCTAGAAACCGAATGTTTATATCCATTAGATGGATGTGTGTGGATGTATAGTATGAATAATCATCATAAAAACAACATAATATATTTAACATAATTTTTTTATAAAATAAATGAATAAATTGAGTTTAGTGGGTTGGAATGTGAATATTAAAAAAAAGGGAGAGAATGTGTCACCTTTAAATCTGTTAAATCCCGTTGATTTGAACAAAAAGGCTTTATTGAAGTGCCTTAGGCCTATGTTAAGGCTTCTATGTGGAAGAGAGGGATACATGGAGCATATTTTATCCGAGTATGGTTGTTCAAAGAGGATTGATACTTGTGAGTAATGGGTTAGATGATGTGTCCTTTTATAAGAGGGAGGAGATACTCTTTAGGAATGTTTGAATGTATTATTTTATTATAATATTATTTTCAGTTTAAAAGGATCCCAAACAAATTTAATTCGATGATAAGGTATGTTGAATTCGAAATAAAATCATCCAATAATAATTGGATAGGTTTTGGTTATTTTTCAATCCTTATCTTTTTTATCTAACACTTTTTTATCATATGTATCTTTTAGAAAGTCCTCTTATAAATTCATACTATATGGTAAATATATTTACAATTAAATTCCCAGATAAAAAAATGGTCATTAAAGAAATTTCAAACATCATATATTTCATTTGATAAAATAATTTATTATTTGGAAAAATACATCATTTACTATAATATTAATTGTTTTAAAAACTCATTTATGTCAATTTATAAAACATTTATAACAAGACTTTATACATAAATATAAGAACATGATTCATTCGAAAAAATTCATTAGATTAAAGATAAAATGTCATTATTACAACTAAATTCGTGTATGGAATAAGAAATTTCAAAATAAACATTTTTTAATATTTATAATATAATTTACATGAATCTAATATAAATGATGCATTTACTACATCACCAATATTTCATAATTAAACATATTTATTTAATGTCTAAAATTTATGAATAAAATATCATTATGTGGGAAATCTATTTAAATTTCAATAGAATATTTATATTTTAAGATATAACTTATATATCCACATAAACAATTGTATTATTAAAGGATATATGTTTTTGATATATTTCCCTTTACTGTAAATTAATTAATATAAAGTTTCATTTTAACATAAAATATGCTCTATGGGGTCCATAATTTGATACAATGGTTCCCATGGTCGAACATGTATCATTCAATTGTATTAGAACACATGTTTATGAAATTTAATATTATTATAAAATTATTTTTTTCCCTTATTTATCAGATTTACACTTTGACCATGGTAAATAAAAAATTTACTAAAGTATATATTCAAAATGTCTAAAAATAATAGATAACTATTTACAAAATTTGGACCTCATGATTTCAAATATAGAATCATTTTTTCCAATTTCAATACAAAAATGTTGTAGAAATTAATATAAAATTAATTACCGTTGCGAAAACAAGAAGCATGTTTTTAAGAAATAATAACTATTAAAATATTTACCATTGTTTATGTACAATGTTATAGTGAAATTACATTCAATGACAAAAATTTTATTAAATGGCAATAATATAATCAAATTATTCATTAAAAGAAATTTAATGAATAATATAACTATATAAATAAATTAGATTAAAAATAAATTTTTAATTAAATTTCACTATTTTACACTATTCATTAACAAATGAACATTATCAGAAAAATATCAAAATTTCATCCAAATAAAATTTTTACATCCTGATTTTAAATAACAATATTATTTTGTCAAATAGAAAATATAAATGACACAAAAAATAATATTTAAAAATTTTTCACCATCAAAAGGTTGTAAAGCGTCCTTTTACTGAATATTAGAGAGTTTAAGCATAAAATTATATTTTTTTATATTTTATGCTTTTATCATATATTGGAAAATTTTGAAACCATTTTTAAAACATTTATAATAATATTGTAGTTAGTTTTGTTTATACCCTCCAACACAATTCATATGCCTTAACTACCATTTAAAATAATTACATAATTATATTATTTTTCTGTGTAACTCAATGTTGTGTGCAACATAAGATTTCAATGAAGACCATTGTTTCATATGGATTAAACCATCAAACATAGCATCCCCTTTAATGATAATTTAATATATAAATTACAAATATTAATAAATATGAAAATGTCAATTTTTTATTTACCGGATATATTATATCCTTCCCCCTTTTGATAATTGAATCCCTATAATTGTATTCACATATCAAATAAATTGGGGTATTTTTCCCTCATAGTATTTTCAGATTCCCATGTTGACTCATAATCTATTTTGTTTTCCATAAAAAGTTCACCAGGGGAAAGACTTTATTCTAAAAAACATGGACTCTACAGTCATGAATCTGTACTGGTAGTTTCTCATAAAAATGATTGTCTTTCAACTGAACTACCTCTGGACCCAAAACATGATATGAATTCGACATAGACATTATCAAATTGAAACAGGAAATACATTATGTTCCCAGAATAAAACATAATTTAAATCCACTCTATAAGAAACTGTTCTAAAATTATATTTGATTTTATAGGTTCCAATGATCCTCAGACTCAGTATTCCTTTCTTACCAAATCCCATTATACATATCAATGGTGAAACACTCATAATGTCCTGATAACCTCCCTCCAACAAATGATCCTTCCTCCGGTTATCTGCATTACTTTTCTACACACTGTGTTGTTTGCATGTTATTCTAAATCAGTTGAACTTTTTCTGCCATCTCTTTTACCAATTCAATTCCCATCAATTTCCTTGCACCAACTTCACTACAAAAAGATAGTGTTTGACACCAAATTCCATATAATGTATCAAACAAAGCCATCTGTATACTAGAATAATAACTTTTATTATAAAATTATTTAACCAAAGAAGTAAAAAATTCCACAGTATTCCAATTTAAAAACTCATATAATATATTCCAATGTCTGAATTGTTCGTTTAACTACACATCTGATTGAGGATGGAAGGATGTACTAAAATTTATTTTAGTACCCAAAGACTTCTAAATGTCGTTACAAAATTAATATGTTAATATGGGATTGTGATCAGATACAATGGAGAGAAGAACACCATGAAACCTAACTACATCATTATATAAAACTGAGAATGTTGATCTAGGGATAATGTATCTCGAATAGGAAGGAAATGAGAAGATTTAGTCAAACAATCAACAATAACAAAGATTAAATTATTACCTTGAGATGTCTTTGGAAATACCATAATGAAGTCCATGGAAATATTTTTACATTTCCTCTCTGGCAATGGAAAAAGAAGAAGAATTCATTTCAGTAAATTTCACTCTCCTTTTACATATTTACAAGTCAAACTCTTCACAATAAAGTCATCAATATCTCTTTTTATTTCATCACACTAGTAATACTCCTGATGATCTCTTTACATCATTATAACACTGGAATAAATTGTTAAACGTGAACAATGAGCTAAAAATAATAACTCTATCTTCAACTGTGAATCATAGGGAACACATAATATCTTTCCATATCACAAAACATAATCATTATCAATGATAAAAGAAGGAAACATACACTTCTTAAAAAACTCTACCATTTTCTACAATTCACCATCTTCCTTTGGTGATTTCTTTATTCTATCTGATTGAGACTATTTCACTGACACTTGAAACAAAACAGAGAAATCTCCTATACCAAATAACATTATTACAATGTTCATCGAACAATTAATAAGTGGATATTTTTTCAAATGTTTCATTCTTAATGTAGCATTACTCTTTTGACTCAAAAAAATCAGCAACAATATTTTTCATTCCTAGATAATAATGAATCTTTCAACCATAATACTTGATAATTCTCATCCGTCTCCTCTGACTCATGTTAAATTTTTTGAAAAAATATATACATCAAATAATTATGGTCAGTATAGATTTCACATTGTAATCCATGCAGATGATTCCTCTAAAATTTTAAATCAATAAAAGAACAGCTAATTCTAAATCATTTGTAGGGTAATTTAACTCTTGAATTCCATTTAACATGAAGCATAAGCAATTAACTGATCATTATTCATTATTACACAACAATTTCCTTTTAACTATGTGTCACAATATATAAAAAACTAACCATTTTTTGAAGAAAGTTCCAAAACTAGAGAAATCACCAATAATCATTTTAATTCACGAAAACTATCATCACATTATTTTGATCAGAGGAACATAACACCTTTTCAAGTTTACATAGTCAATGGACTAGATAACCATGAAAATTTTAAAAAATCCTCCAATATTAACCTTCTAATTAATGAAAACTATGGATCTCAAACTTATTATTTAGTCTTGTACATTCTTCAACGACTTTGGTTTTAGCAGGATCAATGGTTATGTTATTTTTTGAAACAATGTGACCAAGGAAATAATTTTTTTGTAACCAAAACACAGACTTTCTGAATTTCCCATGCATTATCTTTTATTTTATGGTTTGAAAGACAACACTTATTGACATTAATGATCCTATATACTTTTAGAATAAATAAAAATATAATCAATAAACAGAACCAGAAAATAATTCAAGATCTCACGAAAAATTTTATTCATAAGATCCATGAATAGAGTTGGTGGATTGGTTAACCCAAAGACATATCTACAAATTCTTAATGGTCGAATCTAGTATGATATGCGGTATTCAAAATTCAATCATCCATTAAAATAAATAGATGGTACCCCAACCTCAAGTCAATATTCAAAAAATACTAAGCTCTCTATAACTGACCAAAAAAACCACTGATATGAGGAAAAAGATACTTTTTATTTATAGTGATGTTATTTAATAGTATATTATCAATGAAAGGTCTCATTGAACCATATTTATTTTTAACAAACAATATAGGATCATACCATGGTGCAGTGCTAGGTCAATTTACTCCATTATATAATCACACCATCAACATATTCCTTAACACTAGAAGTTAAATTTGATCAATTTGGTAAGGAGTTTTTTAAAATGGATTTGTATCAATAAATATTTAAATAATAAATTCAACATTATGATAAGGTATTATATGAGGAAACTTATCTATAAAAACAAAAAGATAGTCATTTAACACTAGCACATCATCAATCTGAAATGATCCTTTGTTTTCAACAATATGTGCAAGGTAACATTTATTTCTATCTTATAATAATTTCTAATCATCATGACATCTGATCAAAAGTAAGGGTTCATTCATGTACACATACTGAAATTATTTCTTAAAAGAATCCACTTTAGTTCTATATTCAATCTTAACATGATAAATAGAAAGACAATCTATACACAAAAAAACATCAAACAGTTATAGAGTCCAAAAAATAAGGTTCGCATGTAGAATTTTTTCGGCACAAAAGTATATGAAGTTTCTTATAATTTCTAATTGTTTCAAAATTTCATTGGGTGTTTTTAACATATGTTCATGATTCATATCTTGAGATAAAATTTAAAATTTACATATAAATTTCATAGAAATGAACGAATGTGTAGACCTCAAATCAAACAACACATTGGAATAATTTAAATTAATAAATAGTGTTCCTCATAATACTTCATTCGATGGCCCAACATCATCTCTAGTAGTTGAAAAAGATTACATCACCACCTTTTTTCTTGTAGTCTGGATGCATTACCATAGTTGAGTTCTTCACTGGGCACTCATTTTCATAATGACCCATATCATTGCACATATAACATATTAATGACTATTAAGCAGTATTTTTTAATTACTATGATATATTGAGTGTCATTATGGGCCTTATGTCCCATTTTTTCACATTAGTAGCACTTACCATAATTCAAAGTACATTACCTAGCGTCCTTTTTAGGAAATTTTTAAAAAAATTTAATCATCAGTATTTTTCCCTCAGACATTTTTGAAGAGTTCTTCCCTTTCATCTCCCACCTCGACCTCTTATTCTTATGTTTGTCAAAGAACAACATATCATCAAAAAAATCTAATTCCACGCTCTCTACAATAAAACACGTTTTCATAACAGTTAATCTGACGAGAATATAAATCCATTCAATAATTTGGCTTTAATCCCATGTAAAAATGATTGAGTTTACTATCATGATCTCATATGATTTTTTGGAGAAAACCTTGCTAGTCGAGTGAATATTTCATTATAAGAAGCAATTTAGTCATCCTCTTACCTTAATTCGGAAAATAATCTTCTATCCAAAGACGAACCACCATAGGAACATATTTCTCAAGAAAAATACCTTTGAATTCATCCGAATCAAGAGCATCAATCTCCTCAATATCCCTAAAATTTGACACCATCAACCAACACTGATAAGTTTTACCTTCAAAATGGTAAATAGTGAGACTATCCTTTTGATGTTAAAAACACCCCATGACATTAAAAATCTTCTCCATCACATTAATCCACCCTTCAACAAGAACTGGTTAAGATGATCCTCTAAATGATGGGCTGTGTTGCCTCATGAAATGTTACAGTACTGACAAGTTCATCTGTGGCTGATCTAGATGACCTTGTGCATAGATAAAACCACCATTTATAGACTGATTCAACTATTCCATCACCGCAAAAAATTGTTTAGTTCCGATTCAAACAATATCTGGTTTTTGATTTGGAAGTTACATTTCTACTGATGTCATCCCATCATAGATGCCTTGTTTCCTCTATGGAAGTCCATAATGAATACATAAATACCTTACAAGAAGCAATATGGTAATCTATAAATGAAAAATCATTTCAATTTAACCATAATATAAAAATAATTTATGAATACTAATTTAAAAAATATCCTAACTTCAAAATATTTCTAAACAAACCTCTAATCTCAACCTTAATTCCCCAACCTTAATCAAAAATAATCTTGAATTATGTTAATAATTCACATTAAGGATCATTACAGGTTTTTATTTTTAGAGAATTAGGCCATAACTATTAAATTACATCTCAAATATAAAAAGGTAGTCACTTCTACTCTGTATAAACTATTTTCATAAAATAAAAACACTTGAAAAAATGGGTCATGTATAGTTCAATGTTTTAGACATCATGTATTTTCCATGATCCCATCCTTCACCCAATTAATCGTTATTTCCTATGAAAATATATTCAAATAATCGTCGGATGTGAATAAAAATCACAGTATGGATTATAAAATAAATAAACAAAACATTAGTCCATCAATACATATAAAGCATAAGCACATTAACATACCTCATGAAATAATATGATATATGAATAACACATAGAAATCATAAATCATAAATGTATCATGTGGCATCTATAACATACATACACTATATTATTCACTACTACATAGGGAGTTACATTTGGAATACTCATCATAGTATATTCCCAAAATCTCTTATAATAGACATTTATGTTCACCAATATCTTGTTACCCAATGAATTGGAGTACTATCTTGGGCTCACCCACTCTAGGTTTATCAAATAAACAAAGCTAATATATATATAATTCCAATTATCTGTAACACATTCATAACACATAGAACAAACATAATGGAAAGATAATATTTCCACATTTAAATAGCAATATATAATATAAATATATTGAAATAACGAATCCATTATCAAAACCATTTTCAATACCAAAATACATAAAAGAGTATATGGTATTTATTTTCAATTTAATAACATTTTATATTTTTAAGGATGCAAAATATCAAATAATTCTCACGAAGGTGGAATGGTAATTCTCACTACGTACATCAAAATGATACATTCAATTTATCATTTACTGAAACACTTAGTAGAAAAAAGATTCCCTTTTATGAAAATTAAAATTCAAAGGGGTTTATACACCTTATAAAAGAATTTTGAATATAAATAAAAATTAGTATCAAAGAAAGGAGATTGAGATGAAGTCCCTTACCTCGGGTCGGACATGACACATTTGATCATTAATCTAGTGAAAAATAAATTAATGTTAATTTATACAATCTTCAGTACCTCTTTAAGGATTATTATTAATTTTATATAACTTACTAACACATTATAAACATTTCATAATAATTTATGTTAATAACATATGTTTTGATGATATTTGGTAGTTGTGTCATAAATGAACTTCTTATAATTATATGATTTCCATGTGGTAAAAATATTATCATCTCCAGAATAATATTCATGATTTAGCTATAATATATATCATATATATTTAGTATATATATATATTTATTTATTTTTAATAATACATAACATCTGAAGATAATAAATGACTTGCACTGTTCCAGGAGATGATAAATTGTACGTATGCATGAACACTGCAATCATTTCTATTTAATATTTTAATGGAATAAAAAATAATGATACATAGGTATATTATAATTACAGTATAATAACATTTATTATTTCATTAACTTAATCCTTTATATGTCCCACGTATGGAATGAACGAGCCATATCACTTTTAGGGGGAAGTAGTCTACAATTCTATAATTGAAATAATCATATTTACCAATTATGGAAACCAATAATGTGTGATAAAAATGAAAAACAATAAATAACAAATGAAACTATTTAAATATAATATATATCATATATTAATTTATTTACATCTTATTGGCCACCATAAGAGGTTATGTGATATAATTGTATAATCATCGTTTTGCGGGGTAGTTGTTCGTCGTCCACAGAAACAATATGTTCTTATCTATTAGATGGAGGTGTGTGGATGTGTAGTTCGAATCCTCATACAAAAAACGACGTAAAATATTAAATATAATGGTGTTTTTTTAAATAATAGAATAATGATAGATTAGTGGATTGGAGAATGAAAATAAAAGAAAAGAACATGAGAGAATATGTTACCTTTAAATCGGGTAACTCCCATTGGTTTGAATGAATAGTTTTTCTTAAAGATCATTATTAATAGAGTAAGGCTTCTAAGAGGTATAGAGGGATGTCGGGATATTAATATAGAATAGGTATATAAATCCTATGGGATTTACAGGTGTGCGTAATGGGTAAGATGTGATGTCCTTTTATAAGAGGAATGATGGGCTCTTTTGGAATGTTTGAATTCATTATTTTATTATAAAATTATTTTCTATTTCAATGGGTCCAAAATTTATTTAAATAAAATATAAGGTACATATAAGTAGAAATAAAATCATCCAATAATAATTGGACATGTTTTGGATATTTTTTAATTCTTATAATTTTTATTAATCCCTTTGTTAACTTATTTATCTTCAACCATGTCCTCTTATATATTCATACTATATGGTTATGATATTTTCAATAATATGCCAAGAGACCCAATATGGATACTTAATGTCATTTTTAACATAATATATTTTATTTGGCATAATATAAAATTTTTATGACTATTTTATCATTTTATAAAATATTAATTGTTCTAAAAACTCATTTAAGTCAATTAAAAAATTATTCATATCAGGATTTATAAAAAATATATAACAACATGATTATCTATAAAAACAATCATCACTTCAACCATAACCTGTCATTATTAATCCTAAAATTCATGTATGGCATAATAATTTTAAAAATAAAATTATTTAAATATTTATAATATGATTTTATTGAACCCTTTATTAATGAAGTAGTTACTTCATCACCACTATGTCATAATTAAATTTATTTGTTATTTTCATAAAATTAAAAATTAAACCCCATGATGTATCCATTATTTATTGATTTCGAATTAATATTTATATTTGAAGATATCACTTATATAACCTTATAAACAATTTTTTTTCTAAAATATTTATGATGATGTTACTTTTAACATTAAATTAAATTTAATAATATAAAGTGTCATTTTCACTAACATGTGACTTCATTGCATCCCCAATTCTACCCAAAGATTCACATGGTCATATATGATTCATCAAATAGGATTTGGACACATTTTAGGGTAATTTAATATAATTAAAATATTATTTTTTTACCCTTATTTACCATATTTACCTTTTAACAATGGTAAATAAAATATTTTCTGAGAAAATATATATAATTTCTAAAAAAACGTAATCTATTTAAAAAATTTGGAAATAATGATTCAAAATATGAAATTATTTGTTCATAATTCATAAAACTGAAGTGTCATAAATTAATTTAAAATTACTTCTCATTGTCAAAACTTAAAGGGTGTTTATATGAAATTATAACTATCAAAATATTTACCTTTTTTGTCCAATTTTCGAGTATAATTACATCCAATGACCAACATTGAATTAAATGGTTAAAATATAATCTAATTACATTTTAAAACAAATTAAAATAACATTATATCTATGTAAATTAATTAGATTAAAAAGTAGTTTTGAATTCAAATGCAGTAATTTCTACTATTCATTGAAAAATGATCATTATCAGAAAAAACCCAAATTTCAATCATTGTAAGTTTTGATTTTCTGATTCTAAATAGTAAAATTATTTTTTCAACTAGAACATATAATATTGACAAAAACAAGATTTACAAAAGGTTCAACATCAATGTTGTGTGCAACGTAAGATTTCCACGAAACTCGTTGTTGCATATCGAGTACATCATCTAGCATAGAATCCCCATTGAAGTAAAATTAATATTTAATTAACAAATATGAATAAATATTAAAATTTCATATTCTTTATTTACCTGGAATGTTACATCTACCCATGGACCATCCAAATCCAGGTCATGCTAAACACCATGGAATCCAAATACCAATTCCAAATCATAACCCACAACCCACTCATTGGCTCTATATAAAATCATCTATTTGAAATATATTAATCACTTATTTATATAAATCCCACTCCCTAATACATTGTTCGATCTGGAAGTAACCATCGCACATAGAATTCATAGTATGTCCCAAACCACTATCAACCTGGTGACACTCATCATGGTTGTAATGTTTGATCATCTAACCCATCATCACTTAGACAAAGAATATCAAACGTACATCAAAATCCCATGAAAAATATCAAAAAAAACACATTTATCTCTATATACACAAAAAAACATATTCCCTCCCCCCAAAAATGTCTAAACTATCGTATTTTATTGAAATAGTTATTGGGTGACCCCTATTCACCCCGGTGATCATGTGAACTTGTCTCATGTACTGGATACCAAGCACTATCATATAACCATCACACAATTACAATATTCTCCTATAAAATCCTTTAATGTTTATAAAATATAAATTTAGTTGTAATTATTTTGAAAACAGGAATTTATGTTCAAACTATAGGGACCACCATCCACTCTATCTACATTAAAACCTAATCTATACCCAAGAACACCTCATAAAATCTCATCCATGATACCTATGACTCCGTATCAACTCACAAAAATATTAATCACATAACATAACATTAATAAATACATATATATAATTATAAAAATATATTTAGTTTAAAAAAATGCATAAATGATAGAAAACACATCATGCTCTACTGTGACAATAAACACAAGAGGTAGGTCATAGTGGAATGACGAGGTGATGCTCTGAGAGGTTCAAAAAGGTGAGATTCATAATGGATTAAAACACTAGTGAGGAATAGATTTTAATTTAATAGTGAGGCATAAAGAGGTGAAATGTGTAGGAGTGATGGGTAGCGAAGGGCAGTGACGAGGCTAAAGATTCTTGGAGTTTGTGAGGCGGGGTTTGGGGGTGCCGGGGGAGGGGGATTATGTCGTCTTTAAAAAATTGATTAAATTATTAGCATAGGTATATACAAAACCACGGTGAAATTATTATAAACCAAAATATTGACGAATAAATGAACCACCACTAATATCATGTTGCTAAAAACTCAGTTTATTGTAGTGTCGGTATGAGCCCATAGATTCTCAGTAAGTATTTTAAAAGACAAAAAAACATTCAAGGACATACCTTTAAAAGAAAATGATGGAATTATAATTTGAAATAAATATAATCAAAATATGATTTTCATTTCATTGTATATAAATAAACCAGTTAATAATTTCAAATAATATTATTTCTATTATTTTTCTTATCTGTTTCAAATGAATGAATATTTTATAATAAATCATTTAACAAAAAAATATGTGTTGAAGGAATTACCTAAGAGAAAAATTAATGGGGTAATAAAGTATTTGAAAATAAGTGACATTATAAATTCTACTAGTATAAGAATAAATATTGAAATTTTTATTATTATTAAAATCATTTGAAAATGATAGAATATCTAAGAGTGGTATTTCAGATATCATGGGATATAGTTAGACTCTGAGTGAATAGACACTATATGTACTCAGTCTAGATCATTCATTCATCCTATAATGCAACACTATAGTCAATAATAAACTCATATAATCTACCCTAGCCTCATCGATGGAACAACCCATAAGGCCTATCTCTACTAATGGGATGCATTCTATCCAATCAGTATATAGATTTGAACCATTTGTTGATTTTCAATACAAATTATATAATCCTATACCTATTGAAAAAATTGGTGCTGATAAATACATGAAAATATGAAAAATATATCCAGGAATCCATCATTATTATTAGGACCCCCTATTGACATTGTCTATTAAAATTCATCCAAAATGGGGAGCATCCAAGGAGGGAAACACACATTTAACAAAACAACATATCGTAAAAAATTATCTTACACATCACAAGAGATAATAACCATTTTATATATAACAAATAAATGTACCAATTGTTCCTTTCCAATTTCAATGAAACATCATTTAGAAAAAAAAATAAACAATGCATATAATTCACTTTTTTTAAAACTTGTTTGATAACATATATTAACGAGAACAACTAATGTTACATGTTTAGGTAAGTTATCAAAATTGAATGTCTTTAACAATTATATGTGACATAAACTCCTTTCATGGAAGATAATTTAAATATAACATTGAAAAAAAATTAAAACCATATAGAAATTATGAAATTCAAATTAAATGGAAATGCATAGGGAATATACATCATGGAGAATACCACAAAATGAAACACATTGGAACTAAATCATTAAAAAATAACATGTTTAAAAAAAATTTAATAAGATAAAAAAAAATTATTGAAATGAGTATTTGTTTGATGAAACAAAATTTCTACCTTTTATAATGAATTAATATCATATGTTTTACTCTACAAAAAATTGATAAATGAAATCATGAATAGGTGAAGACAATAAAGATAAAGAAATATTTAATATAAATAATAAAATAATTATTTACTATTAGAACCAAAACGTGATTCTCATTAATAGGTTCTATAATTCAAATTTTCATGATATTTTATTCTACGAACATCAAATTTCGTTTCCATGTTTTCAGACAACCTGATTTTCCCATTTTTCTAACTCTTTAGATAACAATAATAATCCGTATTTATGATTAAGAAAAAATAAATTCTAGTAATTATTTATCAATAAATCCTTGTAGGAATATTTATGTAGTTGGGTATCATAATATCTCCTTCCATAGTTATATGTGATGGAATATTTTTATCCTCCACACATTCTTTTTCTTGAGTATGTTTGTACTGAGAAGTGTCAGTGCCACAATATCTTGTTCGAATCGTAGTGAATTAGATAATGTCTTATATCGATATTTCAAATATAATCTGTTCCATGAATAATATGAGATTTTCAAACAATATTTTATGATATTCAAATTGTGAAAGGATGGACATAATGATTAATAGAATTGAGTGGGAAAAAAAGTACACACATAGAATATTATGTGTTTAGTCACACCATAAACATTACCCAATGTGATCAAAAACAAATAATCCCACCCCAACATCTCCACCACAAAAGCATACACACAATCACTATGAACAAAATTAATTCCTAGGTTGCAAAATTTGAACCCCATAAAGATAATTTTCAAGAATAACCTTTAATAATAGCCTAAATGATTTTGTCATTATATATTGTCATATTAATATATATATATATATATATTCAAACATATGTATATATCTTTATTAACATGTTATTGTGTTTATATACAGATATATACTTATATATCTATATGCATTATAAACATTTAAATTATGATATATATTTAAAAAATTAATTTAATTAAATTTGAAAAATAATAATTATAATTTTAAAAAATTGTGAAAATTAATATTAATATGTTCTATATATTTTTATATTTTTAATATATAAATATTCTTTTATTCATTTATATATACTTTATAATTCTATTATATTCAAATATATTTAAATATTTAATATATATTTATTTATATAATAACAATACTAAATAAAAAATGCTAAAATGTAAACACAAACAAATTAATATGTTTGTAATTGTTTTGTATTAGTTTGGACTCTAACTATAGAAAATAATATTACACTGGTAAATGATATATAAATTCAATTTATTTTTCTCTATTTATAGTATGCTAACATAGAACATAATTTCTAAGTCCTTTTCACCTCATTTAACAACAAAAATCAATGTACATAGATCCCCAATATTAAACAACAATAGTCTCATCATATGAATGGATTTAAAATGTTGTGGCCTCTAAATAGACTGCCAAATTATATGATATTTTAATTATAAATTTATTTTCTTTCTAAATATCATTATAAATTCATTATTTAATTAATTATTTCCACAAATTTGTTCTTGAATATGCAATACCAAATAATAAAATAAAATTATTAATAAATATTAATTATTCAAAAATTTATGTGTCGTAAGTAAGAAAATATATTATATATTTAATTTACTTTCATATTTATTAGTATATATATTATATTTTTTTATATAATATATATATATATATATGTAAATATATTAAAATATTTCAACCAGATATTTATATATATATATATATATAATGATTTAATAATATATTCATATTGATTCTTCTTAATAAGTTATAAAAATGGTGGTACGATGATGGAAGATTTCAACAAATATTAAAAGTAAGAGATAAAGGTTCACCTATATCAGTGAGTTAAAAAAGAACTGATAGAGACAACTATAGTTTTATTAAATCTTATTAAACTGACATTATTTTTTATTATTTATAATGTAATATTTTAAAATTTACAAAAAATATATATTTAATATTTTATTAATTTCATGACGAGAATAAAAAATTATTAATATTAATTTTTTTAGTAATTTTTTTGTGTTAAAATATCCTTAAAAAATAACAAATTATGATGAATATTTTTTAATTTCATGTAATTTTATAATACATGATCATTTATAAATAAATTAAATTTTTTTATTCCATTATTTATAATAATAAAATTACATAATAATTATATATATATATGATATTCTAGATAATAAAATATGTTATGCTTGTGAAAAGATCATGTGCTATAAAATAATTTTATAACAGTTTACATTTGAGATAATAATATCCTATAAAAGTTTCCACTATATAAAAAAATAGTATCATATAATTTTTTTCACAAAATATACACAATAAATATTTTATTCATAAAATTATATATTCCCTAGAAATATATTTGATTAATAAGGATACCTATAATATGTTTTTCAATATTCAATAATGTATCAAATTTCATTATTCATTAAAATATTTTCTACCCACATTAAAAAAATATAATTTTATAACAATTATAATGTCATAGTGATGTTCACCAGAGGTTTCACAATGCATGATAATATCTTAACATGGATAATTAAATCCTAATATCATTAATGATATAAGGCACATTATTATTAAAAATAATGAATCATAACATCATGAATTAATATTTCTTAAATACTATTTTTTCAGTGAATTGAACTTATATTTTTGTTGTTGGATCATGAAAAATATATCCATGTTATTTATTGAACATCATTTTGAAGTGAAACATGAAATATAAACGTGAAGAACATATATTATACCCTTTTATTTTGAATCATTTTTTCACATAATCTTGCCGGGTATTCCTTTGATAAATTTTATATACTCGATATTCCACGAAATATTATCAAGAATCAAAATATCCTATCATTTATGAAGGAATTACATGTTACCCATTTCTTTTTAGATCATTATGATTAAATATATAATAAAAAATTAGGTTTTAAATGGAAATACACAAATAAATAATAGAAATTATAAATTATGTGATGACTTCCATTTATATAAATAAGTGAAATATATATGGAAACTCCAATAAAATGTTTATAAAAATCCCATTATTTTTTATGGGATCTAGTTCAATGATAAGGATATTTGAAATGATATTCTAAAAATAATATATATATATATATATATATATTTGTGATAACTGGATGATGATGTCAAGTAAGTATTGTGATGGTATATTATATCCATTGGAAGATTCCCCATCATGGAATGAAGGACTATATCATGGTGGTTACAATGAAGTGTTTTGATCGGTGAAATCACATGGAACAGTAAATTTTGATACTACAATGATCAATTAAAAAAGTATTTCCCATTAATCATGTTGAATGTTATTTTGAGATGTAATAATTTCTATGTTAAATATGGGATTAGGAAAATATAATTATAAGGGTCATTGAAACAATTAAATTAATTATATATAAAATGAATAATTATAAACATCCTCTATTTATGTAACATCTCCATCTTCAAAACATATTATTTTTAAAATAAAAAATGAGATTGTTTTTAAATGAGATGAATCAAAAAATTTAGTCATTGGAGTCCACACCTAGATTTTTTTATTGGATTTTTTAAATCCCCATTGAAAATGTGGGGGATCACTATGTTGGTTCTAGTTGTTGTGGGTGTCTCATGAATGGACATTTTATTTGTGATAGAGGATAACTCCAATTTCATGGTTTTAGATGTACCAAGGTTCATCATTTTAAAAATGACGTGGAAACATATATGTGGATAACATTCGTTGGTGGTTTGAATTGTTTTTTCTATATAGGTACAATATTTTGGTTATCATTATGCTATTCCAAGATGTGAATATCAGGTGTTAATTTTGAATTAAATTTCATTAAATATTTTGCCTAAATTTTTCTATGTTATAGGATCCAAGCCATAGTGCAAATTTCTATGCTTTGATGAAAATTTGTCAGAAGACACATTGTTTTAAATTTTCTATATTTCAAGAAGGTTATATGAGAATTAAAAGACTGAATTTCTATCCTAAACATTGTAAAATCAATAGGTGTTAATCAAGGGATGATAATAATAAGATAAACCATTTCCAACAATCATATTATGAAACATTGTAAACACATATCCATCTCCATTAGGGATAATGGGATATGATTAAAATCTAAATGATTGATACAAATGATTTGACTATGTTCGCCATAATAACAATGATACATAGAGAAAGAATATTCAATGTACTAATGTACCAAAAACTAAAAATGACTACTTTTTCAATGTTTTAGATAATCCATTTATGTATTCTTATTATATAATACTCACATGATAAAATCTCACTAATCACAACTATATAGTGTTAACATAACTCCTCTCTGAATAGGTGAATCTTTCTATATGCAGAATGAAATATTGTAACTAAATAATAGGATTTTCAAATTTCTAAATTATTTATAACATAAATTAATATATTTATATTCAATCATTTATACATAATGGATATCTTATTTTCTCCTCTTAAAACATTCAATACTGGTCTCGAAACCATTCTATTGTTCTCTTTCAATTATTTCATTTTAAATTCTTATTTATTTTGTTAAAAGCAACTAAAATAATTATTGATATCCTATTAAAAAATAATTAAATTTTAAAAATTGGGTAGGTTTAATTATATAATATATAGAAAAAATATAACAACAATGGTTTACCATATCTTTTTAATGTTCTCATTAAATGTTAACAAATATGATTCATCCCCTTGAATGTCTGGAAAATTAACCAATCATTTCCCATGTTATAACTTAAAAAGGCAAAGAAACTATAGCCTCATTATGAAATATTTCATGTCTCATCATGATAAATTCGACTTCACACAATTCATGGTGTGACTACCACATCTCTATTTTTATTAATATTCAAAAATAACATCCATAAGATATATAGATATATAATATTAAATTTTTCTAGAATCATATTGTGGATTGCTGAATCAAAATATACTATTGAATATATCATTATATGTTCTACTTATTCATGAAATTTTATAATAAAAAATAAATAATTTGTATTCACCAGGAATAAAATACATAATGGAAAATATTTTCATGGAATGGGCCCCACCTTGTTATATCTACTAAAATAGTCCACATATTATTCATGATGTGGACTTATATTCATTGTTTGATACTATTTATGGAATAACCAAAAAAACATTCTCATAGTGCATTATGTTATAATGGAAAATTCCTAAAGACACATTTTCATTCCTTGAGAAATCATATAAGGCCGTTGATAACTGTTCTGAACTACCCACAATGGCATGACTAGTGGTGCCATAACAAAACAAATTCATTATAGAATTAAAAATTTTAACTCCGTCGAAAACCCATTGAAATATATTAATAACATACATTTTTAATTTGATGGTACCCTCAATGTATTTCTCAAAAATATCTTCAATTTGAAAAGTAATAGTGGATTTTTTATAATAATATTACCATGTGTGTTTTTGATAGAACAAAATATTAATAAATAACTCTTCAAAGACATATTCATTTACTATATCCTACATCTTAGAATTAATTAACTTTATTATATATATTGTGGAACATTTATTCACTATTCACAAATTGCAATCCACATTGATTTTGTTAATATGTAAAAAAGTATTAAATGAAATGAACCTCATTAAAACAAAAATTGATTTCTATACTCTTAAAAAACCTCAAAAACAAATCCCCCTTATAAACATTCAAGAACTCACCCTTTCCCAAAAATTATAACATGATATCTCCCACTTTTAAATACCGAGTTATACTCATTATCATTAAATGATTCATGGATTATCTATGTTAAATATGATTCCAATTCTCCATTATTAAAAAAACATAATGATAACAAATCTAAAATTTTAAAAAAAAATTATTTTTCCCACAATTGAATTGAAAATATAAATCATAAAATTTCATAAATAGAAAATCATATGTTACAGTGTGGATTTCCATAGATGTAGATTTATAGACTCTATGACTTATTATATAACTTTCAAAATATTCCTAGGAGAATTCTTATAATGATTTTTATAATAATATGTTGAGTTGGTAGATACTCAAACATCACCATATCATATACAAACATATCCTTGATAATGTGATAAATTTATTATTATTGTTTTGGTTCTGGAATTTTGGATTGGATTTTTCTAACATTAAATACACTCAAGATATCATACATAATAAAAATATTATATATCACATTCACTATAACATCTTCAATATATTCCCTCATCCAAATCAATTGTATATTATACTGGGTAATCATGATGTATTAGTATTATATAGAGATTATATAAATGAATACATACTTCATAAATAAAAAAGGTTATGAAAGAACCCTAATAATTTAGATAACCATTTTTTGATAACATTCATTTTTCATATATCACTACCAAATCAAAATCTATTTATCCCCATTACGATTCAAATGAGATGTTGTGATAAAATAACAAAAAAAATATTTTATTATGAAAATTTAGAAATATCATCTGAAATCATATCATATAGACATATTTAGGACAATATTGGTAATTGATAGTTTTGAATATATAAAATATTATATCAAGACATTTGGTTGTAACTATTAGTAGACATATAATCACATTCCCATACTTTGTGATATCAATCATCATACCTATATTAAATTTTGATAGCATCATCCATGTAGTTTATAAATTTATTATTGGTCATGAACCTTCCTCTATTTACATCATGAGAACATTATTGGGAATTATTAATAAATAATAATTTATTTAACAATCCACGTATAATTCAATGATTTTTCACCCTCCAATTATTGACATTTATATTTCACACAAAATATATTTTTATATAGATACTATTGTTCATCATTTGATCCTTAAAAAATTACATCATCCATAAAGAATATTGAAAACAAACAATGATATTGTTTGCTCATTAACATGTTGGTGGTCATCCACTACTCCTCTATTGAATCATATCCTTTTATAACAATTATCATGTTTTTAGTACAATGGACATATTAATTTAATAATTGCATATAAATACATTTTAATCTTATAATTGTTTTCATCTACCTTAATATGAATTCCATTTACATTTTTAATGTATAATTCATTATAAATTACTTTATAATGTACCAATAATTTAATATCAATTTTATGCACTTTTCCTTATTATTTTTACTAAAAAACATTATAATATATAGTTTCTAATCGAGAGAAAATTAAAACTAAATTATCTACATATATGACTTTGATTTCATAGTAACCAATGAAACCAACTATTATTTATTCAATGTCTCCATTCCATAACTATTATGTTTGTTCAAAAAAATATCACATTATTCTAAGGATGTTTTGGTACATTGGCCTGGTAACAACCTCTTGTTTTTTATTATTTTCTATGTTTTCAACATATTCATGAATGGATTTATACCCAATAACATCCTTATAAATCTATTAATTTTTTTATTTTCATCCAATGTGGGAAATGATGTTTGATACGTTCTCCATTTCGTTAATGGTTGAATAATATCTTACTAGTAACCAAAACAATTTTCATCTATTATTTATGATCAGACTATTGGGTTTTCTTATTGATTAAACCTATAGATTTAAATTCTTTATCATTGTAATATTATTATTCGTAAATAATATCCCTAAAAATATTTTAATTCAGATTCACATTCTTTCTGATAATAAAAAAACATACTCTGATATATTCACATATGTATGAAAATTCAATAATTCATCAATAAAATTAACATTTTTGTTTTTATGGATTATATTATGAATTGATTTACAAAACATGTGATTAATTATTTTAGATGGTTGTTCGTGGGATATACAATCATCTCAACATAATTCAATGTAATGGTTATTTTTATTTTTGGTAATAAATAACTACCAAATTAATAATCCAATGTATGTTAATGATTGATTCATCACAAACCAAGAATCGTTATATTTTTTTGGATTATTTGATAATAATAAGGATATATTATTTACAAAATTATTTACGAAACACCCCATACCAAAAATTCATGGCTAGATTATTTTTCATGATCATCTTCTCGTCTATACTTTTTGTAATTTATATTATCTTATTCAAAATTCAATTGATTTTAGGATTAATTTTTGTTAAATATTTATTCCAAATTTATGTTTATTAATTATAAAATTATAACTTGTTATTTATAAATTACTATCAATTATTATTCTGATCAATTAAATTTTCTATCAAAGAATCTATTGAAACCACAATAGATTATTAAGGATTAATTGGAACATTCATATTTCTTTATAAATGACCGTTATCCATGAAATACTATAGTAATCATAAAAATATACAATATAGTATATTATAATATCATTGGTTTTATGTTTCACTAGTTCACATTAAGGGACATGGAGTTGATCATTGGACATTTTATAATTTTTCACCTTGGTATTGTTAAAGTATTACCTTTTTAGATAGTATCTCATTTGTGAGTGTAAAAACATAATAAATTATGGATATTTCAAAAACAAAAATTTTAATCCAAATTCAAAAATTTTTAGGGTCATGTGGGAAATTTGTTTACACTATTATTTGTATCATTATTTCATGTATAATAGACGTCTATCTTCCTTGTCAATATGGTAAATATTTCTCATGGGGTTATTTTCTAGAAAATAATCAATATATATCTTCATTATATATTAAATATATTATTAATTATTATCACCCCAATTAATAAGATACATAGTTTAATAACTATATATTTTTTTTTGATTTTGAATATAAAATAATAAAAATACATTTACCATAGTTCCGTTCAAACATTTCTAAATTACACAAAACTAATGATCATCAGTTTGTTTTAATTTACCTTTTAAAAACTATATCATTTAAGTATTTAATGAATGTAAAATGATCATTATTTCATTTCGTGGGGTAAATGAAATAGTTTTATAGAATCGTTGTTATATATATATATTTTTATTTTTTTAAACATTCCGGAAAATGAATTCCAAATCGTTCCCTTTTCTGATAATGTCCCTAGACGTTACATTTATCTTATATGTGTATTCAGTTGCCGTTTAATTTACTCAGATTATGGATAAATCACATTTTCATATCAATAACCATCACATATAATGAAATATATAATAGAAATATAAAGTTTGACAAAAATAATTATTATTTTTTGTTAGAAAGTGTCATTGACGTGAATTTGAGCTATGAGACACATATTTGTGTATGAGTCATCATTCCATAAGGAAACAACATTTATAATGTATAATATATTTTGTCTCGTATATTTGGAATGTTTCCCTTTAGGTCATTGGTTGTTAATAAATTTAACAATCATCATGTTTTTTATGATTTTAGATATTCATAAAATTCAACTAAGTTATTCTTATGGTCATGATATAATATAATTCTCTTATCATTGTTAAAATTCACATGGATTATGGCCATATCCTCTTTTAAATAATATAACTAATAAATTATTTATTTTCTTTAGATAATCATAATCCCATGATCCCCCACATCATAGTTGGTGTAAGATATTTTTCTATATCATAACACATTAATTATAATTCCATTCCTTTATATATTATTTTATAAATTCTAATAACCATTTATTTCAATTACATTTTCAGCCTCCCAATTTTTTTTAATTTTATACAATGTTGAAGTATAATTGATCGTACCAATCTGATCTTATATATTTTATTCATTTAATATTTTTTTTATCCACTTAAATATATACTTTTCTTTTTGTGTTTTCTCGTAGAGTGTTTGAGGTCTCAGACTAGTATAATATAATCTATTTGATTAACAATTAAAATACTTTTTCCTTCTACTTCCATAATAAATTCACCATTATGGTGTTCTCTTCCATTGTTTTTCCCTTTTCATCATTGTTCCTATATAGGCACATTTTTTGAAAACACAAAAGTATAACTTTTCCAAGGAATCTATGAACCATGACACCCATTATGTCTCTTCTATGATCTTATATTGATTATTATTTATGAAATTAATCATGAATAACATATATTTGGGGTTTTTATTACACTTCATGAATTGGAATTGATTTTTATGGGTTATTTATCATCATCATTACCAAAAAAATCTAATGAAACCTAAAAGAACAATGCATAACTTTTTTCACACGAAATCCAATAAATCGTAATCTTTAATTTTATATTACCATTTATTTCATTAATGTGTGAGGTGATTTAATGAATTAAATAATCAAAATAATATACATTGTGATCCATATTGTCTATGTTTTCATCATTGAAGTACATTTTTCATCCCGAAAATGATCCTTTTAAGATAACTAATTATAAATGTGTGTCATCTCATTTGAATCGATAGTTTTATATAAGCTATCTAACACTACCACCACGGTGTTATTTTATTTAACAATAATAATTTATTTTTTCAACATGGAGTCTAACTTCCATAGTTTTTTAATACTATTATATCAACAAGATTCTCTCTAATTACATGAATTTTCTACCTAATATATATTACCACATAAAAGGACATATCAAAAATCATAAACACTATATTTCATATATATATATTACATAATCTAATGACCAATAATCATTAATTATCAAAAATTTGAATCACCATAATCAATATTGAGATGTTTCTCTCACATAGAATGATATATTAATAATTAAAATTACTTTGTATAGTTACTGTTAATCTATTCCCTAAAAAATTCATAATTCAACGTGGAACCACAATCTAACTCCCTTGGATATTTATGTTATATGTATATGAAATCCATTACATTCTCAATTCCCTAGTTTCTATTCATTTTTATTTCAATCCATAATGAATTATCGTATTATTTCATTCTATTTTTATATAGTATAATTTACTACCTTCAATGATTAGGAATACATTATGTGTTAAAAATACATTCATTACATATTAGGGAGTAAAACATATGTAATGATGTTTTATTTCTAATATGTTTGAAAAAATCTGATATTTCTTGTGGGAATTAAATAACTCGATATATTAACCAATTTTATCATTATTAAAATATGTTTTTTGGTTTTATAAACAGTAGTAGAGAACATTTCTTCAAATAATTTTTAGGACTTTTCTATAGTCAATGTTGTTAAAATACTATAGAGTATATTATTATTTATGATGTGGTAGGAACACAATGATAATGTTTAAAAAAATGGTGATATCATGGGTGTTAATTTAGATGGACTATAAATATTCAATATGGATGAATACCATTGAAATAATGCGATGAAATACCATGAAGAAAGATATAAATTTTCATGTCTCTCACTAAGACTGTAAAACAAGTGGGAATTTAGTTAATGATGAATCATTTAATAAAAAACAATATGAGGGTACAATAATTCAAACTATATGATACATGATGGTTTTTATTTTCTTTTGTAAGAATATCTTCAATAAAATTTAATTTCTCAGAGGGGTTTTCCGTAATGCAAAATAATTCATTTTGTTAGCCATATATGATGAGTTCTTTTTAATTTTTTGTTAAATAAAATTTAATTTAATGGTGATGTTTTAAAGGAAATTTAATGGGGAATAATAGGAATAAATAAATAAAATATGATATATGTAATTATTATAAATTGAATTTATTAATGTATGAAAAAACAACATGTACTGTTTAGAGAACCCCAATGTGGTGGAAATAATATGGGGTCTGATTGGTGATAAATAGTTTTATATGTAATTTATAGTGTAGGGACCATCAACAATGTAAAATGGATTTTGTTCCGACCATATTAAATGAGAATAATATATAAGTAATCATAATCTAATAGACTGAATATTTTGATGTTATTAGTCAAATAGGTTCATAATTGATTCATGTATTACATTTTGAAAATATTTGAAAAATAATTGTTTATAGGATATTACTATTCTATGTTTAGTTACCTTAATAATAAATGATAGTATAATTAATTAATTCTTATTATATAAAATAATATCATGAGATCAAATTCTTATTAAGGCTTTTTTACAACAAATGAAATCAGGAATAAAAATGAATAATTTATGTAAAAAGTAAAATAATTGACCAATGATGGAGTGCAATCAATAATTTGAGATATATGTGTGTCTACTGATAATATAAATGTCAAATTATCATGTAAAATAATAAATATGTTAATCTAAATAACAAAGAAAACATCAAATTTAATCAATAACATGAAAATCATATCAGGATAAAAATAATATATAAAAAAGTGTAAATATATGGAAATATATTCCATTAAATTAATAAAATTAAAAATTAAATACATACATAAATAATATAATGTATAATAACAACACAATTTTTAATAAATTAGATGTCTAATTATTGTACATGTAGTTTTTAAAACACAATATCCCTTTACTTTTAAGATATATTAAGATGAATGTTTCAAAGTAATTAGACGAATGTCATTTATCTAATTTTATTGAACAGTTTCATATCATGATACACCCAAATAATATAAAGGATATATGTTACAGGTCCTCACATATGTATTTTTTTCCATAAAATTCATCATATATTTAACAGTCGTCTAAATATATATAGAATTTCCCCAATACTCTTATATAAATATTCAGTATATAAATTTTTTTTACCATATTTTTGTAGATAAAAATTTAATTTTAATGTAGAAAACCATTTGAATAAATGGTAAAATTTTATAAAAAAAATATGATAAATAATATATATATCTAAAGAAAATGTTGTGTCACATTATCATATGAAGTGAATCATTTCATTAGAATGGTATTGACTATACAATGAATCATGTAAGTGAATTGTAATTATATCATTAATAAAAATAATTTTATAATATTGTTTGGGAGAATAAATATGATATGAATACATTATTTACATGCTGTTTTATATGTAAAATTTGGGGATATTGTAATTATTAATAGAAATTCTACAAATGATCATTAAAACATTCTTTATAAAAATTACATTTTCTTTTAGAAAATCTTTTTTTAAAATAGATAATATTTTCAAAATCTTTTTCCATGAAAATAAAATTTAAATTAATTCATCTAACATAATGTTTTGAAAAACAATTTTTCAAAAATAATCAAGGAAATTTCATATTATGATTCATTCAAATGAATTTCATTTATATGTGTAATTTCATTCATGTTATTGAACATATAAATAAATCATCTTTTCATTTTAAACGTATATAAAATATCCTTCATTGAAAATAACATGAATAATCATTTAAAAAAATTATTTAAAAATTAAAATATTGAAAAATTATTTTAAAATAAAATATTTTAAAGTTTAAAAACATATTTGAATACGTTTGTAACATGGGTATTTTGAAGAAAAATGATTTTAGATTCATGAGAAAAATGAATTTGGAATCTCTTAAGAACATGTTAACAATAAATTTATGTTTCAATGAGTGGAAAATAGTACTATTACATGAAAATATCATACCTGATTGGGGGGAGGATAAAATATAATGGTTTTATTTTACAATACTAAAATAAATTATTTCTGTAGAAATTAAATTATATAAATTATTGATTATAATGCTATTGTCAAATGAACACATAAATTGTTCATAATGATAAAGTGGTAATTAATAATTTAATATATTATGTATATAAACATAAATGAAAATAAAATAACGTCATTTTGATAAATATATATGAAAAATTAATTAAAAACATTATATTTTTTAATCAACGAAAATAATGGCATAATATTACCCAAGGAAATAAAATTGAGTTATTAAATTATTTACTACATAGAAAATATTAATTCAAATTTTATTAAATGAAATAATTCAAAATAAAACAACAAATAAAAAGAATTAGTTATAATCAAGTTATTCAATTTCAACGGTTATGAAAATGAACCATATAAATTTGAATAGATTTATATGATTAAAATATGCATCAATGAAAAGAAATTTAAATTAAATGCCTTAAATCACGCTTCCATTTCAATAAATGTTCATTAAAATGTTTAAATTTTTTTAGAATGTTATTTAAATAAAAAATAATTGTGAAAATATTTATAATATCATATATGATTGTTTAATAACATCTTATGGTCCAAACGTTAATAATGTTTCATCATTCCAATTATCTATGTTAACTTGCATCTTCACATTTGTTCCTAATCCCAAAAGTAATGATTAGTGTTTATTTCAAGTATTTCAAAAATATTATGAGTAATAATCATGAAATATTTTCAATAATTTTATAATAGTTATAATTTTGAATCCAATTTTCATTTTTGATGTTATAAATTAATTACATTACGATCAGAGAGACTTTTGGTCATATATATACATTTTTAATGTTTTCTTTTTTCCAATGAAGGTTCTTTAATGAAGTTATTTAATATATTATAATTATATAATGATCATAATATCATATATATAATATTATTTACTTAAATATACATATATATAAATATATAACATTCATGCATTGTGGTTATGAAAAGAGTGTGACATTGTTTATTGAAGGTATTCATTCACACACACAAAATTAATGGTAACATCATTTAATGAGTGAAAAGTTATGAAATTAAATTATATATATATATATATATATATATAATTTTCATAATTAAAAATAATTATAGAATATAATAAATATTTCATGTATATCACATATAATCATTAAATTTATACTTTTAAATTTTAATGTAAACTCTTAGTGAAAGAAGAATTGTATCACTTTTATAGGTGATAGCCATATGTACACTTGATTCATGTCAATATATCCCATTATTAATGGAAATAATAATTCTAACACCTCGCCCCAGCTTCATTCGCTTGAGGAGGCGGTGAGGGATTACTTGTCCTTAAGCAACGTTCCCAAGGTGCAAAAGGCATGCAGTAAATGTCGAGGGCTTCAAGAAATGATTGGTGAACGATTTTCATGTGAGACAAAACCATCCAACCCAATGATCCACTATCAACAACTACATGATTCATTTCAATAAAATAACCAACTCATATATTACCAAAAGATAACTACAATATTCCACAATACAACCCTAAAACAAATTCAACTGACACAATATCAAAGTACTATATGGGAGACTAAACAACAGACCCAAAATAAGCCAAGACACACTCCTCGGCTCCACACCAATATCTATGCTCCAAGAACCACCACATATCCAAAGCATCACCACAGACCACTAACAATGAGATGTTTTACCTTTACCTGTATCCCAGAAAACGACATCTAAGAAAGCAGTAAAGTTCCAAAGCAAGGGCTGAGTAATAATACTCAGTAGGTTTTTCCCAAATGACATCCCTACTAATGCCACAAGGATATAATGGTTAGTCACATTTATATAAAATAGTTTATATAAAACACTTTACCAAAACAGTTTATAACACGATATAAACAATCTTCTTGAAACCATTTATAACCAAAATCAATCAAGTTCCAGAGAAACCAATTATTCAAGCATGTAATTTTCTATAAAAATTACTAAAAAATCTTTAGATCCATTTCACAATATTCATTTTTGGTACACCCCAACCATTCCACAAACCCATGAAACAAACCATGCATGCTACATGGAAGAAAGGCAAAGCCCTAACACTTATCCATCTAATCCATGACGGGGGAGACTAATTACCCTTATCCAACCCAAATGCACATGAATTTTTGATGGGGGGGATCCCTAACCCTCATTCATCCCAAGAGTGATGGGGGAGACCCATAATCCTAATCTTTTCCTTATGAAATATGAATGTTTGATTGGGGGGGGAGCCTTAACCCTTTTCCATCCCAACACTTATGGGGGAGACCCCTAACCCTTTTCTATACCACATGCCCAAGAACACACACCACCATCATGTCAACATGCAAGGAAGCCAAATCAACCATTTCAAATTTCCACAAAAAATTACATCTATTCAAAGAAACACACAACAAAGAAACCATAACAGTGGGACTTCCGTCCTAACTCATTCACCCCATTTTCAGAAAGCTTGACTTCCCTCACACTTCCACACAACCAACACAAGCCATAACCAAGCATATAACCCACCATGTCCACAACAATACACAATACACCATTTCTATTACTTGTTATTTCAATTCATTAAAGCAAACATTGATTGAAAACACCATTAAATTATTTTCCACACCAAACCACATTTCAATAAAACAAACCTTTTTTTGGAAACAATTTTTTCAACTCATCTCAATCAATAAAAAAACAACTCTTTTTGATATCCCATTTTAAAATCACTTAATGTGCATTTCGCCATAATCCCTTTTTCCCAAAAATCCCCAAACCATCCCCAAAGTGATTTCCATCCAATTTCACACATCAATATCATAATTAATTTCAAGAAACACAAATTAATTACTACTAAAACCACATATTCTAACCAAGTGGGTTAAAGAGAGAAGCAACCTACCTTTAGGGTTCCGGTGAACTCGACTCACCAGAAAGCGCAACTCAATTTTGATGAACACACCACCAAAACAAATCTAGATCACCTTCCATAACATCAACAGTCCCTAAAATTAACATCCAAAGAAACAAATACCCTGTATCTACAAAAAAAGGTTGTTGATCTGGATAACCAATAGAGAGGGAAATGTAGATCTAGAAGAAACCACAAACAAACATGAGAGAAGAATTTCCTAAGAAGAACCTCCTTCAAAACACCACAAAACCCCTTAGATTTTCTTCCATAACATGTGGGAGATCCCATACAACCGTTGGGAACCAAAAATCCTGAATGAGTCTCGAGTGGGAGAGGATTTGGAGAGGAATGAGGCAATCCTGAGGGAGCCCGGGTTTTAAAACCCAATTTTATGTGGCCTCCCGGTTATCACGCATGGTTTTCAAAACCATGCGCTAATCTTGTGCATGATACTATTAGAGAGCAAGGGTCTTCACAATTGCCTCACACTTCTTAACAAACTGTGCCTAGGCTGTGCGAAGCCTACTGCCTCCCTATGCATAGTTTCTTGTAGAACCCACATGGTTTCCCCTAACCATGCTCAAACCGTGCTTCCATAGAAAATCCTCCAAAATTATTAGAAACTATTACAAACTCACCCAAAATCTTCTCAACTCATCCCATGCACCTTATTAACATAAGGACACATAAACAAAGGCTACATACCTTAAAATGGGGGTACATCATTATCCTCACCAATGGTCTTTCCGTCCTCGAAATGTAGTGAACCCAACATTTTGCTGAAAGTGCTCGGCCACTGCTCGACCATCTATTTCTCTCAGTCCCAAGTTTCCTCTTGGATCTAGCCATGCTGCCAGAAAATCCAAACTAGAGTGATGATTTTACCCCACATGAATTTATCTTTCCAAACCACAACCCGCACTGGCACATGCAGCAACGAAGCATTGAGATCTAACTAAACATGACAGCATTGTATAACATGGCCCAAAACTAGCCAATAATTTTTCAACTACAACACAAGAAACACATTGTGTACCTCACAGAACCTAGGTGGCAATGCCAAATGACATTCCACCTCAACAACCCTCTCAAGAATCCCAAAATGTCTAATACACCTCCAAGATATCTTTCCTCTCTTCCAAAAATGAAGAGGTCCAAACCTTGGAGAGATCCTAAAGATAACATGATCACTCACCTTGAATGAAAACGGTCATTGACGATGATCTGCATACGATTTATGATGACTCTAAGCCATCACCATTCTCTTCCTGATTAACATGACCTTATCCATAGTCTTATGGACAAGGGTCGGTCCAACCATCAAGGACTCACCCATTTCCACCCATTATAGTGGATAACGTCATGACCACCCATATAATGCTTCAAATAGAGCCATATATATGTATTCTTGATAACAGTTATTGTTCGAGAACTAAACCAACGTCAATTACTCCTCCCACGATCCACAAAAATCCTTGACGGAAGCCTACAATATATCCTCAAAAGTTTGTATCGTCCTCTCAGATTCACCATCCATCTGAGGGTCATACGTCGTGCTCATAGTTAACTGTGTCCCAAGGGCTTGCTATAAGGATTTTCCAAAAAAAAAAGATGTATACACTGGATTTATATATTATATAATTGAAACTGGAACACCATGCCTCTTTACAGCCTCACGAATATAGATTTTTGACAGATCCTCTACCGTATGAGATTCACGAATTGGAATGAAATTGGCTGAATTCGTTATCCATTACACTATCACCCAAATGGCATCATGCATCCTGACCATTCTTCTGAGAAATATGAAAAAATCCATCACTATTTTTCCACACTTCTAAACAGGGATCGGTAAAGACTGCAACATTCACGCTAGCCTCAGATGCTCTACCTTGACCTATTGACAACTTAAGCATCTCGAAACAAACTCAGCCCCACTTCTTTTAATACAAACCCACCAGAGATGTGTTGTCAATGCTTTATACATTTTCTAAATTGTAGGATAAACATCCCATCTGTAATGATGAAGCAACCTAAGAAGATCCTCTTGAAAAGATATTGGTACAACCATCCGATTACAAAAACACCAAACTGAATCTCCATTCAGTTGCCAACCATCAATGGTCTCCCCACCATTGAGTTCCAAACTCATGGCCACACACTCAGAATCAGATATATGCACCTCTTTAACCAGGAAAACCAATTCAAGAATTAACAAGATTGGAAAGAAGACTTCTCTATCACCATAGTCTTCACATTCCAAATGCATTTCAGCTATAACCGAAATCAACAGCCACTGGTCTGATACCTTTTTCTCCACCGGAGCAATTGAATTTCTACATAATGCATTATCCACCAAATTTCCCATACTCGTTGTGTACATCAAGTCAAAATACATCATCTGGATATATTCCATCTATCTCCATTCCCACATGTTCAAATCCATTTGTGAGAAAATGATCTTCAAGCTCTTATGATCTATATATGTCATGAATTTCTCACCGAAGAGATAATAACGATACACATTCAAAGCATGGACCATGGTTACCAATTCTAAATCATGAATCAGGTTTCATCCCTTGGACCCTCAACTACAGTGATCCATACGCAACCACATGATTCCCTTGCATGAGAACACACCACAGCCCTGATCATGCTGCATCGCAATACTCCATATATCCTTCTCCTAGTTATGGAAAACTAATATTGATGTTGATGTATGGAAACCCATTATCTCTTCGAAACACTACTAACATTGTTCATTCCACTAGATTGGAACATTCCTTCTTATCAAAGATGTCATCAGAGAAGCCAAACGTGAAAAATCACGAAAAAAATGACGATAATACCCACATAAAGAGTGGAATCTTCTTACCTCAAACAAATTCTTTGGCTATTCCCATGAGATAACAACCTCTATATTTTCTGTATGAACTGAAACATCCCATTCGAAAATCACATTGCCATGAAAATGGACCTCCTGTATCCAAAAGCCACACTTTGGAAATTTGGCATACAAAATATGATCCCTTAAGATCCCTAACACTATCGTCATGTGCTGCTCATGATCCCCCCATGTCTTTGAATACACCAGAATATCGTCTACAAACACAACCACAAAAGAATCCAGATATCACTGAAATATCATATTTATCAATTCCATGAACACCATTGGCGCATTTCATAGTCCAAAGTGGATAACCACATATTCTAAATGACCATATCTACTTTTGAAATCTATTTTTGGAATATCCTCTGTAACACCCCAAGAATCCATGGTACGCTTCTCTTTGAATAATATTGTTTCTTGTGTTGTACGCATCTTCAAGTTCTAACACACATCAAAACCAATCAATATAGCTGTTAGGAATCATAATACCAAATTTTTGAACTTTTATAAATTTTATATTTCAAAATAGAATTCATTTTTGGATTCGGAATATCAACATTCCCTTAGGGTAAATATTTGGAATTTTTCTGAAAACATTCAATTTTTTATGAATAGTGAAAAAAACATTGAGTTATAGTTTAAAACCAAATTTTTATTTAAATAATTATTTATTTTATTTAAATTTAATATAGGTAAAAATAGATTCATAATATATATAAGCTCAATTTAAATAATTGGTGTTATTTTTGAATAATTTTTAATATATAAAAATTTTATTGATCTTTTAACTGTCTTTTAGCCACCTCTTAGAAGAATTTGGAAATTCACATTAAACATAATTTTACCACTTCTGTGAGTGTAATTTCAAAAATCCTACAGATACAGTTAATATCAAGGACTAAAATACGGTTCAATGAGATGAAAATAATTTTTGGTGAATAGTAACTTTTTACTTTTATTTACCACGGTTAAAAGTTAATAGGTTAATTAAGGGTAAAAATGATATTAATATCACCCTAACACATGTCCTAATTCTATTGTACAAGTGTATATCTACCAAAAAAACATTAGGAATAAAATATTATCATTTAGGTCCACTTGGATTAGATTAGGACTTTTATTATTATTTAAATCAACGAAGAGTTAAAAGAGATAAAATCAATTATTAATAACGAAAACATTTTTTACATTGGGTTATATATAAGATAAATTATATTATAAATATTCATTATAAAGCTAAAAATATTTCCTAAATAATTTTATTTTATTTATAATTTTTACACATTAAATACATTAATGTATTTATGACACAATTATGATGTAGTAATTAACTAATTAAAGAAATATTAAAAAAATTGATATTATAAATATCAAAATAAATGTAATTTGAGACTTTTTATGAGTTACAATAATATTATTGGTTTATATGACCTATTATTATTGGTTATATAAATTGTTTTCGAAGTAATAAATCTGTAATGAAATTATCAAAAACAAAATACCCAATAGTGTCAAAATTGACATAAAAGAGTTTTTAAAACAAATATTATATTATTAATTTCTATTGAATTCCTAAAAATTTAAGGATAGGCCAAAAGACTAATATAATGATATTTTGATCATTAAAAGACCACTTGGGGGTCGCTTGGAGGTATATGGTATGTTTATTGACTATATAATATAAAAATACAGAGACCTGGTAAATGTCAAACTATTTAACTAAGAGTTAAATATAAATGATAAGGTTCATATAGTGACCCAAACCTGCCTAAAATATATTGGTTTAAAGGATTTAGACCCATACCCACCTTAACCTTTAAATAATAAATTGTGGAGCCTTTATAATCTGAATATTAATTTATTATAATATAATATTTCTAGCTTTTCCAAAGGTTCCCCTCACCCCTCTTATAAAAGGGAACTCCACCTCCTCTCTAATTCACACATCAAAGCTTTTGGCTCTGCCAAAACCTGCCCAAATATTCTATCAACTTCCATCACTTCAACCTAGAGGCCTTAGTTTGATCAGAAAGCCATCCTATGTATCCCTTTTGATAAAATCAATAGGAAGAACCCGAAGGAGAGGTAATGTTTTCACCACGCTCTTTCAAGTTCCTTTCTTCTTCAACTTCTTCTTTCTTTTTTATTTACATTATAAAATAATAAGTCTGGTATCTTTTATACAATATGATGTTATTATAAATTTGGTACAACCATATTCAGAATTCTATCCTTCCATTGAATGACATGTCACCATACTTGTGTACGTACGACCTACCGTCTCCACATCGTGGTGTAATTGTTATTCAATATATAATTATTTGTATGGGTATAATAATGATGTGTAATTCTTGTAAATAATAAATATAACTTGATAATGATTCTTTATATATGAAATTCCATCCAATTATATATTATTATAATATCAAAAGAATGATATTGTTTTTCATGCGTACGTACGGATTACCGTCTCCATGAACACGATGAGATTCATTCCCTATCATATCCATTCAAGACTAAATTTCATTTGAGAATTAAAAATAATTTTTAGAGAAATTATATCATTCTGTATATGAATAAGATACATCCCATCCATAACAAATACGGATCACATAACAATGAATATAACGGAAAAAGAATCTGTTAACACCCGAAACGACGATAATACAAAGATATTATCAACAAATCAATGTTAAAAGATAATATATGATATCATATTAATGTATATGATATTTTTTTAATTCAATAATACTTTTATAACCATTATACAGGAGGTTAACCTACCCTTGACCAAGGAAAAAGTACAAATAAAGGGGTTTGTTATCTCACTTTTAACTCCATGATATTTCCATCATTCACAACTTATTAATTGGATGTGGTGTGTGTACTACCCATGATTGGATTAATTGTGTAATATACATTAATTTATTGATATTTATATCATCATTTTATTATATTTCTTTCATCGGTGTATGTTTCTTAAGTTATCTAATCGATAATGTAATTAGAAATTTCAATTTCTACTCATTCGGCTTAACGCATACATCATTAGTTATTTTACTCTATGATTATGTGTGGAGTCACTATTTTTTTTCTTATGTCATAATTTACACTCCCCTTTCTGTGGATATTCTTTTGATACACATAATCACTTCATTGATAATTTCTCAAGTCATCGATATGAACTTGATATGTTTAATTTTTAACTAATTCTCCATTGGTTGAGTTAAATAACCAATTCATTGGTGTTGCCTTTACAAGAATATATGTGAGTGTCCTATGATTGAATTAAACTTAATATCCAATCATATTGAGTGTATTTATATTTATCACACATAATTATGTCTTTGATTTATCCTTAACATAATGATATGGCCTTCATAAGGGATTTCATCTCAATTTTCATTCCATTGAGATTTCTTTGTTGTTATACACCAAATCACTTTTATATGGTGTATATAATGTAATTTGACATAGTATATCATTAATCCCTTTATTCTCATGAGATAAAAAAGTTTTTATTACTTCAATTATTTGAATTCAAGTGTCTCTCTTTTAGTTGGGGACTCTAACTAAAATGTCATTTTAAAATGTTTTAAGGATTTATTATTCTAAATCATTCTCATTAATGTCCATGTTTCGAAAATGGTTTTAAGGATTTATTTATATAGAAATTAATGTTTTCAAATCAAAATTTCTTTTAAATGTTTCAAAGTGGTATGAGACACTTTGATTCAAAAATCAATTTAAAATGGATTCTTGATAAATAGTGTGAATTTTAAATGTTTTCAAGAAAATGTGGGATATTTCTCTCAATAGTTTGATGATTATACTAATCTATGTCAATATCCTTCATTATTCACAATTGAGCTTAATCTGATACAATACAATCTTCTATATTTTATCAAATGAGTTATGTTTGACTATGGATGTGCTATTTTTATACCATTCATGGTTTGTGATTATAGTATTGACATTTCATATGCTAGTTTTAATACAAGATTTTTATGTTATGTTTCAAATTTATAATATGAGGAATTCATTGGACTTAGAAGGTGATGGGTGGAGCCCACTATAGCTCCTCGATGCATCTGTAGTTCTCATGAGACAAACTAGTGTCTTGGCACAAGGACTTGACAGAATCTTATTTCTAGTCTTGGCATGAGTAATTAACTATGTGGTTATGATAGTCTGGAATTTTTAATTCCATCATTTTGAAATTGGTTATTAATATTTCATGTGGTTATTCGACTAGTATAACATCCATGTGAAAAAGTGACTTGAATTATTTCATTTTATCCTTGACATATTATGTTGAAGTCCAATTTTAAAAGGCTTTGGTTTTAGTTATACATTGCCTTAAATGTTTATTCTTATTTATGAATGTTTCTGCTATATTTTTATCCTTACTAAGCATCTGAGCTCACCCCTTTTGATGTTTTATTTTTCCCAGGTTATGAAGAAGTAACTAATGATTGACCTGCAGGGATAGTATGAGGGTATATGAAGAAAAGATGTTTTTTTCTTTATGATGTAATATAAGACTTATGAATATATCTAGTATTTCCAAGACTACTAAACTAATCGTTCTTTCAAGACATGATCTTTTATAATCATTACAATGTTATGTTATAATGCACTGACTCTGGGTAATTTGCGTCTGGGTATTACAGTTGGTATCAGAGGATGTTTAATAGAATCCTTGGAAACTAGATTTAGATAAACTCTAATTAGAGAACATAACCCTATGATAAACTATCATGATTAATATATAAGAACATCTGATAATATTGGTATTGTATAGACTTTGTGAAATTTCCATGAAATACATCCCTGTCAGGATACGAGCAGGTAGAGTTGGCTCTGGAACAGATGTAACTAGGGGTAAACCCGAAAACACCGCTCTGAGCTAGGATCGAATGGGAACTGGTGCACGACAACGGGACTTGCTGCACTCTTGGTTACGACACTCCCGAGCGATATGCTTAGGATAATTTACATTTTATATACAAACCAATTTGAAGTATTTTAATATAAGATGATAATAAAGGACCTTATTTAATCACATGTTGTTTTAAATTGAGAATATGGTGTCAGGATATTCTATAAATGATTTTATGACTACAGTTATTCACACAATTTCTTTCTAGTATTATTCAGTGGCTGGAGTCCAAGGAAGTCATAGTAACTTTGAGAATGATGTAAAAAGTGGGAACGATGGTGGAAATGAGCAACAAAATGGAATGTTGATAGGCCTAAAAGATATCGTGTCCATGCGAAATCAGTTTTCCAAAAATATGATCAATAAAATATATATTAAACAAATCTCGGACTCAAAAAAGAAGTGAAATGTGATGAATGATAAGAGCCGCAGTAGTGGAGACCATGGAGAAAAGAATCCTAAATTTCCATCATGCAGGAAATATGGAAGGAGACACCCAGGAATGTGTATCAACAGAACAAATACATGCATTACGTGTGGGAAAAAAGACATTAATTGACGAATTGTCGAGGAAAAATGAAGAGTACTATGGAAGAAAATAAAAATGTTCCTAAAAATCCATTTACAGTCATTTGCCCAAAATGTAGGGGACCTGGCCATTACACGAGTGAATTCCCTATTATATAGGATATTTTCTTGGTCAACGAAGAATCTATGTAGAAATAAATGGTTGGAGAAATGTTTAAATGTATTAATGCTCCTTGCTGATGAGATTTCATTGGAATAATGTTCCCTTATATTTGTATCCCCACAGTTTTCCATGTGAGAATGATATTTGAGGAAGAATTATCTTTTCCCTTGTGGATATAGTTATAAATAAACATTTGGTTTTATATTATCATTAGTTTTGAGGAAATTACAAGTTATTATATTTTGGGATGGAAATGCAAGGTATGGGATAACATTTCTGGTTAAAATTAGGTTATAGTTATTTTGATGAATTTATCTCATTTTGGTAATGAAAATAAATATAGTGTTTGAAAAAGGAGAACAATCAGACCGTGTGACAACCCGTCGTGTCGAACAATGTTGTGGGAATCGAACCCACAACCAATGTGTGATTGGGATTTATTTCCTACAACTGGACCATGTGAAGTCCTTGGTTATTGTGTCTAATTATTTTTAGTTGAGTGATTTTATCAATAATATGTTTATTTGGGTTCTTATGTCTTATCAAATGAATACCCTTAGTATTGTAAATTTATTTGGTGATTAAGTGATAAGTGTTATTTTGAAAGATGTTTGCTTTGTTGGGAACACTATATTCCCATGGAAACTAGAATACATTGGGATTTCATTTGACGAGTAATGGTGAATTTTTATCTATATTATTATTGTGGATTTATAGTGTTTTAGGTTATTTATGGAAATGAATAACCTATAATATATAGTATGTGATTATGTTAATTAGTTTTAATTATTTGACTTTAACAGTAGTTGAAGTCATTTGGAGATAGAATTTAATGTGGAAGGTTACATAACCAAATTCCACTATGTTATGGGTTTCAATAATAGTTTGGATTATATTGAATGATTTTGAGGACAATTATTTATTGAATGGTATTTATTTAACTTTGGGGTATTGTTGTTTTAATTTTATAAATTAAGATTACTGTTTCTTTCACTAATGGAAAATACTTTTGGGGGATCATTAGATCATGTACAAACCATTTTGGTTTTGATTATTCTCTAATGATAAGGAAAATATATAGTTTATCTTTTTTGGATCATGTGATTCTATAGAAGTTTATTCTAGCTCTTCCAGGGTGACCAAGTCTTCTAGAATACTCATCGTTACTAAAAAGGAAGTAGTGGGGGAAATTTATTAAATAATAAAACTCTACATTAAAAGTATGTATATCTCTTTATTTTCTTAATCAATCTCATAACTTAATTCCTCACCTTTTTGTAATGTAACTTAAAAAAATTTGTCCGTATACTTTTTCTATTGGGAAACTAATGACCATTTTTCCCATCACAAGTTTTTGGCTTTCTTATTGTTAACTTTATCCAGATCATGATTTCTATCCCTCTCCATCAAAACATGAAACTTATATTATCTTCCATATCCATGTTTTCCTACATGGAATCCTAGTATTAGTTAACTTGGTTGACCTTTATACTTCTCTTTCTTTCTTTTAATGTGATAGTTTTATTGACGATTTTTCCGATGTGGGACTTTCCATTATAACCTCTAGCCCAATTTTAAAAATTTAGAGGATGAAATTATTTGAAAGAGAGGAGAATGTAACACCCCATGCTTCCATGGTACGCTTCTCTTTGAATAATACATTAGCGTGTGTTGTAAAGAACATCGAGTTCTAACACACACCACAACCAATCAAACAAGCTGTTATGAATAGTAATAACCACTTTTTTAAATTCTATAAATTTTATCATGAAAAATAGACTTCATTTTCGGATTCAGAATATCGAAATTATCATAGGGTGAATTTTTTGTATTATTCTGAAAAAATTCAATTTTTGATGAAAAGTGAAAAAACAATGAGTTATAGTTTAGAAACGAATTTTTATTTAAATAATTATTTATTTAATTTAAATATAATTAAGGTAAAAATAGATACATAATATCTATATAATCTCAATGTAATTCATTGGCATTTGTTTTGAATAATTTTAGAGATATAAAAATTTTATTGAACTTTTCACCATCTTTTACCCACCACCTAGGAGAATTTTGAAATTCATATAAAACATTATTTTACCACATCAATGAGTGAGATTTTGAATATCCGAGAGACATGGTTAATATGAAAAAGTAAAAAGTTGTTCAATGAGATTAAAATAATTTTTGGTTAATAGTAACTTTTACTTTTTTTTACCACGATTAAAAATAAATACGGTAATTATGGGTAAAAATGATATTAATAACACCCTAACACATATATTCATTCTATTGGAAAAGTGTATCTCGACCAAAAAAAACCTTAGGAATGAACTATTTTCATTTAGGTCCACTTAGATTATATTATGACATTTATTATTATTTTATTCAAAGAAGAGTTAAAAGAGATAAAATCAAAGTTTAATAACTAAATCATTTTTAGTATAGGTTTATAAATAATATAAATTAGATTATAAATATTCACGAGAAATATAAAAAGTTTTCATAAATAATGTTATTTTATTTATAAATTTTAGACATTAAATAATGTAATTTATTTATGACACAATGGTGATGCAGTAATTACCTAATTAATAAAATATTAAAATAGTTGATATTATAAATATCAAAATAAATGTAATTTGAGACTTTTAAAGAAATAAACTAATGTTATAGGATAATATGACATATTAGGATTTGTTATATAAATTTTTTTGTTGAGTAATAATGATGTTATGATATTATCAAAAACAAAATACCCAATAGTGTCAAAGTAGACAAAAAAGAGTTTTTAAAACAAATATTATAATATTAATTGATATTCAATTCCTAAAAATCTAATGTTACGGAAAAGGACATATATAATGATAGGTGTATCATTAATGTACCACTTTGGGATCTCTTGGGGGTATATGGTATGTTTATTAAATATATAATATAAAAATACAAAGAGACATGGTAAGTGTCAAACTATTTAACTAAGAGTTAAATATAAAAGATTAGGTTAATATAGTGACCCAAACCTATCTAAAATGAATTAGATGAAATTATTTCGACCAATACCTACCTTAAACTTTAAATAATCATCTTTTTTGCCATTATAAACCGAATATGTATTTATTGTAAAATAATATTTGTAGATTTTCCAAAGGTGCCTCTCAACCCTCTTATAAAATAGAACTCACCCTCCTCTTTAATTCACACCATAAAAGCCATTTGTCTTGGCCAAACCTGCCCAAATATTCCCTAAACATCACTAACATAAACTTAGAGGCCATAGTTTGATTATAATGAAAACCTAAGGAGCCCTTTGATAAAATCAAATAGAAGAACTCGAAAGAGAGGTAATGTTTTCACCACCCTCTTTCAATTTACATTCTTCTTCAACTTCTCCATTCATCATTATTTCTATTCTAAAATAAAAACTCCAGTATCTTCTATATACTATGAGGTAATTATAAATATGGTACAACCATATTCAATATTCTTTCTATCCTTTGAATGACAGTCACCATATGTGTGTACGTACGGCCTACCGTCTCCACATCGTGGTGTAATTGTTATTCAATATATTATTATTTGGATGGATAAATTATGATGTGTAATTCAGGTAAATAATAAATATAACATGATAATGATTCGGTATATATTATATAACATCCAATTATATATTATTTTAATATCAAAAAAATTATATTGTAACTCGTGCGTACGTACGGATTACCGTCTCCATGAACGCGATGAGATTCATTCCCTATCAAATCCATTCAAGACTAAATATCATCTGATGATTAAAAATAATGTTTAGAGACATGATATTATTCTGGGTATGAATAAGATACATCCCATCCATAACAAATATGGCTCACATAACAAAGAATATAAATGAAAACGAATCTGTTAACACCGAAAATGACGATAATACTGAGATATTATCAAGAAATAAAAGCTAAAATATTATATATGATATCATATTAATTTATATTATTCTTGTATAATTCAGTAAAAATTATTTAAGAATTATACATGAGGATAACCTACCCTCGACCATGGAAAAAGTACAAAGTGAGGGGTTTCTTATCTAACATTTAATTCTGTGAGATTTCCAATATTGACCACTTATTTATTGCATGTGGTGTGTGAACATTACATGATTGTATTCATTTTGAAATATACAATAATTTATAGATATTTACAGCATCATGTTATTATCCTTCTTTCATTGGTGTATGTTTCGTAGGTTACCAAATCGATAAGGGAATTAGAAATTTTAGATACCACTCATTCGACTTTACGAATACTTCATTGATTATTTTACTCAATGAATATGTGTGGAATCACTATTTATTTTCTTATGTAATAATTTACAATACCATTTCTATGGATAAACTTTTGATACAAATAATCACTCCATTTATAATTTCTCAACTCATCGATATGAACTTGATAAGAGTAATTTTTAACTCATTCTTCATTTGTTGAGTTAAATATAAAATTCATTAGTGTTGTCTTTACAAGAATATGTGTGAGTTTTTTATGATTTATTAACAGAGAATATCCAATAATATTGAGTGTATTTATATTTTTCACACATAATTATTTCACTGATTTATCTTTAACCTATGTATATGGTCTTTATAAGATATTTCATCTCAATTTACATTCTATTGTGACTTCTTTTTTGTTATACACCAAATCACGTTTATATGGTGTATATAATGTAATTTGACATAGTAAATCATGAATCCCATAATTCTCATGATATTAAAAAGTTTTTATTACCTCAATTATTTGTATGCAAGTGTCTCTCTTTTCGTTAGGGACTCTAACTAAAATGTCATTTTAAAATGATTATTGATTTATTATTCTAAATCTTTCTCAGTAACGTCCATGTCTTAAAAATGGTTGTATGGATTTATTTATATGGATATTAACGTTTTCAAATAAAAATTCCTTTTAAATGATCCAAATTGGTATGGGACACTTTGATTCAAAAATATGTTTTAAATAGATTCTTGAAAAGTAGTGCGACTTTAAATGTTTTCATGAAAATGGAGGATATTTGTCTCAATAGTTTGATGATTATTTTAATCTATGACAATATCATTCATTATTCTCGATTGAGGTTAATCTGATACAATATAGTCTTCCATATTGTATCTAATGAGTTATTTTTGACTGTGGATTCGATTTTCTTATACCATTCATGGTTTGTGGTTAAATTATTGACATTTCTAATGCTAGTTTTAATACGGATGTTTATGTTTTGTTTCAAACTTTTCATATGAGGAATACATTGGACTTAGTAAGTGACGGGTCAAGCCCGATATTGCTCCTCGATGCATCGGTAGGTCTCATGAGACAAACTAGTTTCTTGGAAGAAGTCCTTGTCAAAATCTTATTTTTTGTCTTGGCATGAGGCCTTGACTGTGTGGTTATGATAGTCTGGCATTATGCATTCCATCATTATGAATGTGGTTATTGATATTGAATGTGGTTATTCGAATAGTAGAATATCCATGTGATTAAGTAAATGTTATTATTTCATTTTATCTTTTCCATATTATGCTCAAGTTCATGTTTAAAAAGATTTTTTTTAGTTATACATTGCCTTAAATGTTTATGCTTATTTATGAAAGTTTCTGCTATATTGTTATCCATAATGAGCATCTGAACTCACCCCTTTCAAAGTATTATTTTTACCAGGATGTAAAGAAGCAACTTATGAATGACCAGCAGGGATAGAATGAGGGGATATGAAGACAAGATGTTTTTCTATTCTTTATGATGTAATATATGAATTATGAATATATCTAGTGTTTCCAAGACTACTAAACTAATCAGATTTTCGAGCCCTGATCTTCTGTGATCATGCCAATATAATGTAATGATGCACCGAATCTGGGTAACTAGGGTCGGGGCATTACATCATCCTTACTCACCCACAACTAATGATATCACATCCTCAGGTTGACCTTGGAGAACCACTGGGATCCCATTAAATGGTTAGAGAAATCAACAATTCGTGGAAGTGCATATCTGTTCTTTATACTAACTTGGTTAAGTCAAAAATAATAAACACAGTGCATTAAAGATCCATCCACCTTTTTCACAAACAACAACAGAACAGCCCACAGTGACATGCTAGGTCGGATAAATACATTGTTTTCTAACTTTTCCAACTGAACATTCAATTCTCGCAATACCAAGGATTTCATCTGATAAGACGGAAGTGAGATTGTATTGGTCCTCAGAAAGAGATAAATCTTAAATTTCACTTCTCTAATGTTAGGTAAACCATATAATTATTTGGGGAAACATCCATGAACGGATCCACCACTATAGGAAGAGCACTGTTAACAACCCCATCTACTGATTTTCACGACATCATCACCAACTGATAAAATAATGTTCCCACTATTGGTGCCGACAAACCAGTTGCACGATGTCTTCCAGGCCTCTCTCCTCTGAAGAGATTTCTAATGCCATCATGTATCATAAAAGCCACCATCTGCGCATTACAGTTGATGTAGGACTTAAAAGCCACCAGCCAATCTATTCCCAAGATTACATCATACCCATCCATCTCAGGCACTGAAAAATTCACAATTAGCTCAACCTGGCCCACAATGCCACGACATGCTATACACAAGAAGGCTCAACATTCTCTTCGACCCAGAGGCGTTTGATGTTTCCAGACTGAAGGCATCATTTCTATCATTAAACCCAGCAACTCAACCACATGTGCATTAATATAGTTCCCACCCTTAGTATAATTGTCCATCATCTGCTTGAACCCAGTGTTAGAGTAACCACTATTCCCCATGGGTACTAAAAAGCATCCTTCACCCTGAGCTCCCAACAGTTCTCACTCATCCATTGATACTCAGATCACTATATATGTGTAATCACAAATACATAGAACTTCCATCTTTGAACGGATCTCTTTCCATAACACTGCTTCAATGATCCATTCCTTTAATGGTGTGCCACCCACCACCTCGGGTGCAAACCACACTAAAATCATAAACCTAGTTGTGTACTCCGTCATAGACATATGCACTTGCTTCAAACTAAAGGATTCTATTGTGATCTGAATTCTGATTGTTTGTGGCTAGAATTGTTTATTAAAAAATTCTTCAAAGCCTTCCCACATCATACCCTGGTCCGTCCCCTCTTGGACTAAAAACTGCATCCTCTTAAAAGCATGATCATCTAGCTTATACATTGTTACCCTTACTTTCTTCTCTACCGATGTCTCTATGAATTTGAAAATTCTTTTCATTCTGGATAGCAATGCCTCTACCATTTCTGGGTCTGAATCACCCCTAAACACAGGTGGATCCTGCATTTAGAACTGAGATGCATAATCAATATGATTTGGGTCTTCCACTCTATTCACACTCCCCACAGCATGGAAAGCTTGCAATATGGTATGGACTAACTGCTGGTTCACCAGGGGCTCAAGTGAAACCAAGTTCTCATCGGCACTTCCAGTTTGTCTCTATGACACCTACCAATTTCCATTTCTATAAACAAAAAACAATCAACCTTGAGTCTCACTTCGGAAGACGTCAGTAATTCTCCATTCAAATTTCATTACACAACACTATCACAAAAAGGCTTTCCAACTTTCTACATTTCCCTTTTTCACCATTTTTTAAAATCAAACCATTTTCAAAATACAAAATTTATTCACATTATAATTTCACAAATTTGAAAAAAACAATTCTCAATTCATCCCATAAATCATTATGCCCAATCAAATATGCATACTAATGGGATATTATTTCTACCATATATTCCATGCACATCTCATTGGCTACACCAACGACAATGAGAATCCAATTCCTATAAGTGTCATAAAAACAATTATGTACCCATCCTCCTTGTAACATAATGTTTTTCATAAAACGGTTTGCTATGTCCATTTATGATATACATTCCATGTTCTAAAATACCAACACCGTGCTTCCATCCACACTCAAGGAATACACCACAACAAATGTCAACTCCAAATATGAGAATCAACTCCAATGGACCGAACATGTTGATACCACTTGTATCACACCACCCCTACCTCATTGGCTTGAGGAGGTAGAGAGGGATTGCATGGCCTTAAGTGAGGTTCCCAAGGCACCAATGTCTAGAAATAAATTCCGAGGGATTCATGAAATGATTGGGTAATGATTTTCCCGTGAGACAAAACCAACAAACCCAATGATCCACTATCAACAACTACATGATGCATGTCAACAAAACAACCAACTATTACATTACAAAAAGGGAACTACAATATTCCATAATACAAGCCACAAACCAATACAACCATCACAATATCTGATTACTATGTGGAAGTTAAAATAACTAACCCATAATAAGCCAAGACACACTCCACGACTATACACCAAGATCCATGCTCCAAGAAACACCACATATCCCAAGAATCACCACAGACCACTAGCAATGAGATGCTTTACCTTTACTTGTGTCCTGGAATACGACATCTGCAAAAACTAAAAAGTGCCAAAGTAGGGGGTGAGTACTAATACTCAGTAGGTTTTCCCCAAATGAGTTCCTTACTCACACCACTAGGATAAAAATGATAGTCACATTTATATAAAACAATTTATATAATACAATTTACCAAAATAGTTTATAATAAAATATAAACATGCTTTTCGAAACCATTTATAACCAAAACCATAGAAGGGCATGTGAAAAATATTTTTTCTAGCTATTTATTTTCTAGAAAAATAACTAAACATGATTTAGAACCAGTTCAAAATATTAATTTTTGGCACACCCCAACAATTAAACAATCCCATGAAACCAACCTTGCATGCTATCTGGAAGAGGTGGATAGCCCTAACCCCTATCCATCCTAACCATGATGGGGGATAATACATACCCTTATTCAAACCAAATGCACAAGAATGTATGACAGGGGAGATCCCTAACCTTTATCCATCCCAAAACTGATGGGGGAGACCTCTATCCCTTATCCATCCTGAATGAAATATGAATGCTTGATGGGGGAGAGCCCTAACCCTTATCCATCCCCACACAGATTGGGGATACCCCTAACCCTTATCTGTCCCACATGCCCGTGAACAAATACGTCCATCATGTCAATAATAAAGGAATCCAAATAAACTATTTAACATTTCCACAACTAATTCCATCTATGACAAGCAACACACAACAACAAAACCATAACGGTTGGACTTTCAACCCAACTCATTCACCCCATTTTCAGCTAGCAGGACTTCCCTCCCACTTCCACACAACCAGCACAAGACTTAACCAATCATGTAACCCACCAAGGCCACAACAGTACACAATTCACCATATACATTTCATGTCAATACGCTTCAATAAAAAAACATTGATTGAAAACACCATTCAATCATTTTCCATACCAAACCACATTACAATAAAACAACCCATTTTATTGAAAACCATTTTCTAAAATCATCTTAATCAAACCAAAAAAACAACTCCTTTTACAATTCCATTTTAAAATCACATCATGATCATTTCTCCATAAGCACTATTTCCAAAAAATCCCCAAACCATCCCCAAATGGATTTCCATCTAATTTCACATATCAAAAACACAATTAATTTTAAGCAACACAACTTAATTACAACCAAAACCACTAGTTCTAAAATAGTGGATTCGAGAGAGAAGACACCTACCTTTAGCGTTCCGGTGAACTCAACTCACAAACAATTGCACCTCGAATCTGAAGAATCCACCACATAAACTGCTCTAAATAACCTTCCATAACATCCACAATCCTTAAAATCAACATCCATGGCAACCACAACCCTATATCTACACACAAAAGGTGTATATCTAGAATACTAAGAAAGGGGAAGATATAGATCTAGAAAAAACCTCAAACAATTATGAGAGAATACATAACCTAGAATAACCACCGCCAAAACCACCACATATACCCTTAAATTTGCTACCAAAACGTGTGGGAGAGCCCCTACGACCCTTGAGAATTGAAAATACTGAGTTAGGCTTGAGTGGGAGAGGATTTGGAGAGGAATGAGGCAAGCCCGAGGGAGCCCAGGTTTTAAAAACCTATTGTAAGTGAATATATATTTATCCCGCACAGTTTGGAAAACCATGCAATAACCATGCACACACTACTTTCTAGGATCAACGGTCCGCATGATTTCCCCACATGGTATAACAATCTGTGTGTAGACCGTGAGAAGCCTACTACCTTCCCTTGCACGGTTTCCTGGAGAACAATCGCAGTTTCCCCTAACCATGCTCAAACCGTTCTCTATTAGAAAAGCCTCCAAATTTTTTCAAAAACATTCCAAACTCATCCAACCTCTTCTCAACTCATCCCATGCACATCAAACACAAAAGGAATCATAAACAAAGGCTACATACAACAAACCGGGTGTACTAAAAAATGATATTTATGATATAATTACTATATAGGTATAAATATATTATAATATATATATATATATATATCATCACACACAACCATGATATGTTGTAATGGAAAAATAAATAACATCAGTTTTTTAGGCATTTTCCACCAACCACATGAATGATTAGTTCATCACCAATTTCATGGAATTGTATATTATTTTAGATTATTTCATTAACAGGAAATTATCATTATATATAAGCCAGTAAATTTATTATAATAAAATCATTTATTTGATTTGGATGACTTGTAGAAATAAATAAAATAAAAATTGTGTGTTAAATTACAAGACCTCTTTTATAGGTATCCTCTTTTACATTTCACCAAGGGCATCATTCGAAATATTTTTCCACATATTATGTATTATAGAATGAGAAGAGTGATTTTTGGTTGTTATTTTATAAGGTCTAAGATAAATCCTATAATGATAATGATGTGATTAAGATATGAGAGTGGGTGTCTTTTTATGAGTTAGGTGTGTGGCACAATTGTAATTTTTGTAATTTATTCAAACATTCACATATATGTTTCATTATAAAAGTCTCCAAACTAATCAATTATACATACTATCAGATATAATGGCCAATAATATATATTTAAATTGTATTTTATTATTTTTGGATCATTTTTATCAATTATATTTTAAATTTACCCTCGGAAAACCAATTCATTGATTCATTGCAACAATAAATTTTTAATGTTTTAACAATTTGGTTTATATAAAAATTAATATGTCCTTATTATAAAAAAATATTATTTTTATTCAAAATAAGGAAAACATTTTTTAAATTAAAATTCATATAAGTGGGTATAATTAGTATAAAATCTAGGAGATAGAAATGATGAGAAATAATTTTTTAAAAGTGAAAATATTCAAATGATTACAAATAATATAAAAATAGATTATTTTCAATTACAATTAATTACCTTTCACTATTAATGAAAAAAACTATACTATTTAAAAAAATCCCTTAATATATATATATTATTATTAATATCTGATGATTGAAATGTTATATTTATTTTTCCACACCAAGTTCTAATAATTGGAAAAAATAATTTTAATTTTTTTTTGCAAAAATAGAGAAAAAATATATTTTATCAAAAAATTCATAAAACTATTCCCTTTATTTAAATATATTGTTATTATATAATAAATAAATATATAACTACTTAATTTTATTTGATGAATGAAAAATATAATATTCAAAATATAGTTATTACTATTAATACCATCCAATTTTGCAACTATTTAATAACATTATACTAAATTAAAATTCATTTAAACTTGATATAGTGTGTTCTCAAAGCCATCGATGGGATAAAATTTAATGAAACATATTTCATGTGTTCTTTAGTATTTTGGATTAATGTATCATTACATATTGAATATAATTTTCTTCATTTTTCATTTCAGTGTGTTACATTCTCCCCACCATAAATAAATTGTGTCCTCAATATGTAAACATGATTTTAGTGACAATGTTGAGTCAATAAGGTTTTCCTTATGATTTTCCATTCCTTCTTTTATTGAAAATCACAAACACCTTATACTTAAGCAAATGTATGTTTTACCTCCATATGGAAAATTTTCTTCCATAGGGAAATATACCTTAACCTAGAATTTCTTATACATAGAAATTTTTTTCATAAGTACAAAAACCGGATTCTTATCCAAAATCCCGAAAACATATAATGAAAAGTATTGCTGTATTCTATTTCTAGGATCCGAATTCTGGTTGTGAACTATAATGAAGTTCCTCTCTAAATTATGGATACGAACATTCAAGAGCTTGACTCTGAACTCTTATGTAGTTTGACTCTGAACTCTTAAAGTAGAACGACTCCAAACTCTTAAGTAGTTCGACTGCGAACTCTTAAGTAGTTCGACTCAGAACTATTAAGTAGTTCGACTCTGAACTCTTATAAAGTTCGACAATGAACTCTTAAGTATTTCGACACCGAACTCTTAAGTAGTTCGGCCCTGAACTATTAAGTAGTTCAGCTACGAACTATTAAGTAGTTCGACTCCGAACTCTTATAATGTTCAACTCCAAACATTTAAGTAGTTCGACTCCAAACTCTTAAGTAGTTAAACTCTGAACTCTTATGAATTTCGACAGCGATCTCAAAAATAGATCGACTCCGAACTTTTACTAGTTTGAATTTGAACTCTGAAGGTTCAAATTCCAATCTCTCGTGAAACCAGACTCCGAATTCCTATAAAAAAGAATCCAAAATTTTCATAACATAGACATTGAATTTCTCTTTGGTTAGAATCCAATCATTTAATTTACTTAGACTCCGAAATTTTATATGGATCTTACTTACTTTTTCTCCATTTCAAAACGATGTCGTGCATTCAGTTGTACATGATTTATTATTAAACGATGTCATCTATTCTATTTCTAATTAACATTTGGTTTAGTTACACGTGTACATGTCCCTCCGAATTTCATGGAAAATATGAATGTTGGAGGAGGGACCCGACCGTTGGAAAATTGCCTATAAATAGGGGCTCATTTGAAGGAGCTCGAGAATGAAGTTGATCGATCGAGAGACCACACACTGTTAAGGTGATTTCTAGAGAGTGAATATTTTCATTCTTTGTGCGTACTGAACCACTCGTTCAGATTGCTTCGTGTGACTCCGAATGTTGGTGATTACATTCAAGGGCTTCTGGGGATAGGAAGATAGAGGTGCCAACTACCATGATGTTCGAGGGACTGTTTGATGAGGAAGACAGAGGTTTCAACTACATTAAAGTTGAAGGCTTGCGGGGATAGCATGACAGAGACACTAATCTTCGTATTGAGGGCTTACCCTGGTGTGGGTAAGAAAGACTTGCTTGAAAGTATAAATCAATGGACCTTTATCAATGGTTTTTGGATACTTTTCTCATTGGGTCAAAAGACTTTTATCTTTTTACTTGTAGTTTTACTACTTCTTTTTCCACTGCACATTTGTATTGTAAGGAACATATAACCTTCTTATATTTCCATACACTTGTACTCTAATTAGTTTAGATTCTATACGCTTTAAGGTAGAATCTCATGTTTTAAACAATAGTTCCAATTTCTTAATTGGTGTTACAGGTGTTGTGAATTTTCGTAGTTTATCTTTGTTAATCTTAAATTTTAACTTGTCTAAAATTTTTTTAAAGTATACAATTCACCCCCCACTTATATATTGAGCATCTAAAACATTATTTCGATCCTACAATTGGTATCAGAGGAGTTATCCGAAATACTTATACTCACAAGTTTTTCTTGCTTTTTTTCCTTATTCTTCATCCTTTCTTAGAAAGTTTAATTTGTCATTCTGAATTATCATTCCAAACATTGTCATTCCAAACATTTTCATTCTGAACATTGTCATTCCAAATTTTCATTCCGAACATTGTCATTCCGAATTTTCATTCCAAATTGTCATTCCGAACTTTGTGATTACGAACTCTTATTACTAACAATCTTGTATGCCAAAGGTTATTTTATGAATGGCAGGAATCGATGTTGGTTCTATTGATAATCTAAATCCTACAAGACCACCAATCTTTGATGGTAATGACAATGAGTACTGGAGAGATCAAATGAAGACTTTCGTTATCAATATTGGAGTGGATAATTTCGTTATGCTTACTGGTGATTATGAAAATCCTGATAAGGAAGTTAGTACTTTCACTAACCAGGAAAAGAAAGAGTATCAACTTAATTATAAGGTATGTAATACCTTAATTTTTTCAATGAAAAGAAATATATATAGCAAAAATTATTCTTGTGAAGAATCTAATTATATCTGGAAGAAGTTAGAGGTTACACACTTTGGCACTTCTAAAGTGATTGAGACTAGGAGAGCTATGCTTAGAGCTGAATACCATGGCTTCAATTTTCATTATGGTGAACCAATTTGCAAAGTTCAACAGAAATTTATGACTATAGTGAACAATCCTCAGTCTATGGGAGAGAAAGCCCTGGATGACGAAGCACTTGTGGATAAGATAACTAATATTAGGCCCAATGAGTGGGAATCCAAAAGAACAGATATTGATGAGAATAGGAAGGTCACTCAAAAATCGTTATATGAACTATTCAGAACTCTTCTCCAACATGAAACAATAATGAAGAGAGATGTTGACAACAACAAGAAGAAGAACAGAAATGGTACAGTTTATTTTACAACAACATCAAATCATAAAAAAGTTAAGACTCCTGAGGGAGTAACTAGATCCATGTCTAAGAAAGTTAGTATCCAATCCAAATCTAGTGAGAGTGAAGTCTCTGAAAATGAGTTAGAAAATCTTGATCGAAGGATGAACAAGATAGCTCGCCAGAGAAATTTCCAATTAATGTATATGAAAAAGGAATGGAAGGATAGGAACGATGGAGAAGTCACTTTTTATGAATGCAAGAGAGCTGGACATATTATATCAGATTTCCCTTTTCTTAAAAACAAAGAAAGTAAAGAAAGGCATTTTGACAGGAATAGAATGAAGTATTATAAATCCACAGCTAAGGATGGTCTGAATGCTAATAACACCTGGTGTTCCAGTGGTGTTGACTCTTTAGATGAATCTTATGATTATGAATCTTCAAGACAGAAGAATCTTGGTCTTATAGGTAGATTTTCTATGAACAATCATTGTTTTATGGATATGGTACGAAATGCTGAATCATTGACCAATGTTTCATTAAATTCTAATGATAGAGAATATTATAACTCTTCAGATAAAGAATCCTCTTAAGATGAAGAAAATACTTTACCTACCTATGAAGATGTTTCTAGGGTTGCTGAACTTATTTGAAATCAAGAATTCAAACATCAATAAAAATCATGATAAGGCAAACTATATGAATACTATTCTTACGAAAGAAATATCATATCTTACTAATGATCTTGATTGGAAAAATGCTGATTTTATAAAGTATTCAAAAAATATTGAGGATGTATGTTCTGAGAAGAACATACATTCTAATGAGTTAGAAAAAGTAATTTCTAAGAAATGTATATTTGATTCTAGCTATAGTTCTAAATCTAATGATTTTGAAGATAAAAACTTGGTTATAAAACTCAAGTCTGAAATTATTTCCTTAATGAAGTTTTTATCAGACATTACCCATGGTAACGAAAATTTTGATAAAATGTATTCTCAAATACGACCATTAAGAAACAAATCCGGATTTGGTTATACTAATGCTAAACCAACTTTTAGCTAAAATTTCTTTCTTCCACAAAGTTCCCCATTTTGTACCATGTGTCAATGTGGTGGTCATTGGACCAAGATTTGTTCTTTAAATAAAACCCATTCTTTAGATTTTCATAATGCCTATTTTTTTAAGATAGTGTGGGTTCTGAAAATTTTGTTGTCTGGAAATCTCTAATCCAAAAAAGTTTGGATTCCAAATGTCTAATTTTTTTTCTAGATTTCAGTAAGATAAAGGGAGTACCAACAACAAGACATGGTACATGGATAGTGGATGTTCCCGACAGATGACTGGTAACAAAAGCTATTTTGAAAAGGTTATCAAGATGAAAGGAGGAAAAGTAACATTCAGAGATAATGCTCAGGGAGAAATTGTTGGTATATGTAATATTGTTCTTCTTGGTAAAAAATTGATTTAAAATGTTCTTTTTGTTAAGGGTCTTAAGCACTTCCTCATTAGCATAAGTAAGTTATATGATGAAGTGTACCTTGTGAATTTTAGGAATGATAAGTGATTGGTTGACAATTCCAAGGAAGATTTTATTCTCTCAGCCAATAGGCAAGAGAATGTTTACACTATGAACATAGAAGACCATAGAAACAAAGATTTACCTTGCCTTAATTCATTTGATGATCATTATTCGTTGTGGAATAGATGACTAGGTCACTGTAACCTTTGGAACTTATTTAAACTCTCTATGAAGAAACTAGTTAAGGATCTACTAGAGCATAGATTTTATTCTTATAAAGTTTGTGATCCTTGTCTATACGGGAAGCAACATAAATATTGGTTTAAATAAATCGGTTAAGTTTCAACAAGTGATGCATTATAGTTTGTTCACATGGATCTTTTTGGTCCAATACAAACCGGAAGCATTGGAGGAAATACTATGTGTTTGTTCTAGTTGATGATTAAACTAGATTTAAATGGGTCAATTTTCTAGCAAAGAAGTATGATGTTTTTTATTTTTTAAAAATTTGTAGAGAACAAGTTAAAAATGAGAAAAATCTTCCACTAAAAACTATTCATAGTGATCATGGAGGAGAATTTCAAAATTCTGATTTTGAATCCTTTTTTAGTAGAAAAGGTATTACTCATAACATTTCAGCACCTAAAAATCCTCAACAAAATGGTGTAGATGAATGAAGAAATATAATTCTTTAGGAAATAAGTATAACCATGTTGAGTGAATAATATATAGCTACACATTTATGGGCTGAAGCTGTTAGTACTGCTTGTTATACTATAAATCGAGTATTGATTAGAACTATCCTTAATAAAACTCCATATGAGTTATGGAATGGTGGAAAACCTAGGCTTTCCTACATAATGGTTTTTGGTTGCAAAGTTTTCATTCTAAATAATAAAGATAATTTACATAAATTCATACCAAAATCTGATGAAGGAATTTTCTTAGGTTACTCCACAACTTCTAAGCCTTATAGAGTTTTCAATAAAAATACTTATACTATTGAAGAAACAGTGCATGTAAAATTTGATGGGTCTGATCCTTTTGTTTTCAAACCATCCCAACCTATATCCTCGGATGGGTTTTCAAAAACTTATTGTCAACCTTTGATAGAATATCCTTTTTATAAGGAAAATGTTCAAGAAGATACTTATGAAACATTTACCCTAGAAGAATTTCTGCCCTATGTTGATGAATAGGCTTTACAAAACCCAAATCAGTTGTTTCATAAGGATCATCCTAGTGATAGCATCATTGGTGATGTAAATCAACCTGTAAGGACTAGAAGTTCCTTGAGAAAAGAAGTAGAAAATCTCTAATTGCATTCCCAAATAGAACCAAAATGCACTAATGAAGCTTTAGTGATGATTGTTGGATCAAAGCCATGCAAGATGAACTAAATTAATTTGAAGGTAATAATGTCTGGACCTTGGTTAAAAGACCTAAGGAAACTTCTATTATTGGAGTAAAGTTGGTCTTTAGAAACATGTGTGATGAAAATAGAGTCACTGTAAGAAATAAATCAGGACTCGTTGCTAAAGGATATAATCATCAAGAGGGAATAGACTATGAAGAAACCTATACACCTGTAGCTAGACTTGAATCTATTTGTTTTCTACTTGCCTTTGCAACATTCTTAAATTTTAAACATTTACAAATGGATGTGAAATGTGATTTTCTTAACGGTTATGTTCAAGAGGAAATTTTTTTGAACAACCTCTTGGCTTTAAAGATACAAAACATCCTGATAATGTTTTTAGAATTATCAATGCTTTGTATGGCCTTAAACAAGCCCCACGAGCTTGGTGTGATAGACTCATGAGATTTTTTCTTCAAAATAACTATGTTAAGGGAAATGCAGATCCAACCCTTTTTATTAAGAAAGATAAGAATTTTTTTTGATTGTTTAAATTTATGTTGATAAAATTATATTTCATTTAACTCAGCAATCTCTAACTGATTCATTTGCAAGTCTAATTAACTCTGAGTTTGAAATGAGTATAATGGGTGAGGTTAATTTTTTCCTTGGTTTTCAAATTTTTCAAAGACCAGAATGAACCTATATATCTCTGCATAAGTATATTAAAGATCTTCTCAAAAAGTATGGTTTTAAAAACACTAAGAGTATAAGTACTCCCATCGGTACAACAAACTCCTTAGATCACGATGAAGCTGGGAAACTAGTAGATCAAGCATCTTTTAGAGGTATGATAGAAATATTACATTACATAATAGCTAGTCGACCGGACTTATTGTTATCAGTATGCGTATGTGCAAGATATCAATAAAATCCTAAGGAATCTCATTTAAAGGCAGTACAAATAATTTTTCGCTACCTAAAGGGAACCATGGATCTAGGATTATTTTATACATCTGGAAATGATTATTTTCTAAAAAGATTTTCAGATGCTGAATTTGGTGGATATAGAATGGATATAAAAACTTCATCAGGAACTTGTCATTTCTTAGGAGATTCATTAGTTTCTTGGTCATGCAAGAAGCAACATTATATAGCACTTTCCACTGCTGAAACACATAGATGTTAGGCATCAATTTCGTATGGATGACAAACTTAAAGGATATATCATTCTTCATTTTATCGGAATGTAAGATAAAATTGTTGATATTTTTACAAAATCATTACCCTTTGATAGATTTGAATACATTAAACAAAAGTTAAGAATGATAACCATATGGTAATCATTCATCATTAACTTCTTGTTGAACAATTCTCATAATAGTAATAAACTCCGTTGCATATGGGGCGGTACATATGATTGTTGGTGTAACTAAATTTTTCATAATCTATTTTTCAAACTTAGTGTAACAAAATTTATTTCGTAGATAGTTTTTCATACTTTTTGGAACTGATGTTTCTGGAATAGAAATTTCTGAAAATATAATTTCTGGAATAGAAACATACAGAAATGAAACATTCAGAATTGAAATTTTCAGAATGAAAATTTTCGGAATGGAGATTTTTGTAATGGAATTTTTCAGAATGGAGATTTTCGTACTGGAATTTTTCAGAATGGAAATTTTGGTCCTGAAATTTTTCGCAACATTTTTTCTTCTTACTGGAACTTTTGAAAAGATTTTGTTTTTAAATTTTTTTCTTCATAAAGAATATTACAAATTACGAACAATCGTTCTAGTCAATCCGAAAGCTATTTTTTTTCTTAATTATAGTTTCGTAATCATTTTTTCTCCTGCTGGTATTTAATAGAGTTTTTAAATGTTTGGATTCTAGTTTTCTTCAAATTCTAATGTTCTCTTTAAAAACCTCAAAAGATTAGAGTCAAGTTTTTCTTGCGGGGTTTTTCTCTACCCTCAGATCAGATCCAAAATGTTTTCAACCCATAGATGAATTTTGGAACACCAAAGGTCACATCCATCACCTATATAATGGGGTCCCCAATGACTCATCCAACATCGGTTTTGAATATTTTCTCATCTTGAAGCCATGCTACTCTTCTTAAGACCGGCTCCTAAATTTGAAAATCTGTTCCAAATCATTCAGGATTCTTCACTCCGAATGTCTGCTGAAGCAACATATCAAGATATGTCAACTTCGAAACCAATATCTAAGTGGATAGTCTTCAGGGAAAGGTTAGTTCATCCAGATTTCTATAAGCATGATTCACTTATTTCAAAGAATATTAGATAGAATGAATAGGAAGATGTCAGCGTAGCAAAGTCAGATAAAAAGGATCTCGTTTCTACTGATTTGATGATAGAGTTCTACGAGTATGTTTCCTTCTAGATGGATGATGGCAGAGAGTGGTTTTCTTTAAAGTATTCCAGGATGACATATAAGCTATCTTACACCAAGGCCACGAGCTTGGTTGGTTTATCCTCTAAAGTAGAAGCTGAATTCTGCCCACACAAACTTCCCGATGTGCAAGGAAGTTTCAACAAGGAGAAGGCACTGAAGTGTTTTGGACATAAGGATTATTCAACCATTAAGATTACTCATCTCACTCCGAACAATAGAATCCTTCAGCTTTGGGTGCAAGGACTTTTGGTTCTGAGAAGAAGTGATAAAGACAATTTGAAGAAAAGTGATATCTATGTCTTAGATTTCATGGTAAATCTACGAAAGATATATCTAATGAGACATGTCTTGGTTACGACCAAGAACATCAAAAAAGGTAATTAGAGTGCTCAGATAATCAGATTCCCTGCCTTACTATCTATGCTGAGAGTTTGGTGCTTAGATTCCTTCAAGGTTGAATGAAAATCAAAAGTTCAGAATTGCAAGCTTATGCAGGTTAGTGATGATACCTTGAAGAGGATGAAGATGTGTTTTTCTAGTGAAACTGGAGAATTTTACCCTCTATATGTGGAATAGGTTGAAGTAGCTCAGAAATAAACACACACTCCAGAACCATTGAAATAGAAAAGGAAGAGGAGTAAGGTTAAAGAAGTGGTGGCTGATTAAGGAAATCATAAGGCTAAGAGAACTCAATCTTCTCCCCCCAAGCCGAAGAAGCAGATTACATATACAGATGACGTGGCAGCCAAGTGGATGGAAGACAAAGAGAAGAGTAATGAAGGGGATCCACAAATCATATTGGACCCTGTAGAGGCTAAGGCAATAAAAGAAAGAGATGTAGAAGAGTTAGAGAAGCAAGCCAAAGAGAAGAAAATGAAAAAGAAAGTTTCTGAAGCTGAAGTGGTGTAATATTTGTTGAGAGCTACAGAGTTAGAATGTGAGCTGATTGCGGTTCTGAAATATTTCCTTACGGAGCCTTGTTTACCAGAAACTCCATCCAAGAACTATATCACTCTAGAAAAAGCCAAATGTAATGAAGTAGTTGAAGAAGATGAAAAATATGTTGCTGAAGAGGTAGAGGAAGAAGAAGAAGAAGAAGAAGAAAAGAAGGGAAGTGAAGATTTGGATACCCTGATCATGAAAGTACATGACTATAAAGATAAGGCTGAATCCAAAAAGTTAGTAACTCCAGGAAAGGGAGATGAGGAAGCTAGCAAGGATCAACAAGAAGAAGAAGAAGAAAATGTCTTGTATTATGAGGAAGAATACTATTAGAGGAGTTTCCTTGATGAAGGAAAATAAAAACAAAAACCAGATGAAGACTAAATTATTCATGTTTCTGAATTTGAGGAAGTATCTCTTAATGAGGAACCCATTCCGAAATCTGATAAGGGGAAGAAAGTTCTCATGGATTCTCCTATAAAATATGTAATCAGGATGAAATAGGCGGGTTGTACCTCTAGAAGGAATCTAGTGCATGTTGATGAAGTGAAATCTCAAAGAGATGTATCTGATTCGGAATCATCATCTCAAATTCATGATTTTATTGTTGATTCTTTGAAATAGTTAGTGGACGTCATTCCAATATTTTCCACCATTGACACTAGATGTCAAATACTTCAGCTAAGCCAAAATAAAAAATCAGAGACACTATCCATGCTAATAGAAATGTGTGTGAAGATCAAAGCTGAACAAAAATGTTTCTTTATCGATTATTATGTGCATAGAAAGTATTTCAGTATGGTAACAGAGTTGTCTAAGAGAGTTGATGAAGCTTTAGTTCAGTTTTATAGTTTTCAGGCTAATGTTCAAAATGCCTTTGACACAGTAGATAAAAAGATTATGAATCTTCATGATGAGCTGATTATTGAGCAGAGTTCCCGGAGTAAACAAGTGAAGGAACTAAATGACAAGGCAAATTCTCTGGCTCAAAATATTATAAATTTTAGAAATATCTGGATTGAGCTTTAGAAAAGAGTCGATCAGTAAGATGAATTGTTAAAGATGCATAAATAAGAAATGGAGGCTCATGTAGAAGCTTTAAAAGTCCGTGATGAAAAGACAAAATCCTTGGAGAAGAAAGTCGATGAAGACCAAAGACACCTAAAGATGCTCAAAACCTTGTTAAAGAAGCTCATCCTGAAGGAATAGGAAGAGAAATGAACCCACTGCGATCTTTTGTTGTAGTTGTCTATCTTTGTAAAAAAAATTCCCAACTCTACCGAATTGTTATTTGGTTTGTTGTATATTGTCATATACTAATGTTTCAGGTACCATATTTTCTTTCCCATACCCTCTAATTCTTTTTAAATATCACAAAGGGGGAGAAGGAAAAATAACTACTCCTAAGGAGGAGAAAGAATATTTTCTATGTGAAATATGCCTAATTTAAGGGGGAGTTTCTCACTTCGAAGTTTTTCATTCCCATGATATTGAGAACTCCACATTGGAAATTCAGAATAAAATACATAGAGTTTCAATGCCTAAGGGGGATTTAGTTGTATTCACTTTCATTCATGAATAAAGGGAGATAAGTTTTAATTTCAAAGCCTAATGAAATTTTTCAATGTCCTTATATTCTTTTTTGTAAGGATGTTTGTGATTTCAAAAAAGGGGGAGATTGTTGATTCAATAAGTTTTTCCTTATAACGTTTCCATTCCTTCTTGTTTTTAAAATCAGAAACACCTAATACCTATTCATATGTATGTTTTACCTCCATATGTAAAATTTTCGTCCATACGGAAATTTACGCTAACCTAGAATTTCTTATACATAGCAATATTTATCATAACTACAAAAACCGGATTCTTAACCAAAATCCCAGAATCATATAATAACAAGTATTGGAGTATTTGATTTCTAGGATCCGAATTTTGGTTGTGAAATATAATAAACATCCACTCCGAATTATGGATACTAACTTTCAGGGGTTAGACTCCAAACTCTTAAGTAGTTCGACTCCGAACTGTTAAAGTAGTTTGACTCTGAATTCTTAAGTAGTTCAACTCCGAACCCTTAAGTAGTTTGAATCCGAACTCTTATGTAGTTTGACTCCGAACTCTTAATTAGTTCGACTCCGAACTCTTATAATGTTCGACTCCAAACTCTTAAGCAGTTCGACTCTGAACTCTTAAGTAGTTCGACTCCAAAGTCCTATAAAGATCGACTCAGAACTATTAAGTAGTTTGACTCCGAACTCTTATGTAGTTGGACTCCGAATTCCTATGATGTTTGACTCTGAACACTTAAGAAGTTCGACTCTGAACTTTTACTAGTTAGACTTTGAACTCTGCAAGTTCATATTTTGAGCTCTGGTGAAACTAGACTCCGAATTCCTATAAAATAGAATCTGAACTTTTCTTAACATAGACTTCGAATTTCACTTTGGTTAGACTCTGAACATTTAATTTACTCACACTCCGAAATTTTATATGGCTCTTACATACTTTTTCTCCATTTCAAAATGATGACGTGAATTCAGTTGTACATGATTTATTATTAAACGATGTCGTCTATCCTATTTCAAATTAACCGTTGGTTGAGTTACTCATGTACAGGTCCCTATGAATTTCATGGAATATATGACAGTTGGAGGAGGGAGCTGACCATTGGAAATATTCCTATAAATAAGAGCTCATTTGAAAGAGCACGAGAATGAAGTTGATCGATCTAGAGACCATACGGTGTTATGGTGATTTCTAGAGAGAGAAGATTTTCATGATTTGTGCGTACTGAACTTCTCATTCAGATTTATTTGTTCGACTCCGAATGATGCTGATTACATTCGAGGGCTTCCAGTTATAGGAAGACATAGGTGTCGACTACCTTGAAGTTCGAGGGCTTCATTGCTGAGGAAGACAGAGGTTACAACTACCGTGAAGTTGATGTCTTGCGGGTATAGAAAGACAGAGACACTGATCTTCATATCGAGGGATTACCCTGGTGTGGGTAAGACAGACTTGCTTGAAATTATAAATCAAGGGACCTTTATTCAAGGTTGATGGATACCCTTCTCTTTGGGTCAAAAGACATATATCTTGTTACTTGTAGTTTTACTAATTGTTTTTCCTCTGCACTTTTGTATTGTAAGGAAATTATAATCTTCTTATATTTCCTTACACTTGTACATTGATTATTTTAGATTAAATACGCTTTAAGGTAGAATCTCATGTTGTAAACTTCAGTTTCAATTTTCTAATTGGTGTTAGAGGTGTTGTGAATTTTCTTAGTTTACCTTTGTTAAACGTAGATTTTTCCTTTTCTAATGAATTTTTTATAGTATACAATTCACCCCCCCCCTCTTGTATATTGAGAATCTACAACATTATTTCGATCCTACAGACAATTATATTTATATTCAAAAAATCATTTGCTGAAAAAAATCATAAAAATATTTAATAAAAAATGCATTTAATATGAGTGGTAGCTATATTACAATTTCTTATGAAAAAACGCATGACTATGATTCCATGTATGAGAAAAAAGGTGGAATGTTATGTAATGGCCATGGAGTAAAACCAAAAATAAATTTATACAGTAATTAAGGTCAATGATTGAATGAAGTTGAATGATAAATTGAAATTCATGGCCCTAAAAACCATAAATATGTTATTATTTGATAAACCAGATTATTTATTGGATATTAATTTAATAATGTGACATTATTTTATAGTGAATTTTCATAAAATAAAATAGTTAATGAAATTTCAATGAAGAAATGGAAATATTCTTACATGATAAATTTGTATTTCATAACAACAATTGTAATCATTGGTGGTTCTTCCTTTAGTTTCCAATTCTTCTTATTATTCTAAGAAATCAATATCCAAAAATCAATTTTTTACTCCTAATGAAATAAAATTCCTTCATAATGGATCATAAGTTCCACAAATAAGTGAAAACTATTTCCATTTGCCTCTAAATATATTCCAAAACATATAGGTTTAGCAATATTTTTCCAATTCAATGACAAAATTTGTAATAAAAATTATAATATAACTATTTATTCATTAATATTTATATTGAAATTTATTTAAATAATATCAATGACATATTAACTAGGGCATCACATATGCTATTTTTATGTACGAATCCCGTGTAATCTATTGGTCATGAGAGCAAGCCCAATGACCATGTAGGAAATTATGGGTTATCTCATGGCATGTAGGCTTCCCTTTCATAAAAAACATAATAATCATATTCATATTTGTCAAAAAAATTATGATTTAGATCTATGAAGTAAAATTAATCAATATATAACTTTTTTAGAAAGGGTTTAAATCAACCCGTTTTTTTTATATATAATAAACTTATTTAACAATTATTTAAATTTAATTATTGATGATATTAACCATAAAACTTATAAATACCATTAAACATATATATATAAATTTGATTATATTTATTAAATATTCATTTTTGTAAATTCTTCTGAAATTATACTTAATTATGGTAGATTCCCATTACATGAAACCTGAAATTATTGTTTATGAAATAGAAAATATACCTTAAGGTATCCATAAAATTTTTGTTAATGATGAACCTTAATCATCTAACGTATAATAAAATCAATTAATCGTTCATAATTATTATAATAAAAATACCATATGTAAAATATATTAAATTTTTAATTATTTAATCAGAATACATAATCAGATCTGCAATACTATTCAGATATTGGTCATTCCTTATTAATGTGTTTATCCATTAAAATTGAGGTATTACTCGGATAATTCAGTAGTCCTACAAATGTATGAAAATGATCAACAAATGGATCCTTATGGTGATATTTATTTTCATATATCATAATCATTATTTTTTCCTCCCTCATTATTTTTTTCATTCCCATCCTTTCTAAAAATACTGAATTTTTTCATAGCATTGATACACATATTTTCAATCTAATACACCTTTTGATTGATATAGATTATTAATTTTCATCATCAATTCAATTCCCACAAAATATATAATATAGATAATGTTAATTATCCTAATATGATACATTGGGTGTGTCATGCCAAGTGGATAGTATAGACCATTTCCATTAACCATGTGATGATCGTTTCAAGACCATTGTTTTCTCTTCTGATTTTCTACACCTTGGTATAACTTTTCCAAAATCAAGTCAACATTCAATATCCATGTGGGGATGTATTGAAAGAATGTCATACCTCATTTATCCAATAAGAAATTGTTGTTTCTTTTCTTTTATCATATTAATTATTTATCATTGGGATACATTCACTAATATATGTTTTAATTAGTCTAGTTACAAACAATTATATTAATATTTTTCTAATACCAAATATTGTAACCCAAAAACCTAGTATCCCAGAATTTATTTAATCATTATTACAACATTTTTTTCAACAAAATCATTATTTCCTTTATCATATATTCTAAAATAAAACATAAAATTGTTAATGGATTTATAATAAAGGAAAAATAATAAGGGTGATATCAAATTTTCAATAAGGGTTATTTAAAAAATTTAATTATGAATGAATAATAATAATATATAAGAAATATTAAATAATTAAACACAATTTACATTTAATAAATTATCATAGAAGGATGTGAATATATTGTTAAATTAATGTCAAAATCACAATTATCGTAATCAATATTCCATGGTAAATAAAATTGAACACCTGAAATTTAATCATTAAAACATTCTTTATAAAAATTACATTTTTTTTTGAAAATATTTTTTTTAAATAGATAATATTTTCAAAATATTTTTCCATGAAAATAAAATTTAAATTAATTCATCTAACATAATGTTTTGAAAAACAATTTTTCAAAAATAATCAAGAAAATTTCATATTATGATTCATTCAAATGAATTTCATTTATATGTGTAATTTCATTCATGTTATTGAACATATAAATAAATCTTCTTTTAATTTTAAACGTATATAAAATATCCTTCATTGAAAATAACATGAATAATCATTTAAAAAAATTATTTTTAAATTAAAATATGGAAAAATTATTTTAAAATAAAATATTTTAAAGTTTAAAAACATATTTGAAAACGTTTGTAACATGAGTGTTTTGAAGAAAACTGAATTTAAATTCATGAGAAAAATGAATTTGGAATCTCTTAAGAACATGTTAACAATCAATTTATGTTTCAATGAGTAGAAATAGTACTATTACATGAAAATATCATACCTGATTGGGGGGAGGATAAAATATAATGGTTTTGATATACAATACTAAAATAAATTATTTCTGTAGAAATTAAATTATATAAATTATTGATTATAATGCTATTGTCAAATAAACACATAAATTGTTCATAATGATAAAGTAGTAATTAATAATTTAATATATTATGTATATAAACATAAATGAAAATAAAATAACTTCATTTTGATAAATATAAATGAAAAATTAATTAAAAACATTATATTTTTATATCAATGAAAATAAAGGCATAATACTACCCAAGGAAATAAAATTGAGTTATTAAATTATTTACTATATAGAAAATATTAATTCAAATTCTATTAAATGAAATAATTCCAAATAAAACAACAAATAACAAGAAATTGTTATAATCAAGTTCTTAAATTTCAATAGTTATGAAAATGAACCATATATATTTAAATAGATTCATAAGATTATAATATGCATCAATGAAAAGAAATTGAAATGAAATGCCATAAATCACGCTTCCATTTCATTGAATGTTCATTAAAATGTTTTAAATTTTTTTAGAATGTTATTTAAATAAAAAATAATTGTGATAATATTTATAATATCATATATGATCCTTTAATAACATCTCATGGTCCAAACGTTAATAATGTTTCATCATTCCTATTATCTGTGTTAACTTGAATTTTTACATTTGTTCCTAATCCCAAAAGTAATGATTAGTGTTTATTTCAAGTAGTTCAAAAATATTATGAGTAATAATCATGAAATAATTTCAATAATTTTATATTAGTTATAATTTTGAATCCAATTTTCATATTGGATGTAATAAATTAATTACATTATAATCAGTGAGTCTTTTGGTCATATATATACACTATTAATGTTTTCTTTTTTCCAATGAAGGTTCTTTAATGAAGTTATTTAATATATTATAATTACATAATGATCATGATATCATATATATAATATTATTTATTTAAATATACATATATATAAATATATAACATTCATGCATTGTGGTTATGAAAAGAGTGTGACATTGTTTATTGAAGGCATTGATTCACACACACAAAATTAATGGTAACATCATTTAATGAGTGAAAAGTTATGAAATTAAATTATATATATATATATATATAATTTTCATAATTAAAAATAATTATAGAATATAATAACTATTTCATGTATATCAGATATAATCATTAAATTTATTCTTTTATATTTTAATGTAAACTCTCAGTGAAAGAAGAATTGTATCACTTTTATAGGTGGTAGCCATATGTACACATGATTCATGTCAATATATCCCATTATTAATGGAAATAATAATTGTAACACCTCGCCCCAGCTTCATTCGCTTGAGGAGGCGGTGAGGGATTACTTGTCCTTAAGCGACGTTCCAAAGGTGCCAAAGGCTGGCAGTAAATGTCGAGGGCTTCAAGAAATGATTGGTGAACGATTTACATGTGAGACAAAACCATCCAACCCAATTATCCACTATCAACAACTACATGATGCATTTCAATAAAATAACCAACTCATATATTACCAAAAGATAACTACAGTATTCCACAACACAACCCTAAAACAAATTCAACCAACACAATATCAATGTACTATATGGAAGACTAAACAATAGACACAAAATAATCCAAGACACACTCTTCAGCTCCACACCAATATCTATGCTCCAAGAACCACCACAAATCCAAAGAATCACCACAGACCACTAACAATGATATGTTTTACGTTTACCTTTGTCCCAGAAAATGACATCTATAAAATCAGTAAAGTTCCAAAGCAAGGGGTGAGTAATAATACTCAGTAGGTTTTTCCCAAATGACATCCCTACTAAAGCCACAAGGATATAATGGTTAGTCACATTTATATAAAATAGTTTATATAAAACAATTTACCAAAACAATTTATATCATGATATAAACAATCTTCCTAAAACCATTTATAACCAAAATCAAACAAGTGCCAGAGAAACCAATTATTCAAGCAAGTAATTTTCTATAAAAATAACTACAAAATCTTTAGATCCATTTCACAATATTAATTTTTGGCACACCCCAACCATTACACAAACCCATGAAACAAACCATGCATGCTACTTGGAAGAAAGGCAAAGCCCTAACACTTATCCATCCTATCCATTATGGGGGAGACTACTTACCCTTATCCAACCCAAATGCACATGAATTTTTGATGGGGGAGAGCCCTAACCCTCATTCATCCCAACAGTGATGGGGGAGACCCATAATCCTAATCCTTTCCTTATGAAATATGAATGTTTGATTGGGGGGGAGACTTAACCCTTTTCCATCCCAACACTTATGGGGGAGACCCTAACCCATTTCTGTACCACATTCCCATGAACACACTCAACCATCATGTCAACATGCAAGGAATCCAAATCAACAATTTCAAATTTCCACAAAAAATTCCATCTATGTAAAGAAACACACAACAAAGCAACCATAACAGTGGGACTTCTGTCCTAACTCGTTCACCCCATTTTCAGCTAGCTTGACTTCACTCACACTTCCACACAACCAACAGAAGCCATAACCAAGAATATAACCCACCATGTCCACAACAATACACAATCCACCATTTCCATTACTTGTCATTTCAATTCATTAAATCAAACATTGATTGAAAACAACATTAAATTATTTTCCACACCAAACCAGATTTCAATAAAATAAACCTTTTTTTGGAAACAATTTTTTCAACACATCTTAATCAATCAAAAATAACAACTCTTTTTTATATACCATTTTAAAATCACTTAATGTGCATTTCGCCATAATCCCTTTTTCCCAAAAAACCCCAAACCATCCCCAAAGTGATTTCCATCCAATTTCACACATCAATAATATAATTAATTTTGAGAAACACAAATTAATTACAACTAAAACCACTACTTCTAACCAAGTGGGTTAAAGAGAGAAGAAACCTACCTTTAGGGTTCCGGTGAACTCGACTCACAAGAATGCGCAACTCGAATTTGATGAACACACCACCAAAACAAATCTAGATCACCTTCCATAAAATCAACAGTCCCTAAAATTAACATCCAAAGAATTAACTACCCTGTATCTACAAAAAACGGTTGTCGATCTGGATAACCGATAGAGAGGGAAATGTAGATCTAGAAGAAACAACAAACAACCATGAGAGAAGACTTACCTGAGATGAACCTCCTTAAAAACACCACAAAACCCCTTCGATTTTCTTCCATAACATGAGGGAGTGACCCTACAACCCTTGGGAACCGAATATCCTGAATGAGTCTCGAGTGGGAATGAATTTGGAGAGGAATGAGGCAAGCATGAGGGAGCCCTGGTTTTAAAACCCTATTTTATGTGGCCTCACGGTTATCCAGCATGGTTTTCAAAACCATGCGCTAATCGTGTGCATGATACTATTAGAGAGAAAGGGTCTTCACGATTGCCTCGCACTATTTAACAAACTGTGCCTAGGCTATGCGAAGCCTACTGACTCCCCATGCATAGTTTCTTGTAGAACCCACATGGTTTCCCCTAACCGTGCCCAAACCGTGCTTCCATAGAAAATCCGCCAAAATTATTAAAAACTATTACAAACTCACACAAAATCATCTCAACTCATCCCATGCACCTTAAAAACATAAAGACGCATAAACAAAGGCTACATACCTTAAAACGGGGGTACTTCATTATCTTAACCAATGGTCTTTCCGTCCTCGAAATGTAGTGAACCCAACATTTTTCCGAAAGTTCACGGCCACTGCTCGACCATCTATTTCTCTCAGTCCCAAGTCTCCTCTAGGATCTGGCCATGCTGCCAGAAAACTCAAATTACAGTGATGATTTTACCGTGCATGAATTTATCTTTCCAAACCACAACCCGCACTGGCACATCAGCAATGAAGCATTGAGATCTAACTCATCATGATGGAATCATATAACATGGCCCAAAACCAGCAAATACTTTTTCAACTACAACACAAGAAACAAATCGTGTACCTCACAGAACCTAGGTGGCAAAGCCAAATGACATTCCACCTCAACAACCGTCTCATGAATCTACAAATGTCTAATATACCTCCAAGATATCATTCCATTATTCACAAAATGAAGAGGTCCAAACCTTGGTGAGATCCTAAAGATAACACGATCACTCACCTTGAATGAAAACGGTCATTGATGATGATCTGCATATGATTTATGATGACTCCATTCCATCACCATTCTCTTCCAGATTAACATGACCTTTTCCATTGTCTTATGGACAAGGGTCGGTCCAACCATCAAGGACTCACCCATTTCCACCCATTATAGTGGATAACGACATGACCACCCATATAATGCTTCAAACAGAGCCATATATATGTATTCCTGATAATAGTTATTGTACAAGAACTAAACCAACGTCAAATACTCCTCCCACGATCCAAAAAAATCGTTGACATAAGCCTGCAATATATCCTCAAAAGTTTGTATCGTCCTCTCGGATTCACCTTCCATCTGAGGGTCATACGTTGTGCTCATAGTTACCTGTTTCCCAAGGGCTTGCTGTAAGGATTTTCCAAAAAGGAGATGTAAACACTGGATTTATATATTATATAATTGAAACTGGAACACCATGCCTCTTTACAGCCTCCCGGATATAGATTTTGGATAGATCCTCTACCATATGAGATTCACGAATTGGAATGAAATTGGCTGAATTCGTTATCAATTACACTATCACCCAAATGGCATCATGCTTCCTTACCATTCTTCCAAGAAATATGACAAAATCCATCACTATTTTTCCACACTTCCAAATAGGGATCGGTAAAGACTGCAACATTCACGGTAGCCTCTGATGCTCTACCTTGATCTATTGACAACTTAAGCATCTCGAAACAAACTCAGCCCCACTTCTTTTCATACAAACCCACCAGAGTTGTGTTGTCAATGCTTTATACATTTTCTGAATTATAGGATAAACATCCCATCTGTAATGATGATACAACCTAAGAAGATCCTCTTGAAAAGATATTGGTACAACCATCTTATTACAAAAACACCAAACTGAATCTCCATTCAGTTGCCAACCCTCAATGGTATCCCCACCATTGAGTTCAGAACTCATGGCCACACACTCAGAATCAGATATATGCACCTCTTTAACCAGGAAAACCAATTCAAGAATTAACAAGATCAGAAAAAAGACTTCTCTATCACCCTGGTCTTCACATTCCAACCGCTTGACAGCTATAACCGAAATCAATAGCCACTGGTCTGATGCCTATTTCTCCACCAGAGCAATTGGATTTCTCCATAATGAATTATCCACCAAATTTCCCTTACCCGTTGTGTATATCAAGACAAAATACAACATCTGGATATATTCCATCCATCTCAATTTCCACGTGCTCAAATCCATTTGTGAGAAAATGTTCTTCATGCTATTATGATCTGTATATGTCGTGATTTCTCACCGAAGAGATAATAATGCTACACATTCAAAGCATGGACCACTGTTACCAATTCTAAATCATCAATCATGTAGTTCATCCCTGGGACCCTCAACTACAGTGATCCATATGCAACCACATGATTCCCTTGCATGAGAACACACCACAGCCCTGATCATGCTGCATCGCAATACTGCATATATCCTTTTCCTAGTTCTGGAAAACTAATATTGTGTTTGATGTATGGAAACCCATTAGCTCTTCGAAACACTACTAACATTGTTCATTCCACTAGATTGGAACATTTTTTCTTATCAAAGATGTCATCGGAGAAGCCAAACGTGAAAAATCACGAAAAACATGATGATAATACCACATAGAGAGTGGAATCTTCTTACCTCAAACACATTCTTTGGTTATTTCCACGAGATAACAACCTCTATATTTTCTGTATGAACTAAAACATCCCATTCGAAAATCACATGGCCATGAAAATGGACTTCCTGTATCTAAAAGCCACACTTTGGAAATTTGGCATACAAAATATGATCCCATAAGATCCACCACACTATCGTCATGTGCTGCTCATGATCCCCCCATGTCTTTGAATACACCAGAATATTGTCTACAAACACAACCACAAAAGAATCCAGATATCTCTGAAATATCAAATTTATCAATGCCATGAACACCATTAGAGCATTTCATGGACCAAAGGGGACAACCACATATTCCTAATGACCATATCTACTTTTGAAAGCTGTTTTTGGAATATCCTCTATAACACCCCAAGCATCCATGTTACGCTTCTCTTTGAATAATACATTTTCGTGTGTTGTACGCAACTTCAAGTTCTAACACACAGCAAAACCAATCAAACTAGCCTTTAGGAATCATAATACAAAATTTTTGAACTTTTATAAATTTTATATTTCAAAATAGAATTAATTTTTGGATTCGGAATATCGAAATTTGCTTAGGGTAAATATTTAGCATTTTTCTGAAAACATTCAATTTTTTATGAATAGTGAAAAAAACATTGAGTTATAGTTTAAAACCAAATTTTTATTTAAATAATTATTGATTTTATTTAAATTTAATTAAGGTAAAAATAGATACATAATATATATATATATAAGCTCAATTTAAATAATTGGTTTTATTTTTGAATAATTTTTAATATATAAAAATTTATTGAACTTTTCACCGTCTTCTAGCCACCTCTTAGAAGAATTTGGAAATTCACATAAAACATTATTTTACCACTTCTGTGAGTGTAATTTCAAAAATCCTATAGATACAGTAAATATCAAGGACTAAAATGTGGTTCAATGAGATGAAAATAATTTTTGGTGAATAGTAACTTTTTACTTTTATTTACCACAGTTAAAAGTTAATAGGTTAATTAAGGTTAAAAAGGATATTAATATCACCCTAACACATGTCCCAATTCTATTGGACAAGTGTATATCTACCAAAAAAATTAGGAATAAAATATTATCATTTAGGTCCACTTGGATTAGATTAGGACTTTTATTATTATTTAATTCAAAGAAGAGTTAATAGAGATAAAATCAATGTTTAATAACGAAAACATTTTTAAAATAGGATTATACATAAGATAAATTATATTAAAAATATTCATTATAAAGCTAAAAATATTTCCTAAATAATGGTATGTAATTTTTAATTTTTTGACATTTTATACATTAATGTAATTATGACACAATGATGATGCAGTAATTAACTAATTAATGAAATATTAAAATAATTGATATTATAAATATCAAAATAAATGTAATTTGAGACTTTTTATGAATTACAATAATATTATTGTTTTATATGACTTATTATTATTGTTTATATAATTTTTTTTCGAAGTAATAAAGCTGTAATGAAATTATCAAAAACAAAATACCCAATAGTTTTAAAATTGACATAAAAGAGTTTTTAAAACAAATATTATATTATTAATTGCTATTGAATTCCTAAAAATTTAAGGATAGGCCAAAAGAATTATATATTGATAGTTTGATCATTAACGGACCACTTGGGGGTCGCTTGGAGGTATATGATATGTTTATTGACAATATAATATAAAAATACAAAGAGACATGGTAAATGTCAAACTATTTATCTAAGAGTTAAATATAAATGATAAGGTTAATATAGTGACCCAAACCAGTCTAAAATATATTGGTTGAAAGGATTTAGACCCATACCCACCTTAACATTTAAATAATCAACTTTGGAGCCTTTATAATCCGAATATGAATTTATTACAATATAATATTTCTAGCTATTCCAAAGGTTCCCCTCACCCCTCTTATAAAAGGGAACTCCACCTCCTCTCTAATTCACACATCAAAGCTTTTGGCTCTGCCAAACCCTAACCAAATTTTCTATCAACTTCCCTCACATCAACCTAGTGTCCTCAGTTTGATCAGAAAGCCATCCTATGTATCCCTTTTGAAAAAATCAATAGGAAGAACCCGAAGGAGGGGTAATGTTTTCACCACCCTCTTTCAAGTTCCTTTCTTCTTCAACTTCTTCTTTGTTTTTTATTTACATTATAAAATAATAAGTCTAGTATCTTCTATAAGATATGATGTTATTATAAATATGGTACAACCATATTCAGAATTCTATCCTTCCATTGAATGACATGTCCCCATACTTGTGTACGTGGGACCTACAGTCTCCACGTCGTGGTGTAATTGTTATTCAATATATAATTATTTGTATGGGTATAATAATGATTTGTAATTCTTTTAAATAATAAATATAACTTGATAATGATTCTTTATATATGAAATTCCATCCAATTATATATTATTATAATATCAAAAGAATGATATTGTTTCTCATGCGTATGTATGGATTACCGTCTCCATGAACATGATGAGATTCATTCCCTATCATATCCATTCAAGACTAAATTTCATTTGATGATTAAAAATAATTTTTAGAGAAATGATATCATTCTGGATATGAATAAGATACATCCCATCCATAACAAATACGGATGACATAACAATGAATATAAAGGAAAATGAATCCGTTAGCACCCGAAACGACGATAATACAAAGATATTATCAACAAATCAAAGTTAAAAGATCATATTTGACTTCATATTTATATATATGATATTTTTTTAATTCAATAACAATTTTATCACCATTATACAGGAGGTTAACCTACCCTCGACCAAGGAAAAAGTACAAATTAAGGGGTTTGTTATCTCACTTTTAATTCCGTGAGATTTCCATCATTCACCACATATTTATTGGATGTGGTGTGTGTACTACCCATGGTTGGGTTCATTGTGTAATAAACATTAATTTATGGATATTTACATCATCATTTTATAATCTTTCTTTCATGGGTGTATGATTTGTAAGTTATCTAATCGATAAGGGAATTAGAAATTTCTATTTCTTCTCATTCGGCTTAACACATACTTTATTAGTTATTTTACTCTACGATTATGTGTCGAATCACTATTTTTTTGCTTATGTCATAATTTACACTCCCCTTTCTGTGGATATTCTTTTGATACACATAATCACTCCATTGATAATTTCTCAAGTCATCGATATGAACTTGATATGTGTAATTTTCAACTCATTCTCCATTGGTTGAGTAAAATATCCAATTCATTGGTGTTGCCTTTACAAGAATATATGTGAGTGTCCTATTATTGAATTAAACTGAATATCCAATCATATTGAGTGTATTTATATTTATCACACATAATTATTTCGTTGATTTATCCTTAACCTAATGATATGGCCTTCATAAGTGATTTCATCTCAATTTGCATTCCATTGAGACTTCTTTGTTGTTATACACCAAATCACTTTTATATGGTGTATAGAATGTAATTTGACATAGTATATCATGAATCCCTTTATTCTCATGATATAAAAATGTTTTTACTACCTCAATTATTTGTATTCAAGTGTCTCTATTTTAGATGGGGACTCTAACTAAAATGTCATTTTAAAATGTTTTAAGGATTTATTATTCTAAATCTTTCTCATTTATGTCCATGTTATGAAAATGGTTTTGAGGATTTATTTATATGGAAATTAAAGTTTACAAATCAAAATTCCTTTTAAATGTTTCAATGTGGTATGAGAAACTTTGATTCAAAAATCAATTTTAAATGGATTCTTGACAAATAGTGTGAATTTTAAATGTTTTCAACAAAATGTTGGATATTTCTCTCAATAGATTGATAATTATATTAATCTATGTCAATATCCTTCAGTATTCACGATTGAGCTTAATCTGATACAATACAATCTTCCATATTGTATCGAATGAGTTATGTTTGACTATGGATGTGCTATTTTTATACAATTCATGGTTTGTGATTATAGTATTGACATTTCATATGCTAGTTTTAATACATATTTTTATGTTATGTTTCAAAAATTTAATATGAGGAATTTATTGGACTTAGTAAGTGATGGGTGGAGCCCACTATAGCTCCTCGATTCATCAGTAGGTCTCATGAGAAAAACTAGTGTCTTGGCACAAGGACTTGACAGAATCTTATTTCTAGTCTTGGCATGAGGAATTGACTATGTGGTTATGATAGTCTGGCATTTTAAATTCCATCATTATGAAAGTGATTATTAATATTGCATGTGGTTATTCGTCTAGTAGAATATCCATGTGAAAAAGTAACTTGAATTATTTCATTTTATCTTTGACATATTATGTTAAAGTTCAATTTTAAAAGGCTTCGGTTTTAGTTATACATTGCCTTAAATGTTTATTCTTATTTATGAAATTTTCTGATATATTGTTATCCTTACTGAGAATCTGAGCTCACCCCTTTCGATGTTTTATTTTTCCCAGTATATGAAAAAGTAACTTATGATTGACCTGCAGGGATAGTATGAGGGGATATGAAAACAAGATGTTTTTTCTTTATGATGTAATATAATACTTATGAATATATCTAGTGTTTCCAAGACTACTAAACTAATCGTTCTTTCAAGAAATGATCTTTTATAATCATTAAAATGTTATGTAATAATGCATTGACTCTGGTTAATTAGGGTCGGATTATTACAGTTGGTATCAGAGGATGTTTAATAGAATCCTTGGAAACTATATTTAGATAAACTATAATTAGAGAACATAACCCTAAGATAAACTATCACGATTAATATATAAGAACTTCTGATAATTTTGGTATTGTATAGACATTATGAGATTTCCATGAAATACATCCCTGTCTGGATATGAGCAGGTGGAGTTGGCTCTGGAACAGATGTACCTAGGGGTAAAACCCGAAAACACCGCTCTGAGCTAGGCTCGAATGGGAACTGGTGCACGACAACGGGCCTTGCTGCACTCTTGGTAACGACACTCCCGATCGATATTCATAGGATAATTTACATTTTATATACAAACCAATTTGATGTATTTTAATATAAGATGATAATAATGGACCTTGGTTAATCATATGTTGTTTTAAATTGAGAATATTGTGTTAGGATATTCTCTAAATGATTTTATGAGTACTGTTATTCACACAATTTCTTTCTGGTTTTATTCCGTGGCTGGAGTCCAAGGAAGTCATAATAACATGGAGAATGATGTAAAAAGTGGGAAAGATGGAGGAAATGTGCAACAAAATGGAATGTTGATAGGAGTAAAAGATATCGTGTCCATGCCAAATCAGATTTCCAAAATTATGATCAATAAAATATATATTAACCAAATCTTGGACTCAAAAAAGAATAGAAATGTGATGAATGATAAGAGCCGCAGTAGTGGTGACCATGGAGAAAAGAATCCTAAATTTCTATCATGTAAGAAATGTGGAAGGAGACACCCAGGAATGTGTATCAACAGAACAAATAAATGCATTACGTGCAGGAATGAAAGGCATTAATTGATGAATTGTCGAGGAAAATTGAAGAGTATTATGGAAGAAAATAAAAATGTTCCTAAAAATCCATTTACAGTCATTTGCCGAAAATGTAGGGGACCTGGCCATTACACTAGTGAATTCCCAATTCTATAGGATATTTTCTTGGTCAAAGAAGAATCTATGTAGAAATAAATGGTTGGAGAAATGTTTAAATATATTAATGCTCCTTGCTGATGAGATTACTTTGGAATAATTTTCCCTTATATTTGTAACCGCATAGTTTTCCATGTGAGAATGATATTTGAGAGAGAATTATCTTTTCCCTTGTGGATATAGTAATAAATAAACATTTGGTTTTATATGATCATTAGGTTTGATAAAATTACAAGTTATTATATTTTGGGATGAAAATGCAAGGTATGGGATAACATTTCCAGTTAAAATTAGGTTATGGTTATTTTGAGGAATTTATCTCATTTTGGTAATGATAATAAATATAGTGTTTGAAAAAGGAGAACAAGCAGACCATGTTACAACCCGTCGTGTTGGACAATGTTGTGGGAATCGAACCCACAACCAATGTGTGATTGGGATTTATTTCCTACCACTGGAACATGTGATGTCCTTGGTTAATGTGTCTAATTATTTTTAGTTAAATGATTTTATCAATAATATGTTTATTTGGGTTCTTATGTCTTGTCAAATGAATAACCTTAGTATTGGAAATTTATTTGGTGATTAATTTATAATTGTTATTTTGGAAGATGTTTGCTTTTTTGGGAACACTATATTCCCATGGAAACTAGAATACTCTAGGATTTCATACGAGGAGTAATGGTGAATTTCTATCTACATTTTTATTGTGGATTTATAGTGATTTGGTTTATTTATGGAAATGATTAACCTATAACAGATAGTATGTGATTATGTTAATTAGTTATACTTATTTGACTTTAATAGTAGTTGAAGTCATTTGGAGACAGAATTTAATGTGGAAGGTTACATAACCAAATTCCACTATGTTTTGGATTTCAATAATAGTTTGGATTATATTGAATGATTTTGAGGACAATTATTTATTGAATGGTCTTTATTTAACTTTGGGGTATTGTAGTTTTAATTATAGAAATTAAGATTACTGTTTCTTTCCCAAATGGAATATACTTTTGGGGGATCAACAGATCATGTACAAACCATTTTGGTTTTGATTATTCTTTAATGACAAGGAAAATATATATTTTATCTTTTTGGATCATGTGATTCTATAGAGGTTTATTCTAGCTCTTCCAGTGTGACCAAGTCTTCTAGAATACTCATCGTTACTAAAAATGAAGTAGTGGGGGAAATTTATTAAATAATGAAACTCTATAATAAAAGTATGTAAATCTCTTTATTTTCTTAATCAATCTCATAAATTAATTCCTCATCTTTTTGTAATGTATCTTTAAAAAATTTGTCCGTATACTTTTTCTACTGGGAAACTAATGACCATTTTTCCCATCACAAGTTTCTGGCTTTCTTATTGTTAACATTATTTTGATCATGATTTCTATCCCTCTTCATCAAAACGTAAAACTTAGATTATCTTCCATATCCATGTTTTCCTTCATGGAATCCTTGTATTAGTTATCTTGGTTGACCTTTATACTTCTCTTTCATTATTTTAATGTGATTGTTTTATTGATGATTTTTCCGATGTGGGACATTCCATTATAACCCCTTGCCCAATTTTAATAATTTAGAGGATGAAATTATTTTAAGGAGAGGAGAATGTAACACCCCAAGCATCCATGGTACTCTTCTCTTTGAATAATACATTAGCATATGTTGTAATGAACTTCGAGTTCTAACACACACCACAACCAATCAAACAGGCTGTTATGAATAGTAATAACCACTTTTTTAAATTTTATAAATTTTATAATTAATAATTGACTTCATTTTTGGATTCAGAATATCGAAATTATCTTAGGGTGAATTTTTGGTATTTTTCTGAAAACATTAAATTTTTGATGAAGAGTGAAAAAACAATGAGTTATGGTTTAGAACCAAATTTTTATTTAAATAATTATTTATTTAATTTAAATTTAATTAAGGTAAAAATAGATACATAATATCTATATAATCTCAATGTAATTCATTGGCATTTGTTTTGAATAATTTTAGTGATATAAAAATTTTATTGAACTTTTCACCGTCTTTTACCCACCACCTAGGACAATTTTAAAATTCACATAAAACATAATTTTACCACTTAAATGAGTGATATTTCGAATATCTGAGAGACATCGTTAATATCAAGAAGTAAAATTTTGTTCAATGAGATTAAAATAATTTTTGGTTAATAGTAACTTTTACTTTTATTTACAACGGTTAAAAATAAATAGGGTAATTAAGGGTAAAAATGATATTAATATCACCCTAACACATGTATTAATTCTATTGAAAAAGTGTATCTCGACAAAAAAAAACTTAGGAATAAACTATTTTCATTTAGGTCCAATTGGATTATATTAGGACATTTATTATTATTTAATTCAAAGAAGAGTTAAAAGAGAGAAAATCAAAGTTTAATAACTAGCTCATTTTTAATATAGGGATATACATAATATAAATTAGATTATAAATATTCACGAGAAATATAAAAAGTATTCATAAATAATTTTATTTTATTTATAATTTTTAGACATTAAATAATTTAATTTATTTATGAAACAATGGTGATGCAGTAATTACCTAATTAATGAAGTATTAAAATAGTTGATATTATAAATATCAAAATTAATTTAATTTGAAACTTTTAAAGAAATAAACTAATTTTATAGGTTAATATGACATATTAGGATTGGTTATATAAATTTTTTGCGAAGTAATAATTATGTTATGATATTATCAAAAACAAAATACCCCATAGTGTCAAAATTGACATAAAAAGAGTTTTTAAAACAAATATTATAATATTAATTGATATTCAATTCCTAAAAATCTAATGTTAGGGTAAAGGACATATATAATGAAAGGTGTATCATTAATTTTCCACTTGGGTATCACTTGGGGGTATATGGTATGTTTATTAACTATATAATATAAAAATACAAAGAGACATGGTAAATGTCAAACTATTTAACTGAGAGATAAATATAAATGATTAAGTTAATATAGTGATCCAAACCTATATAAAATTAATTAGTTGAAATTATTTCGACCCATACATACCTTAACCTTTAAATAATCATCTTATTTGCCATTATAAACCGAATATGTATTTATTGTAAAATAATATTTGTAGATTTTCCAAAGGTGCCCCTCAACCCTCTTATAAAATGGCACTCACCCTCCTCTTTAATTCACACCATAAAATCAATTTTTCTCGGCCAAACCTACCCAAATATTTCCTAAAAATCCCTAACATAAACTTAGAGGCCATAGTTTTATTATAATGAAAACCTATGGAGCCCTTTTGATCAAATCAAAAGGAAGAACTCGAAAGAGAGGTAATGTTTTCACCACCTTCTTTCAATTTCCATTCTTCTTCAACTTATCCTTTCTTCATTATTTCCATTCTAAAATAATATCTCCAGTATCTTCATTATACTATGAGGTAATTATATATATGGTGCAAAGATATTCAATATTCTTTCTATCCTTTTAATAACAGTCACCATATGTGCGTACGTAAGGCCTACCGTCTCCACATCGTGGTGTAATTGTTATTAAATATATTATTATTTGGATGGGTAAAATAATGATGTGTAATTCATGTAAATAATAAATATAACATGATAATGATTCTGTATATATTATATACCATCCAATTATATATTATTTTAATATCAAAATAATGTTATTGTAACTCGTGCGTACTTACGGATTACCGTCTCCACGAACGCGATGAGATTCATTCCCTATCAAATCCATTCAAGACTAAATATCATTTTATGATTAAAAATAATGTTTAGAGACAGATTTTATTCTGGGTATGAATAAGACACATCCCATCCATAACAAATATGGCTCACGTAACAAAGAATATAAATGAAAATGAATCCTTTAACACCCGAAATGACGATAATACTAAGATATTATCAAGAAATCAAAGTTAAAATATCATATATGATATAATATTAATTTATATTATTCTTTTATAATTCAATAAAAATTATTTCATAATTATGCATGAGGTGATCCTACCCTCGAACAAGGAAAAAGTACAAAGTGAGGGGTTTCTTATCTAACATTTAATTCTGTGAGATTTCCAATGTTCACCACTTATTTATTGCATGTGGTGTGTGAACATAACATTATTATATTCATATTGTAATATACATTAATTTATAGATATTTACAGCATCATTTCATTATCCTTCTTTCATTGGTGTATGTTTCGTATGTTACCAAATTGATAAGGGAATTAGAAATTTCAGTTACCACTCATTCGACTTTACGCATACTTCATTGATTATTTTACTCAATGATTATGTGTGGAATCACTATTTATTTTCTTATGTAATAATTTACAATCCCATTTCTGTGGATAAACTTTTGATACAAATAATCACTCCATTTATAATTTCTCAACTCATCGATATGAACTTGATAAGAGTAATTTTTAACTCATTCTCCATTTGTTGAGTTAAATATAAAATTCATTAGTGTTGTCTTTACAAGATTATGTGTGAGTTTCGTATGATTTATTTACAGTGAATATCCAATAATATTTAGTTTATTTATAATTATCACACATAATTATTTCATTGATTTATCCTTAACCTATGGATGTAGTCTTTATAATATATTTCATCTCAATTTAAATTCTATTGTGACTTCTTTTTTGTTATACCCCAAATCACTTTTATATGGTGTATATAATATAATTTGGCAGAGTATTTCAAGAATCCCTTAATTATCATGATATTAAAAAGTTTTTATTACCTCAATTATTTGTATTCAAGTGTCTCTCTTTTCGTTAGGGACTCTAACTAAAATGTCATTTTTAAATGATTAATGATTTATTATTCTAAATATTTCTCATTAATGTACATGTCTTAAAAATGGTTTTATGGATTTATTTATACGGTCATTAACGTTTTCAAATAAAAATTCCTTTTAAATGTTTGAAAGTGGTATGGGACACTTTGATTAAAAAATCTATTTTAAATAGATTCTAGACAAATAGTGCGACTTTAAATGTTTTCCTGAAAATGGGGGATATTTATCTCAATAGTTTGATGATTATTTTAATCTATGACAATATCATTCATTATTCTCGATTGAGTTTAATCGTATACAATATAGTCTTCAATATTGTATCTAATGAGTTATGTTTGACTGTGGATGTGCTTTTCTTATACCATTCATGTCTTGTGGTAAAATTATTGACATTTCCAATTCTAGTTTTAATACGGATGTTTATGTTTTGTTTCAAAAGTTTCATATGAGGAATGCATTGGACTTAGTAAGTGACGAGTTGAACCCGATATTGCTCCTCGATGCATCGGTAGGTCTCATGAGACAAACTAGTGTCTTGGAAGAAGTCTTTGTCAAAATATTATTCGTTTTCATGGCACGAGGCCTTGACTGTGTGGTTATGATAGAACGGAATTATGCATTCCATCATTATGAAAGTGGTTATTGATATTGAATGTGGTTATTCAACTAGTAGAATATCCATGTGAATAAGTAAATGTTATTATTTCATTTTATCTTTTCCATATTATGCTCAAGTTCATGTTTAAAAGGAGTTTGTTTTAGTTATACATTGTCTTAAATGTTTATTCTTTTTTATGAAAGTTTCTGCTATATTGTTATCCTTAATGAGCATCTGAACTCACCCCTTTCAATGTTTTATTTTTCCCAGGATGTAAAGAAGTAACATATGAATGACCAGCAGGGATAATATTAGGGGATATGAAGACAAGATATTTTTCTATTATTTATGATGTAATATATGGATTATGAATATATCTAGTGTTTCCAAGACTACTAAACTAATCAGTCTTTCGAGCCTTGATCTTTTGTGATCATGCCAATATAATGTAATGATGCACCAACTAAGGGTATCTTGGGTCGGGGCATTACATCATCCTTCCACACCCACAACTAATGATATCCCAACCTCAGGATAACCTTGGAGAACAATTAGGATCCCATCAAACGGTAAGTGAAATCAACAATTTGTGGAATTTCATATCTGTTCATTATAGTAACATGGTCATGTTGAAAATAATAAACACAGGGCCTTAAAGTTCCATCCACATTTTTCAAAAACAACAACAGAATAGCCCACAGTGACATGCTAGGTCGGATAAATACATTGTTTTCTAACTTTTCCAACTGAACTTTCAATTCTCGTAATTCCAAGGATTCCATCCGATAAGACGGAAGTGAGATTGGATTGGTCCTCAGAAAGAGATCAATCATAAATTTCACTTCTCTAATGGGAGGAAAACCATATAATTATTTGGGGAAACATCCATGAACGGGTCCACCACTATCGGAAGAGCACTATTCAAAACCCCATCTACTGATTTTCACGATATCATCACCAACTGATAAAATAATGTTCCCACTATTGGTGCCAACAAACCTGTTGCACGATGTCTTTCTGGCCTCTCTCCCCTAAAGAGATTTCTAACGCCATCATGTATCATAAAAGCCACTGTCTACGCATTACAGTCGAAGTAAGACTTAAAAGCCACCAGCCAATCCATTCCCAAGATTACATCATACCCATCCTTCTCAAGCACTAGAAAATTCCAAATTAGCTCAACCTGTCCCACAATGCCACAACATGCTATACACAAGAAGGCTCAACACTCTCTTCGACCCAGAGGCGTTTGATGTTTCCAAACTGAAGGAATCATTTCTATCATTAATCCTAGCAAATCAACCACACGTGCATTAATATAGTTCCCAACCTGAGTATAATTGTCCATAATTTGCTTGAACCCCATGTTAGAGTAACCACTAATCCCCATGGGTACCAAAAAGCATCCTTCGCCCTAAGCTCCCAACAGTTCTCACTCATCCATTGATACTTAGATCACCATCTATGTGTAATCACAAATACATAGAGCTTCTATCTTTGAATGGATCTCTTTCCATAACACCGCTTCAATGATCCATTCCTTTAATGGCGTGCCACCCACCACCTCGGGTGTAAACCACACTAAAATCATAAACCTAGTTGTATACTCCGTCATAGACATATGCTCTTGCTTCAAACTAAAGGAATCTGTTGTGATCTGAATTCTGAATGTTTGTGGGTAGAATTGTTTATTAAAAAATTCTTCAAAGCCTTCCCACATCATACCCTGGTCCATCCCCACTTGGACTAAAAAATCCAACCACTGAAAAGCATGATCATCTAGCTTATACATTGTTAGCCTTACTTTCTGCTCTAGCGATGTAACTATGAATTTGAAAATTCTTTTCATTCTGGATAGCAATGCCTCTGCCATTTCTGGGCATGAATCACCCCTAAACACAGGTGGATCCTGCGTTTGAAACTAAGATACATAATCAATATGATTTGGGTCTTCCACTCTATTCACACTCCCCATAGCATGGAAATCTTGAAATATGGTATGGACTAACTGCTGGTTCACCTAGGGCTCAAGTGAAACCAAGTTCTCATCGGCACTTCCAGTTTGTCTCTACGACACCTACCAATTTCCATTTGTATAAACAAAAAACAATCAACCTTGAGTATCACTTCAGAAGACGTCAATAATTCTCCATTAAAATTTCATTACACAACACTATCACAAAAAGGCTTTCCAACATTCAACATTTCCCATTTTCACTATTTTTTAAAATCATACCATTTTCCTAATACCAAATTTATTCACATTATAATTTCACACATTTGAAAATAACAATTATCAATTCATCCCATAAATCATTATGCCCAATCAAATATGCATACTAAAGGGATATTATTTCTACCATATTTTCCATGCACATCTCATTTGCTAAACCCACGACAATGAGAATCCAATGCCTATAAGTGTCGGAAAAACACTTATGTACCCATCCTCCTTGTAACATAATGTTTTTATTAAAAGGGTTTTCTATGTCCATTTATGATATACATTCCATGTTCTGAAATACCAACGCCGTGCTACCATCCACACTCAAGGAATACACCATAAAAAATGTCAACTACAAATATGAGAATCAACTCCAATTGACCGAACATGATGATACCACTTGTAACTCCCCACCCATACCTCATTGGCTTGAGGAGGCCGAGAGGGATTACATGGCCTTAAGTGAGGTTCCCAAGGAACTAATTTCTAGAAATAAATTCTGAGGGATTCATGAAACGATTGGGGAATGATTTTCCCTTGAGGCAAAACCAACCAACTCAATGATCCACTATCAACAACTACATGATGCATGTCAACAAAACAACCAACTATTACATTACCAAAAGGGAACTACAATATTCCATAATACAACCCACAAACAAATACAACCATCACAATATCTGATTACTATGTGGAAGATAAAATAACTGACCCAAAATAAGCCAAGACGCACTCCACGACTATACATCAAGATCCATGCTCCAAGAACCACCACATATCCCAAGAATCACCACAGACCACTAGCAGTGAGATGTTTTACCTTTACTTGTGTCCTGGAATACGACATCTACAAAAACTAAAAAGTGCCAAAGTAGGGGGTGAGTACTAATACTCCGTAGGATTCCCCCAAATGAGTTCTATACTCACACCACTAGGATAAAAATTTTAGTCACATTTATATAAAACAATTTATATAATACAATTTACCAAAATAGTTTATAACAGAATATAAACATGCTTTTTGAAACCATTTATAACCAAAAGCATACAAGTGCATGTGAAAATAATTTTTCTAGCTATTTATTTTCTAGAAAAATAACTATAAATGATTTAGAACTAGTTCAAAATATTCCTTTTTGGCACACCCCAACAATTCGACAATCAAATGAAACCAACAATGAATGCTACCTGGAAGAGGTGGATAGCCCTAACCCTTATCCATCCCAACCATGATGGGGGATAATATATAACCTTATTCAAACCAAATGCACAAGAATGTTTGACAGGGGAGATCCCTAACCTTTATCCATCCCAAAACTGATGGGGGAGACCTCTATCCCTTATCCATCCCGAATGAAATATGAATGTTCGACGGGGGAGATCCCTAAACCTTATCCATCCCCACACAGATTGGGGATACCCCTAACCCTTATTTGTCCCACATTCCCATGAACAAACACTTCCATCATGTCAATAATAATGGAAGCCAAAAAAACTATTTAACATTTCCACAACTAATTCCATCTATGACAAGAAACACACAACAACAAAACCATAATGGTGGGACTTCCCACCCAACTCATTCACCCCATTTTCAGCTAGCAGGACTTCCCTCCCACTTCCACACAACCAGCACAAGACATAACCAATCATGTAACAAACCAAGGCGACAATAATACAAAACACACCATATACCTTACATGTCAATACGCTTCAATAAAAAAAACATTGATTGAAAACACCCTTCAATCATTTTCCATACCAAACCACATTACAATAAAACAACCCATTTTATTGAAAACCATTTTCTAAAATCATCTAAATCAAACCAAAAAAACAACTCCTTTTAAAATTCCATTTTAAAATCACATCATGAGCATTTCGCCATAAGCCATTTTTCCCAAAAATCCCAAAACCATCCCCAAATGGATTTCCATCTAATTTCACATATCAAAAACACAATTAATTTTAAGCAACACAACTTAATTACAACCAAAACCACTAGTTCTATCCTAGTGGATTTGAGAGAGAAGACACCTACCTTTAGGGTTCTGGTGAACTCAACTCACAATCAATCGCACCTTGAATCAGAAGAATGCACCACATAAACTGCTCTAAATAACCTTCCATAACATCCACAATCCTTAAAATCATCATCCATGGCAACCACAACCCTAGATCTACACACAACGGGTGTAGATCTAGAAAATTAAGAGAGAGGAAGATATAGATCTAGAAAAAACCACAAACAATTATGATAGAATACTTAACCTAGAATAACCACCTCCAAAACCACCACATACCCCCTTGCATTTGCTACCAAAACTTGTGGGAGAGCCCCTACCAGCCTTGAGAATTGAAAATACTGAGTTAGGCTTGAGTGCGAAAGGATTTGGAGAGGAATGAGGCAAGCCTGAGATAGCCCGGGTTTTAAAAACCTATTGTAAGTGGATATATATTTATCCCGCACAGTTTGGAAAACCATGCACTAACCATGCACACACTACTGTCTAGGATCAATGGTCCGCATGATTAACCCACATGGTATATAAATCTGTGTGAAGGCCATGAGAAGCATACTACCTGCCCCTGCACGATTTCCTAGAGAACACGCATAGTTTCCCCTAACCATGCTAAAACCGTTCTCTATTAGAAAAGCCTCCAAATTTTTTCAAAAACATTCCAAACTCATCCAACCTCTTCCCAACTCATCCCATGCACATCAAACACATAAGGAATCATAAACAAAGGCTACATACAACAAACCGGGTGTACTAAAAAATGATATTTACGATATAATTACTATATAGGTATAAATATATTATAATATATATATATATATATCATCACACACAACCATGATATGTTGTAATGGAAAAATTAATAACATCAGTTTTTAGGCATTTTCCACCAACCACATGAATGATTATTTCATCACCGATTTCCTGGAATTGTATATTATTTTAGATTACATCATTAATAGAAAAATATCATTATATATAAGATAGTAAATTTATTATAATAACATCATTTATTTGATTTGTATGACTTGTAGAAATAAATTAAATAATAATTGTGTGTTAAAGTACAAGACCTCTTTTATAAGTATCCTCTTTTACATTACACCAAAGGCATCATTTGAAATATTTTTCCTCATATTATGTATTATATAATGAGAAGAGTGATTTTTGGTTGTTATTTTATAAGGTCTAAGATAATTCCTATAATGATGATGCTGTGATTAAGATATGAGAATGGGTGTCTTTTTATGAGTTAGGTGTGTGGCACAATTGTAATTTTTGTAATTTATTCAAACATTCACATATATATTTCATTATAAAAGTCTCCAAACTAATCAATTATACATACTATCAGATATAATGGCCAATAATCTATATTTAAATTGTATTTTATTATTTTTGGATCATTTTTATCAATTATATTTTAAATTTACCCTCGGTAAACCAATTCATAGATTCATTGCAACAATAAATTTTTAATGTTTTAACAATTTGGTTTTTCTAAAAATTAATATGTCTGTATTATAAAAAAACATTATTTTTATTCAAAATAAGGAAAAAATTTTTTAAAATAAAACTCATATAAGTGGGTATAATTAGTATAAAATCTAGGAGATAGAAATGATGAGAAATAATTTTTTAAAAGTGAAAATATTCAAATGATTACAAATTATATAAAAATAGTTTATTTCAATTACAATTAATTAACTTTCACTATTAATGAAAAAAACTATACCATTTATAAAAATCACTTAATATATATATATTATTATTCATAAATGATGATTGAAATTTTATATTTATTTTATCACACCAAATTTTAATAATTGGAAGAAATAATTTTATTTTTTTTTGCTAAAATAGAGAAAAAATATATTTTATAAAAAAATTCATAAAACTATTCCCTTTATTTAAATATATTGTTATTATATAATAAGTAAATATATAACTACATAATTTTATTTGATGAATAAAACATATAATATTCAAAATATAGTTATTACTATTAATAACATGCAATTTTGCAGTTATTTAATAACAATATACTAAATTAAAATTCATTTAAACTTGATATAGTGTGTTCTCAAAGCCATTGACGGGATAAAATTTAATGAAACATATTTCATGTGTTCTTTAATATTTCGGATTCATGTATCATTTCATATTGAATATAATTTTCTTCATTTTTCATTTTAGTGTGTTACATTCTCCCCACCATAAATAAATTGTGTCCTCAATATGTAAACATGATTTTAGTGACAATGTTGAGTCAATAAGGTTTTCCTTATGATTTTCCATTGCTTCTTTTATTGAAAATCACAAACACCTTGCACTTAAGAAAATGTATGTTTTACCTCCATAAGGAAAATTTTGTTCCATAAGGAAATTTACCCTAACCTAGAATTTCATATACATAGAAATTTTTTTCTTAAGTACAAAAACCAGATTCTTAACCAAAATCCCGGAATCATATAATGAAAAGTATTGGTGTATTCTGTTTCTAGGATCCGAATTCTGATTGTGAACTATAATGGAGTTCCACTCTGAATTATGGATACGAACTTTCAAGAGTTCGACTCTGAACTCTTATGTAGTTTGACTCTGAACTCTTAAAGTAGTTCGACTCCGAACTCTTAAGTAGTTCGACTCCAAACGCTTAAGTAGTTCGACTGCGAACTCTTAAGTAGTTCGACTCAGAACTCTTAAGTAGTTCGACTCCGAACTCTTATAAAGTTTGACTCTGAACTCTTAAGTAGTTCGACTCCAAACACTTAAGTAGTTCAACCCCGAACTATTAAGTAGTTCAACTCCTAATTCTTAAGTAGTTCGACTCTGAACTCTTATAATGTTCGACTCCAAAATTTTAAGTAGTTCGACTCTGAACTCATAAGTAGTTCAACTCTGAACTCTTATGAAGTTCGACACTGATCTCAAAAATAGATCGACTCCGAACTTTTACTAGTTTGAATTTGAACTCTGCATGTTCAGATTCTGATCTCTCATGAAACCAGACTGTTAATTCTTATAAAACAAAATCCAAAATTTTCAAAACATAGAGTCCGAATTTCACTTTGTTTAGACTCCAAACATTTAATTTACTTACACTCCTAAATTTTATATGGATCGTACTTTCTTTTTCTCCATTTCAAAACGATGTCGTGCATTCAGTTGTACATGATTTATTATTAAATGATGTCATCTATTCTGTTTCTAATTAACCATTGGTTGAGTTACACGTGTACAGGTCCCTATACATTTCATGGAAAATATGATTGTTGGAGGAGGGACCCAACCGTTGGAAATTTTCCTATAAATAGGAGCTCATTTGAAAGAGCTCGAGAATGAAGTTGATCGATCTAGAGACCAAACACTTTTAAGGAGATTTCTAGAGAGAGAATATTTTCATTCTTTGTGCGTACTGAACCACTCATTCAGATTTCTTCGTGTGACTCTAAATGTTGGTGATTACATTCATGGGCTTCCGGGGATAGGAAGACAGAGGTGTCGAGTACCTTGAAGTTCAAGGGATTCCTTGATGAGGAAGACAAATGTTTAAACTACCTTGAAGTTGAAGGCTTGCGGGGATAGCATGATAGAGACACTGATCTTCGTATCGAGGGCTTACCCTAGTGTGGGTAAGAAAGACTAGCTTGAAAGTATAAATCAATGGACCTTTATCCAAGGTTTTTGGATACCTTTCTCTTTGGGTCAAAAGACTTTTATCTTTTTACTTGTAGTTTTACTACTTGTTTTTCCACTGCACTTTTGTATTGTAGGAACATATAACCTTCTTATATTTCCTTACACTTGTACTCTAATTAGTTTAGATTTTATATGCTTTAAGGTAGAATCTCATGTTGTAAACTTTAGTTCCAATTTTCTAATTGGTGTTAGAGGTGTTGAGAATTTTCATAGTTTATCTTTGTTAATCATAAATTTTAACTTGTCTAAAGAATTTTTTAATGTGTATAAATCACCCCCTCTTATATATTGAGCATCTACAACATTATTTCGATCCTACAATTGGTATCAAAGGAGTTATCTAAAATACTTATACTCACATATAAGTTTTTCTTACTTTTTTTTCCTTATTCTTCATCCTTTCATAGAAAGTTTACTTTGTCATTCCGAATTATCTTTCCGAACATTGTCATTCCGAACGTTGTCATTCTAAACTTTGTCATTCCGAATTGTCATTCCGAACTTTGTCATTCTGAATTGTCATTCCAAATTGTCATTCCGAACTTTGTGATTACGAACTCTTTTTACTAACAAGCTTGTGTGCCAAAGGTTATTTTATGAATGGTATGAATCAATGTTGGTTCTATTGACAATCTAAATCCTACAAGACCACCAATCTTTGATGGTAATGACAATGAGTACTGGAGAGATCGAATGAAGACTTTCATTATCAATATTGGAGAGGATAATTTCGTTATGCTTACTGGTAATTATGAAAATCCTAATAAGGAAGTTAGAACTTTCACTAACCAGGAAAAGAAAGTGTTTCAACTTATTTATAAGGTACGTAATACCTTAATTTTTTCAATGACAAGAAATATATATAGCCAAATTTCTTCTTGTGAAGAAGCTAATTGTATCTGGAAGAAGTTAGAGGTTACACACTTTGGCACATCTAAAGAGATTGAGACTATGAGAGCTATTCTTAGAGATGAATACCATGGCTTCAAATTTCATTATGGTGATCCAATTTGCAAAGTTCAAAAGAAATTTATGACTATAGTGAACAATCCTCAGTCTATGGGAGAGAAAGGCCTGCATGATGAAGCACTTGTGGATAAGATAATTGATATTATGCCCAATGAGTGGGAATCCAAAATAACAGTTATTGAGGAGAATATGAAGGTCACTCAAAAATCATTATATGAACTATTCAGAACGCTTCTCCAACGTGAATCAAGAATGAAGAGAGATGCTGACAACATCAAGAAGAAGAACGGAAATGGTACAGTTTATTTTACAACAACATCAAATCATAAAAAAGCTAAGACTCCTGAGAGAGTAACTAGATCCAAGTCTAAGAAAGTTGTTATCCAATCCGAATCTAGTGAGAGTGAAGTCTCTGAAAATGAGTTAGAAAATCTATCTCGAAGGATGAACAAGATAGCTTGCCAGAGAAATTTCCAATCCAAGTATATGAAAAAGTAATGGAAGGATAGGAAAGATAGAGAAGTCACTTTTTATGAATGCAAGAGAGATAGACATATTATATCAGATTTCACTTTTCATAAAAATAAATAAAGGAAATAAAGGCATTTTGACAGGAATAGAAAGAAGTACTATAAATCCAAAGCTAAGAATGGCCTGAAATCTAATGACACCTGGTGTGCCAGTGGTGGGGACTCTTCAGATGAATCTTCTGATCATGAATCTTCAAGACAGAAGAATCTTGGTCTTATAGCCAGATTTTCATTGAACAATCACTGTTTTATGGATATGGTATGAAATTCTGAATCATTGACCAATTTTTCTTTAAATTCTAATGATATAGAATATTATAACTCTTCAGATGAAGAATCCTCTTATGATGAAGAAAATACATTACCTACCTATGAAGAAGTTTCTAGGTTTGATAAACTTCTTTGAAATTAATAATTCAAACAACAATAAAAAACTTGATAAGGCAAACTATATGAATACAATTCTTACGAAAGAAATATCATATCTTACTAATGATCTTGATAGGAAAAATTCTGATTTTATAAAGTTTTCAAAAAATATTGAGGATGTATGTTCTGAGAAAATCATACATTCTAAAGAGTTAGAAAAAGTAATTTCTATGAAATGTATCATTGATCCTTGCTATAGTTCTAAATATAATGATTTTGAAGATAAAAACTTGGTTATAAAACTCAAGTCCGAAATATTTTCCTTAAAGAAGTTCTTTTCAGACATTACCCATGGTAACACAAATTTTGATAAGATGTATTCTCAAATACGGCCTTTAAGAAACAAATCTAGATTTGGTTATACCTATGCTAAACCAACTTTTAGCTACAATTTCTTTCTTCCACAAAGTGCCCCATTTTGTACCAAGTGTCAATGTGGTGGTCATTGGGCCAAGAATTGTTCTTTAAATAAAACCCAATCTTTAGGTTCTAATAATGCCTATTTTTTTAAGATAGTGTGGGTTCGAAAAATTTTGTTGTCTGGAAATCTCTAATCCAAACAAGTTTGGATTCCAAATGTCTAATTTTTTTCTAGAGTTCAGTAAGATAAAGGGAGTACCAACAAAGAGACATGGTGCATGGATAGTGGATGTTCCCGACAGATGACTGGTAACAAAATCTATTTTAAAAAGGTTATCAAGATGAAAGGAGGAAAAGTAACATTCAGAGATAATGCTTAGGGAGAAATTTTTGGTATATGTATTACTGTTCTTCTTGGTAAAACATTGATTTAAAATTTTCTTTTTGTTATGGGTCTTAATCACAACCTCATTAGCATAAGTATGTTATATGATGAAGGGTACCTTGTGAATTTTAGGAATGATAAGTGATTAGTTCACAATTCCAAGGAAGATTTTATTCTCTAAGCCAATAGGCAAGAAATGTTTACACTTTGAACTTATAAGACCATAGAAGCAAAGATGTAATTTGCATTAATTCATTTGATAATCATTATTCGTTGTGGCATAGAAGACTAGGTCACTATATCCTTAGGAACTTATGTAAACTCTCTAAAAAGAAACTAGTTAAGGATCTACCAGAGCATAGATTTTATTCTTCTAAAGTTTGTGATCCTTGTCTATGTGGGAAGGAACATAAATATTTGTTTAAATCAATCAGTGAAGTTTCAACAACTAATGCATTATAGTTTGTGCATATGGATTTTTTTGGTCCAAATCAAACTGGAAGCATTGGAGGAAATACTATGTGTTTGTTCTAGTTGATGATTAAACTAGATTTAAATGAGTCAATTATCTAGCAAAGAAGTCTGATGTTTTTTCTTTTATCAAAATTTTTAGAGAACAAGTTAAAAATGAGAAAAATCTTCCACTGAAAACTATTCATAGTGATCATGGAGGAGAATTTCAAAATTCTGATTTTGAATACTTTTGTAGTAGAAAAGTTATTACTCATAACATTTCAGCACCTAGAACACCTCAACAAAATGGTGTAGATGGAAGAAGAAATAGAATTCTATAGGAAATAACTAGAAGCATGTTGAGTGAATAATATATAGCTATAAATTTCTGGGCTGAAGCTGTTAGTACTGCTTTTTATTCTATAAATCGACTATTGATTAGAAAATTCCATAATAAAACTCCATATGAGTTATGGAATGGTAGAAAACCTAGTCTTTCCTATTTAAAGGTTTTTGGTTGCAAAGTGTTCATTATAAATAATAAAGATAATTTACATAAATTTGTACCAAAATATGATGAAGGAATTTTCATAGGTTACTCCATAACTTCAATGCCTTATAGATTTTTCAATAAAAATACTTATACTGTTGAAGAAAAAGTGCATGTAAAATTTGATGAGTTCGATCCCTTTGTTTTTAAACCATCCCAACCTACATCCTCAGATGGGTTTTCAAAAACATATTGTCATCCTTTGATAGAAGATCCTTCTGTTAAGGAAAATTTTCAAGAAGATACTTCTGAAACATTTACCCTAGAAGACTTTCTGCCCTATGTTGATGAATAGGCTTTACATAACCCAAATCAGGTGATTCTTAAGAATCATCATCATGATAGCATCATTGGTGATGTAAATCAACCTGTAAGAACTAGATGTTCATTGAGAAATGAAGTAGAAAATCTATAATTGCATTCCCAAATAGAACAGAAAATCACTGATGAAGCTCTAGGTGATGATTATTGGATCAAAGCCATGCAAGATAAACTAAATGAATTTGAAATGAATAATGTCTGGACCTTGGTTAAAAGTCCTAAGGAAACTTCTTTTATTGGAGTAAAGGGGGTCTTCAGAAACAAGTGTGATGAAAATGGAGTCACTGTAAGAAATAAATATTGACTCATTGCTAAAAGTTATAATCATCAAGATGGAATAGACTATGAAGAAACCTATGCTCCGGTAGCTAGACTTGAATCTATTTGTTTTCTACTTGCCTTTGAAGCATTCTTCAATTTTAAATTTTTTTAAAAGGATGTGAAATGTGATTTTCTTAATGGTTATGTTCAAGAGGATATTTTTTTGAACAACCTCTTGGCTTTGAAGATACAAAACATCCTGATCATGTTTTTAGAATTACCAGAGCATTGTATGGCCTTAAAAAAGCCCCACGAGCTTGGTGTGATAGACTCATGAGATTTTTTCTTCAAAATAACTATGTTAAGGGAAATGCATATCCAACCCTTTTTATAAAGAAAGATAAGAATTTTTTTTGATTGTTTAAATTTATGTTAATAAAATTATATTTGGTTTAACTCAGCAATCTCTAACTGATTCATTTGTAAGTCTAATTAACTCTGAGTTTGAAATGAGTATAATGGGTGAGGTTACTTTTTTCCTTGGTTTTCAAATTTCTCAAAGACCAGAATGAACCTATATATCTCTGCATAAGTATATTAAAGATCTTCGCAAAAAGTATGGTTTTAAAAACACTAAGATTATAAGTACTACCATTGGTACATCAAACTCCTTAAATCACGATGAAGTTGGTAAACCAGTAGATCAAACATCTTTTAGATGTATGATAGGAATATTACATTACATAATGGCTAGTCGACCAGAATTATTGTTATTAGTATGCGTATGTGCAAGATATCAATAAAATATTAAGGAATCTCATTTAAAGGCAGTAAAAATAATTTTTCGCTACCTCAAGGGAACCATGGATCTATGATTATTTTATACTTCTGGAAATGATTATGTTCTAAAAATATTTTTGGATGCTGAATTTGGTTGATATAGAATGGATATAAAAAGTACATCAGGAACTATTCATTTCTTAGGAGATTCATTAGTTTCTTGGTCATCCAAGAAGCATCATTCTGTAGCACTTTCCACTACCGAAATACATAGACGTTAAGCATCAATTTCGTAGGGATCACACACTTAATGGATATATCATTCTTCATTTTATTGGAATGTAAGATATAATTGCTGATATTTTCACAAAAGCATTACCCTTTGATAGATTTTAATACATTAAACAACAGTTAAGAATGATAATTGTAAGGTAATAATTCTTCATTAACTTCTTGTCGAACAATTCTCATAATAGAAATAAACTCCTTTGCATATGGGGGGTACATATGATTGTTGGTGTAACTAAATTTTTCATAATCTGTCTTTCAAACTTAGTGTAACAAAATTTATTTCGTAGATAGTTTTTCATACTTTTTGGAACTGATGTTTCTAGAATAGAAATTTCTGAAACTAAAATTTCCGGAATAGAAACATCCAGAACTGAAACATTCAGAATTGAAATTTTCGGAATGAAAATTTTCGGAATGGAGATTTTCTTAATGGAATTTTTCAGAATGGAGATTTTTCTACTGGAATTTTTCCGAATGGAAATATTGGTCCTGAAATTTTTCGCAACGTTTTTTTTCATACTGGAACTTTTGAAATGATTTTGTTTTTAAATTTATTTCTTCATAAAGAATATTACCAATTACGACCAATCGTTCTAGCCAATCCGAAATCTATTCCTCACTTACTTATAGTTTCGTAATCATATTTTTTCTTCTTGGTATTGTTTGGAGTTTTTAAATGTTCAGATTCTAGTTTTCTTCAAATTCGAATGTTCTCTTTAAAAACCTAAAAAGATTGGAGTCATGTTTTCCTTAAAGGTTTTTTCTCTACCCTCAGATCAGATCCAAAAGGTTTTCAACCCATAGATGTCTTTTGGAACACCAAAGTTCACATCCATCACCTATATAAAGGGGTCCCCAATGACTCTTCCCACATAGGTTTTGAAAGTTTTCTCATCTTGAAGCCCTTCTACTCTTCTTATGACCAGTTCCTAAATTTTCAAAGCCGTTCTGAATCGTTCAGGATTCTTCTTTCCGAATGTCTGCTAAAGAAACATCTCAAGATATGTCATCTTCGAAACCGATATCTAAGTGGTTAGTCTTCAGGGAAAGGTTAGTTCATCTGGATTTCTATAAGCATGATTCCTTTATTTCATAGAATATTAGATAGAATGAATATGAAGATGTCACCGTAGAAAAGTCAGATAAATAGGATCTCATTTCTACTGATTTGCTGATCGAGTTCTACGAGTCTGTTTCCTTCTAGATGGATGATGGCAGAGAGTGGTTTTCTTTAAAGTATTCTGGGATGACTTATAATCTATCTTACACCAAGGCCGCAAGCTTGGTTGGTTTATCCTCTAATGTAGAAGCTGAATTCTGCTCACACAAACTTCGCGATGTGCAAGGAAGTTTCAACAAGGAGAAGGCACTGAAGTGTTTTGGACATAAGGATTAGTCAACCATTAAGATTACTTGTCTCACTCCGAACAATAGAATCCTTCAGATTTGGGTGCAAGGATTTCTGGTTCTGATAAGAAGTGATAAAGACAATTTGATGAAATGTGATATCTATGTCTTAGATTTCATGGTAAATCTCAGAAAGATATATCTAATGAGACATTTATTGGTTACGATCAAGATCATCAAAAAAGGTAATTTGAGTGCTCAGATAATCAGATTCCTTGCCTTACTATCTATGCTGATAGTTCGGTGCTTAGAATCCTTCAAGGTTGCATGAAATTCAAAAGTTCAGAATTGCAAGATTATGCATGTTAGTGATGATACCTTGAAGAGGATGAAGATTGGTTTTTCAAGTGAAACCGAATAATTTTACCCTCTATCTGTGGAAGAGGTTGAAGCAGCTCAGAAAGAAACACACATTCCGAAACCATTGAAAAAGAAAAAGAAGAGGAGTAAGGTTAAGTAAGTGGTGGCTGATTAAGAAAATCATAAGGCTAAGAGAACTCAATCTTCTCCCCCCAAGCCGAAGAAGCAGAAAACATATACAGATGAAGTGGCAGCCAAGTGGATGGAAGACAAAGAGAAGGGTAATGAAGGGGATCCACAATTCAGATTAGACCCTGTAGAGGCTATGGCCATAAAAGAAAGAGTTGTAGAAGAGTTAGAGAAGAAAGCCAAAGAGAAGAAAATGAAAAAGAATGTTTCTGAAGATGAAGTGGTGCAATATTTGTTGAGAGATACAGAGTTAGAATCTGAGCTGATTGCGGTTCCGAAATATTTCCATACAGAGCCTTGTTTACCAGAAACTCCAGCCAAGAATGATATCTCTCCAGAAAAAGCCAAAGTTAATGAAGTAGTTGAAGAAGATGAAAAATATGTTGCTGAAGAGGTAGAGGAAGAAGAAGAAGAAGAAGAAGAAGAAAAGGAGGGAAGTGAAGATTTTGATACCCTAATCAAGAAAGTACATAACTATAAAGATAATGTCGAATCCGCAAAGTTTGTAACTCCAGGAAAGGGAGATGAGGAAGCTAGCAAGAATCAACAAGAAGAAGAAGAAGAAAATGTCTTGTATTATGAGGAAGAATACTATGAGAGGAGTTTCCTTGATGAAGGACAAGAAAAACAGAAACCAGATGAAGACCAGATAATTCATGTTTCTGAATTCGAGGATGTATCTCTTAATGAGGAACCCATTCATAAATCTGATAAGGGGAAGCAAGTTCTCATGGATACTCCTATAAAATATGTAATCAGGAAGAAATAGGTGGGTGGTACCTCTAGAAGGAATCTAGTGCAAGTTGAAGAAGAGAAATCTCAAAGAGATGTATCTGATTCGGAATCATTATCTCAAATTCATGATTTTATTGTTGATTCTTTAAAAAAGTTGGTGGACATAATTCTACTCTTTCCCACCATTGACACTAGATGTCAAATGCTTCAGCTAAGGTAAAATAAAAAATCCGAGACAGTATCCATGCTAATGGAATGTGTGTGAAGATCGAAGCAGAACAAAAACATTTCTTTATCGATTATTATGTGCATAGAAATTATTGCAGTATAGTAACAAAGTGGTCTAAGAGAGTCGATGAAGCTTTAGTCTAGTTTGATAGTTTTCAGGCTGAAGTTCAAAATGCCTTTGACACAGCAGATAAAAAGATTACGAATATTCATGATGAGCTGATTATTGAGCAGATTTCCCGGAGTAAACAAGTGAAGGAACTAAATGACAAGGCAGATTCTCTGGCTCAAAATATTATAAATTTTAGAATTCTCTAGATTGAGATTGAGAAAAGATTCTTCCAGCAATCTGAATTTTTAAAGATGCCGAAATAAGCAATGGAGGCTCAAGTAGAAGCTTTAAAAGTCCATGATGAAAAGACAAAAGCCTTGGAGAGGAAAGTCGATGAAGACCAAAGAGACCTAAAGATTCTCAAAACCTTGTAAAAGAAGCTCATCCTGAAGGAAAAGGAAGAGAAATGAACCCACTGCGATCTTTTGTTGTAGTTGTCTATCTTTGTAAAAAAATTTCCCAAATCTAATGAAATGTTATTTTGGTTTGTTGTATATTGTCATATACTAATGTTTTAGGTGCCATATTTTGTTTTCCATACCCTCTAATTCTTTTTAAAAATCACAAAGGGGGAGAAGGAAAATTAACTACTCCTAAGGAGGTGAAATAAAATTTTCTAGGTGAAATATTCATAATGTAAGGGGGAGTTTCTCACTTCAAAGTTTTTCATTCCCATGATATTGAAAACTCCACTCTGGAAATTCAGAATAAAATACATAGAGTTTCAATGCTAAGGTGGAGTTAGCTGTATTTACCTTCATTCATGAATAAAGGGAGATAAGTTTTAATTTCAAAGCCTAATGACATTTTTCAAAGTCCTTATATTCTTTTTGGTAAGGATGTTTTTGCTTTCAAAAAAGGGGGAGATTGTTGATTCAATATGTTTTTCCTTATGACTTTTCCATTCTTTCATGTTTTGAAAATCACAAACACCTTATACATAATCAAATGTATGTTTTACCTCCATATGGAAAATTTTCTTACATAAGGAAATTTACACTATCCTAGAATTTCTTATACGTAGCAATATTTTTCATAACTACAAAAACCGGATTCTTAACCAAAATCCCAGAATCATATAATAACAAGTATTGGGGTATTCTATTTCTAGGATCCGAATTTTGGTTGTGAAATATAATAAAGTTCCACTCCGAATTATGGATACGAACATTCAGGAGTTCGACTCCGAACTCTTATGTTGTTCGACTCCGAACTCTTAAAATAGTTCGACATCAAATTATTAACTAGTTCGACTCCGAACCCTTAAGTAGTTTGAATCTGAAATCTTAAGTAGTTAGACTCCGAACTCTTAATTACTTCGACTCTGAACTCTTATACTGTTGGACTCCAAACTCTTAAGTAGTTCGACTACGAACTCTTAAGTAGTTCGACTCTGAACTCCTATAATGATCAACTCGGAACAATTAAGTAGTTTGACTCCGAACTCTTAAGTAGTTCGACTCTGAACTTTTATGATGTTCGACTCCGAACACTTAAGAAGTTTGACTCTGAACATTTACTAGTTCGACATTGAACTCTGTAAGTTCATATTCTGAGCTCTGGTGAAACTGGACTCCGAATTCCTATAAAACAGAATCAGAACTTCTCATAACATAGACATCGAATTTCACTTTGGATAGACTCTTAACATTTAATTTACTTACACTTCGAAATTTTATATGTCTCTTACATACATTTGCTCCATTATAAATGATGACGTGAATTCAGTTGTACATGATTTATTATTAAATTATGTCGTCTATTCTGTTTCAAATTAATCATTGGTTATGTTACACATGTACAGGTCCCTATGAATTTCATGGAAAATATGACCGTTGGAGGAGGGAGCCGACCGTTGTAAATTTGCCTATAAATAAGAGCTCATTTGAAAAAGCACGAGAATGAAGTTGATCGATCTAGATACCATATGCTATTATGATGATTTCTAGAGATAGAAGCATTTCATGCTTTGTGCGTATTGAACATCTCATTCAGATTGCTTCTTCCGACTTTGAATGATGGGGATTACATTCGAGGGCTTCCAGGGATAGGATGACAGAGGTGCCGACTACCTTGAAGTTTGAGGGCTTCATTGCTGAGGAAGACAGAGGTTCCAACTACCATGAAGTTGATGGCTTGCAGGTATAGAAAGACAGAGACACTGATTATCATATCGAGGGATTACCCTGGTGTGGGTAAGAGAGACTTGCTTGAAAGTATAAATCAAGGGACCTTTATTCAAGGTTGTTGGATACCCTTCTCTTTGGGTCAAAAGACTTATGTCTAGTTACTTGTAGTTTTACTACTTGTTTTTCCTCTGCAATTTTGTATTGTAAGGAAATTATAACTTTCTTATATTTACTTACAGTTGTACCTTGATTAGTTTAGATTCTATATGCTTTAAGGTAGAATCTCATGTTGTGAAGTTTAGTGACAATTTTCTAATTGGTATTAGAGGTGTTGTGAATTTGCATAGTTTAACTTTTTTAAACGTAGATTTTACCTCGTCTAAATAATTTTTTATAGTGTACAATTCACCCCCCCCCCCCCCTCTTGTATATTGAGCATCTATAACATTTTTTTGATCCTACAGACAATTATATTGATATTCAAAAAATCATTTTCTGAAAAAAAAAACATAAAAATATTTAATAAAAAATGCATTTAATATTTGTGGTAGCTATATTACAATTTCTTATGAAAAAATGCATGACTATGATTCCATGTATGAGAACAATGGTGGAATGTTATGTAATGTCCACAGAGTAAAAGCAAAAATAAATATATACAGTAATTAAGGTCAATGATTGAATGAAGTTGAATGATAAATTTAAATTCAAGGCCCTAAAAACTATAAATATGATATTATTTGATAAACCAGATTATTTATTGGATATTAATTTAATAATGTGACATTATTTTCTAGAGAATTTTCATAAATTACAATAGTTAATGAAATTTCAATGATGAAATGGAAATATTATTACATGATAAATTTGTATTTCATAACAACAGTTGTAATCATTGGTGGTTCTTCGTTTAGTTTCCAATTCTTCTTATTACTCTAAGAAATCAATATCAAAAAATCAATTTTTTACTCCTAATGAAATAAAATTCCTTCATAATGTATCATAAGTTTCACAAATAAGTGCAAACTATTTCCATTTTCCTCTAAATATATTCCAAAACATATAGGTTTAGCAATATTCTTCCAATTCAATGACAAAATTTGTAAGAAAAATTATAATATAACTAGTTATTCTATAATATTTTTTTTGAAGTTTATTTAAATAATATCAATGACATATTAACCAGGGCATCACATATGCTATTGTTATATATGAATCTCTTATAATCTTTTGGTCATGAGACCAAGCCCAATGACCATGCAGGAAATTATGGGTTATCTAATGACATGTAGGCTTTCCTTTCATAAAAAACATAATAATCATATTCATATTTTTCAAAAAAATTATGATTTAGATCTATGAAATAAAATTAATCAATATATAACTTTTTTAGAAAGGGTTTAGATCAACCCTGTTTTTTATAATATATAATAATCTTATTTAATTATTATTTAAATTTAATTATTGATGATATTAACCATAAAACTTATAAATACCATTAAACATATATATATAAATTTGAATATATTTGTTACATATTCATTTTTGTTATTTCTATTGAAATTATACTTAATCATGGTAGATTCCCATTACATGAAACCTGAAATTATTTTTTATGAAATCGAAAATATACCTTATGGTGTCCATGAAATTTTTGTTATTGATGAACCTTAATCATCTAACTTATAATAAAATCAATTAATCGTTCATAATTCTTATAATAAAAATACCATATGTAAAATATATTAAATTTTTAATTATTGAATCAGAATACATAATCAGATATGTAGTGCTATTCAGATATTGGTCATTCCTTATTAATGTGTTTATCCATTAAAATTGAGATATTACTCAGATAATTTTGTAGTCCTCCACATGTATGAAAATGATCTACAAATGGATCCTTGTGGTGATATTTATTTTCATATATCATAATCATCATTTTTTCCTCCCTTATTATTTTTTTCATTCCAATCCTTTCTAAAAATACTGAATTTTTTCATAGCATTGATACTCATATTTTCAATCTAATACACCTTTGGATTGATATAGTTTATTAATTTTCATCATCAATTCAATTCCCACAAAATATATAATATATATAATGTTAATTTTCCTAATATGATACATTGGGTGTGTCATGCCAAGTGGATAGTATAGACTATTTCCATTAACCATGTGATGATAGTTTCAAGACCATTGTTTTCTCTTCTGATTTTCTACACCTTGGTATAACTTTTCAAAAATCACATCAACATTCAATATCCATGTGGGGATGTATTAAAAGAATGTTATACCTAATTTATCAAATAAACAATTTTTGTTTCATTTCATTTATCATGTTAATTATTTATCATAGGGATACATTCACTAATATACGTATTAGTTATTCTAGATACAAACAATTATATTAATATTTTTCTAATACCAGATATTGTAACCCAAAAACCTAGTATCCCAGAATTTATGTATGCATTATTACAACATTTTTTTCAATAAAATCATTATTTCCTTTATCATATATTCAAAAATAAAACATAAAACTCTTCATGGATTTATAATAAAGGAAAAATAATAAGGGTGATATCAAATTTTCAATAAGGGTTATTTAAAAAATTTAATTATGAAGGAATAATAATAATATATAAGAAATATTAAATAAATAAACACAATTTACATTTAATAAATTATCATAGAAGGATGTGAATACATTGTTAAATTAATGTCAAAATCACAAGTATCATAATCAATATTCCATGGTAAATAAAATTAAACACCTTAAATTAAATCTTTAACCTGACATTAATAATTAGATAATGAATAAATAATATATAAAGATATATAATTAAAGACAGATTACATTTTATAAATGATCATATAATGAAATTTAACCTTTTATATTCTCATATAATCAATATCATGGATAATATTAACTATAATCTATATAAAGATAATTGTTAATTATTTTTTTTTATGTTTTCTAGGAATGTGATACATATATATTCAATATTTATATATAATATAGTTTAAAATTGATGGGAATAATCCAATATAACTAATGCTAACTAATTTATTCATCTCAAGGAACTAATGATGAATCATGTAGATATATATATATGTTGTTTCTACCTGTGTTTATCATTTAAATAAAATTACTCAAGTATTGTATTAAAATTTTAATTCATAAACAATGTTATTTACTATCAAATATTTGTATTGAATAATGAATTAGGATTTATGAATACTTCATAGATAATGAAATTAAATTCAGTGTTGGACACTGTATGATCTAGTGAATTTTTTTTTGAAAAATTATTATTTCCATAATAAATAATATATATTCAGTGAAAATATATTTTTCAACTATCATATTAATGTTAAATTTTAATGGGAAATTTTATACTAAACAATGAATGAAGGTGGTGAATGTTAATGTTACATTTGTTAAAAATAACCATAACCATCAAAAGCAAAAATGTGTATTGTATTAGTATAATATATTCCGATTTTAGTAGATTTAAAATTTTGGGTTATTTTGATTGATTAAAATAAATTTCATTATATTTATTTACAAAAAATATTGCTGAAAATATTTCTAATATTTTTAGAACCACACTGTAAGTATAATAAAATATTTTTGAATATAATTTTCATTGAATCTCACTTATAAAAACAAAAAATTTAATGAATATTAAGAAAAAAATTATTTAAAAAAAATTACCAAAACAGTGAATATATATTAGAAAATAAAGGATAGACATATAAGTATGTAATGTTTTCATGTTTTATATATGCAAAAGATGATTACTTTTTTATTATAAAAGAAATTAAAAATTCATTATTCAAAAACATATAAAAAATTCAAAAAAATTTTAAATTTAAAAATTGTTTCAATATGTATTCCTTAATTCAATTGTTGATGGTAAAATACATTTCTGAAACATTTTTAGATTACATGGTTGTGAAAAGAAAATAAAAATTCATTATTCAGAAAATCATAACAAAAAATCTCTATAAAATTAAAAATAAAATTTTTTTAAAAATGTATTCCAAAATTCAATTACTAATGGTAAAATATATTTCTGAAACATTTTTAGATTACATTTTTGTGAAAAGAATATTGTCTTCCATCTGAATAGGGAAATGGTTCTTTATTTTCTTAAAAACAATTGATTACTAATTTTATGAATCAATGGGAGGAGAATATGTAATAATAAATAATAATATAATGAATAATTTGAGGATGATAAATTTTAATAGTTTATTGATAAATATTTTAAAAAATTTACATCAAATGAAATTCAATAATAGAGAAGTTTGATTATAATGTGGCTGTAAAAAAAGCCCTTATAATTATAAAAATTATGAAGAGACAATTATTAAAAGAATAGATTATCTGTATAATATGTAGATACCCATAAAAAAGGCCACTACAACAATTTTTAGTAAAAATATATTACCCATATAATAGTATCATATCATATACAATGAAGGAATAACACATCCCTATGAAAATATGCCATGTTTTGAAATTCATAACTAGTTTGTTATATTTATTGAACATATCCTTAGAATAAATAATTCAAATTATAAAAAAAATGCATGATTAATATTTATTCTATGTATTAATGTCTATGGGGTATTATTTACTTCATATTATAAAATTATTTACGAAACATTACAATATGCCTCAATGAAATGAAATTGAGAAAGAATCTATTATATCATCATTCTATAAAGCTAAACGTGATTTAACCTCATTTATAGTCATTTATTCCATTATATATTGTCATAATATATCGATAATTATATATATAATATCATATATTATCCAATTAATATTTATTCTCATTTTTTTATTTATAATTTTTCATTATTCCCATTGTTTCATGTATAAATTTCCGTTTTTCACATTCATTTATCCATGAATGTTCTAATTCATGTACTTAATGTAGAAATATCATAACTAATGTAATAATAATTAATGATATTATCATATAATAAAATAATATATACATTAAAAAAATTAATTATTGAATTTATTAATGATGTACATTAAAATCCTGGAAATGGTCGGTCTTACATATCCATTAATAATGATTTTAATTTACACTGATAACTATAGAAAACAGAATGATATATATTATATTTATAGAATGAAAAAATTATCATAAATTACATTTTATTTGTTTCTATATATATATATCATCCAGGTCGTGTGGTGATGGAAATGTAGTCACGTCGTTTTATTAAGGTGGTAGTCGACACATACAGATGAATGAAATTATCAAACACCCTACGGAATAGAATGTAAAAATGATATAGTGCAGATAATGAATAAAAAGTTTATTTACCTTATTATTATCAAATATTAATTTAAATCCACTATATTACCCAAATGTAACATGTGGTAGTAGAAAATGGTTGACATCGGTTCACAAAGAGGTTGTTCATTATTCTAATGAATGATTATTTTGCAACGCATTTAATGATATTGGTGATGTATATTGGAAAATAATTTAAAATACAAATATCTTCTAAAATGGATTATATTTTGGTTATTCTATCATCATATATTAATTATATTTGATGGAGGTGGAGGAAGAAATAAAATAAAAATCATTTTTATGATTATTCCCCGTTATTCATGTATCATCATATAGATTTCACCAAATTCATACTTGGATTGATTTATGGAAAAATAAGATGTATAGGATTATATTAGGGATTTGAGGAATAATTTTTTGATTTCATATTCTAATACAAAATGATTTGATGTTGTACGAAAAAGTGTTTATTGAGTGAGCTTTTTTAAGTGCAGTGAGTTACATAGTTGTAATTTTTTTAAAATATTCAATAATAGTCACCTATTTATCATCCCAAATCTATCCAAAAAAGCCTATTATCTATCCTATAAGCTATATGTTAAATATAAGACTGTAATAGTGCTTTTAAAAATTTTATGTGCTTTTTTATCATTATATTTAATGTTTAACCCCATATAAATCCATTAGATGCATATAAATTGTAATTAATTTTTATTTCTTTATACTATTCATTATGGTGAAATAATAATCCAAAAATATTATAAAATATAAATTATGATGATATAAAAATGGAATCAATTTTCCCAATTTTATTTATTTGAATTAGAAAATAGTAACTATCAATTTATCCTGCATATGGGATAAGGAAGCATGTTTTTAAAGATAAGATTTTCAAATGTTTAAAATGTATTTTATGTTAATATTTAACATAATAATGTTTAAAATGGCATCAATTAGATTATTTGATATGAAATTGGACTAGTTTTTTTATAAAATCCCTACATATATAATTTTATGACAAATATAAAAAATACACTTTTAGAATAATTTAATATTAGAATTTTAAAAATGGTTTCATTTTTATCAAATTAGTATTCAATTCTGTTAATAATTATTTTTAAATTGTATTTTCAATGATCTTATTCACAACCATTTACAAAAAATACATTTTTTCATAAAATCATTTTTCATTTAACTAAATCGCACAAAATTACCAATCAACATAGAAATAATGAATTTTTTTTCATATGGGTAATTTATATCACATTCATTATTATTATTTTTCTTTAATAAATAATATTTAATATTTTAAATTATAAAATTATATGATTTGGAGTTCATTTGGACATGGGGTGGCAGGTTTTAAATGCTATCGAAGGGATTATATTTAGGGAAATATATATTTGTTTAGGTTGTTTATGAATTGTGTGGCATTTGAAATACATTTCCAAGTATAATTTTTTTTAAATTTTTGTGTATTATATTATATTTATACTGTACCAATATAAAATAATTATATTTGACTAGGTAATTCTGAATAGAATTGTGAGATTTAATAATATAAATGAATAATGGGGAATTTGAGAAGAATATTTATTGAAGTGTTTCCAACTTTCATCAGAAATGAATCAAAATATGGAAATGGTAAAACCCTCTTTTTTTAAATATATTAACGTCTATAAATAGAAAATATATTTAAAGGGATGTGTAATATGATTATTTGTGAATATTTTTTAAAACATAAAATCAATGGAGACCACATCAAAGTGAATACTGGAGTGGAATTTTCGAATCCTTGATTAAATTAGAAATAGTAACTAGTAGTGTATTAGATACTACTGGGGACTCTTAAGGTGATAATATAATTAAGATATTTTATAACCGTTGCATAGTTTTCCAATATGTGGTTATGATTATGTTTTAAACATTTATGAGGAAACATGAGTGTTATGTTTCATGATGTGAGTTTGGAAGGGTGTTTTTCATGATTAAGCTCCATTCCATTTTAACCTCGTTTTAAGTAAAGGTTTGTAAAAGAAGTATTAATTCAAAAATAATATTAATAATATTTTTTATATAATGTTATGATATCAATGACATGGTGTTAATGTACCCAATAAATTTTATTCATGTTGATAGACTCACATGATTGAATTTTTGTTAATTATAGATTGATATATATGAATTATTAGATTGATCAATAAGAAATAGTCATTGAGAACTTTTGATTAAATTTATTCACTTGATATGTGTTTAATTATTCTTTAAAAATAGAAGTATATTTTTTTTAAAATGAATTAATGATATATATATGTTTATCGTCTTAAAATGTAATGATGGAGATTGGAAGATCTAGTGAAAAATAGTGCTCATGGAGTTATATATAATAGATCTTGTGGTCCCAGGAAATAACACTAGTCAATGGAATTCACTATTTTACTATATGAGATCATTAATTGATAAATTTTTTTGGGGTTTCAAATCAATATGGTTAGTATGGATTCTCTAAATAGTTACTATTTGAAAATAAACATGATGTTCTTAGATCATAACATGTTGTCATTACATACACCATGTATTAGTCTAGTTTGGGTAATCCATGTATATTAATTATATCCCTTTAATATTTTCTATTTGAAATCATATTGATTATGAGATATAGGTGTATATCAATTATTAATGAAAAATAATCATTGGAATGAGGTCATTTGTAAATGATTGTCACACACTGATTAACCACCCCTTAGGGTATCTGTTTTTCCATAGAACAACATGAATGAACATTAATTATAAATTCTTCAAATATATTATAAATATTTATTGTCCCTTCTATTTAGACTAAAACATCTATATTTATTATTTTGTTTTTATATTATTATTATATATTATAATAACTACTCAAGATAATTAAATATCATCAAATGATATTCTTAAAATATTGTATTCTCATTAAATTAAAAATAAATAATATAAATAGGATATCCTATCATAAAATAATAATACGGGTAGAAATATCCATATAATTCTCCCCAAATAATTCATAAGTAAATAATACATATTTAATAATCGTGTATACAATATATACTAATTCTACTACTCATGTTATAGGAAAACAAACAATTATATCAACCTAGGTGAAGTGATGATATCTCCAGTCACTGGATATGATAATTTTCCATAACCATTAAGTAAATTAAATATTCAAAATTATGATTATATATTGAATTCTTTTAGTATTAGAGATATTAGTAAATAAATCAAATGTATTATTTAAAGTAATGTAAATATCATATGCTTTAAATTATGGGATTAATAAAAATATATGATATTTGAATTTATATAAAATATTACAGAATATTTTTATTCATGATTGAATCAGTTTATATGATAATTGATTTATTGATAACCTATTGGAGGAAATCATTATTGTTTGTAGAAATAAAAAAAAAATCATACAAATTCATGGGACTATGAAAACATTATCATTAGTATGAGATCTTATAGAAATATATAGTACATTCATTAGACACAAATGTGGCTTCCTATTAATAAATATCTTCTATAGTGTATCTCGGGAAATTATATAAAAATGCATCATTTATATATGTTCTCTATTTATATTTGATATGTATAATTAATAATTGTGGATAGAATTATACTTTACATGTTAGTGTTCATGAATTTGTACCATTATTATATTAAATGGTTTTTTGATCATTTTAGCATATGGTTGAGTATAATTCTTATTTTTACGTGGGTTTGGATTATCTATTATAGGATTTATCCACTAGTATGATCAGACTGACATTAAGAAACTGAATTTTAGTGATAAATGATAATGGTATACCCTCTATATTATATAATTTGATATATTTCACTAAAAAAATAAGAAACATTGTTTCCTTATCATGGATTATTTATTGATTTTATAAAAATTATCAATCACAAAACTGATCGATGATCATGTGAATAAAAGGGAAAATTGTAATAAAATCAAAATTCTATTAGAAAAAAAGTTTTCAAATTATAGTATTAATAATATCCCAATGAATCATTTGATAATTGATAATATTTATAATATGTAACTCATATCTAAAAAATTTTAATCAATGATACATATTTTTATATCTCGATATGTGACATTTTTCTTCCTTAAAAATGATTAAAACATGTATTATTGATGAAAAATTAAAATCCCTTCCAAAACAGTTACTTATTTTATATATGGTTCATTATATTTCCTTCAAATAAAATATTTTTTTAATAAATGATCATCATCCACAATGAAAAAATCACCAAATAAATATAAGTGAAATCTTGTTATTATATTTTTTAATTATATGTTCAATATTAAAAATAATATTATGTTTTTTAGTGAAACATTAAATCATTAATACTATTTTTATGATTACAATAAGGGATATATTATTAAATTCTAAAAATATCCTCTTAAATAACGAAATAATAGAATTTAAGTGGTCTATAAATCATATAATGTTTCATTAAGAAGAATCTCGTTGTTTTATTAATTGGGTAAGGGGTTGTATTTATAATTATTGAATGTAAGAGTTTATAGATATCAAATTTCATAAAAATTTATTTTGGTAATTATTATAAATGTTTCAAAAATATAAAACCATTTTTGATTATTGATGATATTATAAAAAATATATATATTAATTATACATCTCATTTCAGTGTACAATACTACTCATTAAAATTTTGGCTGACCTCTAATTAATTCCACACACATTCCCTTCACTTATATAGCTAATGTCATTATGTTATGAAGAGGGACTTCTTATATATCTTATATATGATTTAAATAACATATTTATTATATATGGAAGTTATTTTCTAATTGTTAAATTAAGATGATATTTACCAAGAATCATAGTTACGTATATTAATATTAACATAGAAGAGATAAACATGGTTTTACAATCATCATTATTATTAAATAAATCTTATTCATAAAGATATTGTGTTCATGGGTAGGTTTTTATAATATATTTGTACTCCAAAAAGTTCTATATATACCCTGTATAATCCTTTTTATCATACCCATTTTTTTTAATTTGAATTCTTCGGTAATTAATCTTATGAATTGTATATATTCTTGGGATTGACCTAACCTCATGAAAATAATTTTATTGAAAATCTTCCAAATATTTACTCATAAAATATTCACATTGTTACCAAATACAATTAATTAATAATATATATATCATTTAATATTATTTTTTTCATATATATATATGAATTATATGGTATCATTTCACCAAATGAATAACTTTTTGGATGTTATGTGGCATTGTGTGATATATAATATTCAAATATTTACATATAATTTGGAATAATAATAATATTTTATTTTAAAATTGAATACCAATGATATAATCCTATGAAAACTATTATTTGTTGATTTTTATTATAAAAAGAAAGGGGTGTAATATTTTTATTTGTTTAAAATTATAATTTGGTTTTTTATTATTTTAACAATATATTATTTAATAAATATTATAAATATTTTTTTGATGTGTTTAGTAAATTTTATATTATTTTTAATTATAATTTTCTATTTATATCTCATAAATCTAAATACTGTATTACACATCATATAATAAAAATATTTGTGAATATAGTTTTGTGGTATAAATTATCGTATTAATTTTCAACTAATTTAATACTGACTATTAAATTATGATATCATCATTATGTAAACAAAAAAATTTATTTCACATGTGAGATGGTATAATGCAAATTATAATGTGTTGCAATATGAAAAAATTTATACATTATTTGAGTACATTTATGTTCATAATTTAATAAACATGAATATAATTTCTATTAACATTAATCTCCAAAAAATATTAAACAATTTGAATTAATTGAAGATATTTAATAATTAATAATAAATTACAATAAAATTGAATGAGGAAGAAAACATATAATTGATTGTTAAATTAAAAGTAAATTTCACTAATTCACATTGAGATTAGATCATAAAAATCACATTGATTTGTTACCATGATAAGAAATAATAAAAACATATTAAAAAATTTTGAAACATTCAATCACTATGACAAGACACAATAATTACACAATATATATTTATTTTAGAAAATATGTATATAATGTCAATGTAATTATTCAGCCACGATTGTTCAATAGAAAATTGAGATCTCATTGAAAATGAGTAAATTCATGGGTAATGGTTTAAAAAATCTAGATCAAATCAACCAATTTAAAAATATAAATTGATTATTATTTAATTATTTTTTTTTCCAAAACTTATAGAACACAAATATATTATTTTCATTTTGTGACACGATGATAAAATCACCCTATAATGAGTTGATTAAATATTGATAAATCATTTGAAAAACCTTAATATAAATGTGATTTAATAAAGATAATGTTGGGATTTTTCAACATTGATAAAAATGGGAGTAAACGTTATGTAGTACGATGGTTTGGGGAGTGAACACATGTCATTATTATAGTCTTCATAACGTTCATTGAACAACTAATGAAATCATTTTATATGAATATGTTTATTAAAAAATCATTGTTTTTTTCCTATTTTATGATCTCATTTATTATATTCTTTGATTCTGCTATGATGAATGCCTTATAAAATATAAATATTTTTTCTACCACTCATGATTATGACATTTTATATATAGGGAATGTTTTTAATATGTTTTCCAGGTTTTTTGTATTATTATACTATTTTATTGACTACATATCTCCCTTTTTACCTATTATGAGAATCTAAGATCACCCCAAAACATAATTTATTACCCTAGGTTATGAATATATGTATTATGTAATATATTACTATGATAGTTTATAGTTTGAATAATATTATGGGAGATGATATATATCAATTATTAACATTTTTATTATGTATCCATCATTCCAAAGGCATTGTACAATTATGATCCTCAGTGAAATGATTGTCTGATACAATCAATTTTCATCTAGTATAATGTGATTTCAATGTACAAAAATTGTTGTTTACCTTTTATTATCATATGATATTTTAGTTAACCATTGGAAACCTATATGTGGAAAAATTATTCCGATCTCTAGGAGTAAGTATAAGGATGAACCAATGTATAGGAAAATGTCCATTAATATTGGTAATTGAGAGAGTGAGTGGATTCCATGATATTAAATACCTCCATGGATACTACAAAGTGACATGGATCTTAAATATTGGAACCTAGTGGAAACATCTCCGAAAATTCACAATGAACTACACTAGAAAATTATTAGGTGCATAACAACATGCATTACTGCCCACATGGTTTCACAATATTTGGAGGTATGCTTTGGAAATTTACATACTCATTAATAACCACAAATAATGATATGAATAAAAATATTTAATGACCTAGGATAAAACTATATTTATATATATTATATTTTTTAGGATTTAGGCGTCATAAAAGTTATTTTTCATCATTATGTTGTTTAACAATATGTTTACTATTTTTTACTCTATGAATTTGGGTTTTAATTGTTGTATTGAAACATAAAGAACAATGTTAAAACTATGTGGGATGGAAAATTAAATAATTTTAATTATGAAAACACAAATGATATGGTATCTGAAATTATTTTTTTTTCTTTTGATGCACAAATTTCGCAATCCACAAATCATATGAATCATCCCGGCCAAAAAATAGTTCCATCATAGTCATAATTATAAAATAGGGATGGAATTTCCAGAGAAAAATTAGATTGTTAATTAATAATAAGGAACTCATTGGCCAATGATTATAATAAGTGTGGAGAATGAATCTAGATTTTTCACCCTTCATGAATATATGATTTATTTATTATTCAGGGTCATAAAAAAATATCTTGAAACCGAGTTTTCCATAACATGCATCTATATGTATGAAGAAAACATTGGATATAATGTCAATGTGGAAATGGAGATCAAATATAGACGTAAAAATCATAGTTTTAATAAGAAATTTTAGATTGAGTTCTATTGAAACTCTATAAAATGTGGTGTAAATAATGTGGTTTTTCTTTTATACACGATGTTTGGAAGGAGACCTGGTTGAATTTTCACTAAGTGGAGTGTAAAATGTATAATATGTGGAAAGTAACTTCATATTAAAATAAAATTATAATATTATAGTATGATGTTTTCTAAGGATACAAATTGAGAGAAATATATACAGAATGCACCTAACACACACAAATATTTCAAATAAAATTAGTATGGTAACTTGTCTATCCATTTTCCAAACCTGAAGGTTAATAACAATGATCGATGTTATAATCCATTTATGCTGAGAGATATGTGGAAATCACAAAAAATTATTTTCTTATTTGGGATGCAATAATGACAAGGTGAAAAGGCCATTTGACATCAACTCTAGAACTATTAATGTATTATTATAATCTGGATAAACCGATGAATTCATATATGAATAAATTCAAATGGGTATCAGGAAGACACCAAAAATTATTAGATATTGAAATAATATTAATACAACATAATGTTATGATTATCACTTATCATGTATATGTTACCACTCCACTTCTTAATTGGGGGGATTTTACTCCTACAAATCATTCAATTTATCCTATGAATGAATTTTATTTTTTAATCAGATTCTGATATATTTACATTATTATTTTGACATTTACATTATTGGAATAGAATTAATGCATTATATTTATACCAACATATGATCTTCTATCTGTGTGATGACATATAAGAACTTCTATTGTATGTGAAATCCATTTAATTGTATTTTTTCAATATCTAGATGGTTATTTAACACAAATTGTTATAATGAAACACAACATCAGTGATATTCATTTTTTGTGGGATTTTTTTTTCTAGAAATTTTTTTTGTTCATTCTACTAATACGTAATGTGGCGTGTTCAATAGAAATCATGTATATTACAGTTCCTATATTAAATAATAATAAAATAATATCCCTAGTTATGTTAATGAAATTTATGATGCACCTCTATGAGAAACCTGAATATGATTTAATTTAGCAATGTGTGACAACATGGGGGACCCTTGAGGTTTTAAAAAAAAAATATTGATCGATGAAACACTATATTGATTCATAGGTTCTGGTAATTAACGTGATACCAAAAAAGAATCTTATACCAAATATAGATATCATATTTAATCAACAACATGGATCCCAAAATGTTTCCATGATTTAACATTATTTTGTATATCATCAATCCAGGATAAAAAAGGAGCTTATATTTATGAAATCATTCTGTATATGTTTTTAAAACAATGATTTAATGGTGATTTCATTCACCCTTCATAATTCTGTATTGATCATCATGGATTAAATGAATAATATCCTTAAATATGAAGTTGAACAGTTTTTCAATGTATTTATAGAATATATTCTTATATATTTAACATGAAATAATTGACATGAAGATGACATGAAAATATCACTAAAGAGCTTATTTATTGAAAACTATATAATAATATTACATATTTATAATATCATATATTAAATGTTTCAATTTTATCTCCTATAATATCAATATATAGTTTATTAGTCTATCTATCAAAGACAGTGCCTATTGAATGTTGGAAAAGACCAACAATAGAGATTTTGATAGATTTTTCTCATAACATAGCATGACATTGTCAATTATTTGTAGGGAATTTCTCTTGAATATCTAATATACTCAACATGTAGTCTTTGAAGTGATTTGTGTTCCTCTAAATTGATAAATTTTATTAATGTTTCAAATAAAATTAATTATTATTATTTAGTGTAATTTTTTCAAAATTACCGTAAATTAGAGAATTTTTTATAACCTGTAGTGATTCTTAATAGTAGTTATTAAAAATTAATTTTATGTATAATTTCATGGTTATAACATATTACAAATTAAAGTAAATATTTTATGAAAAAAACTACCAACTCGTGATTTTTAGTTTAATGATGTCTTATATTCATCAATGATATGGATGGAATATATTTATTGTATTATGTGTGATATATATAACAATCAAAAACATATTTTGAATATATTTAATAATAATAGGTTGAATATTTACCATATAATAGTTTTTGAGGTGATTGATGATATTTACTGATCATGACATTACCACCCTAGTAAAATGAATAATGTAGTACATTATTTTATTTAGAAGGTCTATGTTATATTATCAATGATAAGGTTCAAAAAAATATAAAATAATTTTTTATTTTATATTGATGGATCTATAATTCCATATATAAGAGAACATATCATATCTTGATTAACTGAATAATTAATCTTGTACCCTTGTGATGATTAAAGAGTTGCAGAAAGAGGTTATTGAGATGAAAATAAATATTAGAGATATTAATAATCATAACATTTATCATGATGGAATGATAAGTTTATTGATTTGTTTATTTCTTTCATCCAAACGTGATTTGATGAAGGATGTCTTATAAATAGATAATATTTTTTCCTTCCCCATTCATCCTAGATGAATAAAGATACATACTAATTTGAAAAGGTAAATCTTGTGTTATTGAATTAAGAGAGATGTCAAAGTGTTTGTATAATGGTTCATTGTATGATATTATGTTATTGTAGAGAGATAAACATATTATGGGATGTTACATACACCAACCATACCATAATCGAAATAAGAAAACATCACAATTTTTTCCACATTGGATGCCCAAAATTTAAAATTGCATGAATGTTATATTTTTTATAGTCGATTTCCAAAAAAAATTAATAACACTTCACAGTGGTTAGAGAAGATTAATTTTTTTGGTCATAATGAATGTTTATACATTAAGAAAGTGATAAGTTTTTATGGGGTAAGACATACCATTTTTATGATCGTGATTCAAGGTTTACCTCAATGATTTGAAGAAGTCATTAGTAATCAATTTATATAGAGTTGAGTTATAACCCTGTGTATCATCTAAAAAATTTCATTCAAACTAACATAGAAATTAAAATCATAGAGTATTTTATTATATCATATTCTTTATATGTTATAGGTGGTTTGGATCAATAATTTATTCTTGTTGATATATCAATGAACTATATATTTTACTATAAAATTTTGATAGATTCCTATAAAACCTATATATATCAATGTATATTACTCAAAAATACATGAATTAAGATGAAAAATAATTTATATTTGGGATGGATATAGCTAATAAAATGGAAGATAATTTTAAAGCCATTCCAAAACATATGAATATATAGCAGAGTTTGTACATAAATTATGCTGACAATAATGGATGTGATCTAGAATATCAAGTGGATGAGAAGGTATCACTATTAAATTCCTAGTGGATAATTTCTGATAATATTTTAATGAAGAAATGGTAATCCCTATGTGTGTGTGGAATTTTAATATTATTTACTATATCAGGGATGTTTCATATCATTTTTCACATCAAAGAAATATCTCTCTTCATAATGATGTGTCCCATATATCTCTCATTGGTTTAGTATACACTACATCGTTTTCATTTACTGAAATCATTGGTCATACAAATAGAGTATAAAAATTAGGAACACACCATGATATTACTAATTATTTCTTTCCAAATAAATATAATTTCATTAATAACATGGGATGCTACAAAAAAACCATTTATTGAAAATACTAAATTTAAAATATTAGTAAAATATAAACAATATAATGAAGAAATTTTATTTCTTGTTATTAATAACTAAAACTAAAGATAAAAATTATGGATTCATATTTATAAGAAATAATATAAGTTTTATTTAAAGTAAAGATATTTTCTTGGGGAAACCTATATTTTATCTAAAGGAACATCTAGCCTTGCGTTGACAATAGATTTTAATATAATTTTTAACACTTATGTAATTTTTTTTAAAAATAAAATTCTATTTTTGAATCATTGTATCAAAATTATCTTTAGAATAAATTTTGATTGTTTTTTAAAATGTTAAATTTTTTGATGGGTAGTGAAAGTACAAAATAATAACGGAACATTTACATTTTAGATAATAAATTTGTATTGTTTATTTATATTATAAATTTATCGTTATTATAAATGCCTATAAATTTATATCATTTAATCAAATTGGGGATGGTTTAGTATTTTTAATATGGAATTTATATATAAAATTTTGTATTCTTTTTAGTATATTTTCATTTAAAAACATGTTTTTATCATGTGTTTCAGATTAAAATTAAATTAATCATTTTAAAATTTATAAATTTAATTTTTAAATACATATTTATTATTTATAATAAGATTTTTTTTAAATAATATTATAAATTTATTTATTTTAACCAAAATGAATAGTGAATGTGATAAAAATTAATTATATTAGTTAAAGTAAAATTGGATTTATCAAGGATTAGAATAAGATTATAGGGGTTGTATAGACATAAAAACCTATATAAATTAAATTTTATTGACACATTCATACCTTATCCATTCATGTAATGATAATGGGTTTTTATTTAATCCATTTTAAATAAAAAATATAGTTATAACTCATTCTTCATTGAAATTACTGGTGCGCCGCCAACCTCAATTATAAATCAATACAACATATCTACAATAAATAAAAACATAATACCTTATTTAATCACCCAAAACATGACATATACCATCCAAATATACATAATATTATCCTAGAAGCCTTTTTCTGTCATAATATGATCATATTAATTTCTTCGTGCAATCATAATAGAGATACCTAAAAAAGAGTTGATATTCTTCGATGGCCACTTTTATTTTATCTAATCCTACACCTCATTAAATTTTATTTAAATAATTATGATATAATAAAATAATTGTATTAAATATAATTATATGTAATTTTTATGTTATTAACCTGAAACTACTTCCACTTCCATAATCTGATTCAAAAAATTATCATTCTGGTTTATGGCGGACAACCGCCTCATAGACCAATCTCAATCTTTTTTCCATTAACACATCTCGCAGTTTGATATCATGATTAATATAAAAATATATATAATTTTAATAATATAATTATACATATTTATTAATTATATCATTTAAAATAGTTTACATTCCATTCGGTATTGGGTATTATAACATTACCCATTTTTATGGTGGACTATTGCCTAATGAAAAAGTTGGATTTTTCATTCAGTAACACTTTATAAAGAAGGTGATTTGTTTTGTAATAATATATGAAATAAATTAATTAATTTTTATATAAATGATCTATTTATAATTTTTAAATGATGATATTTCATTTTAAATTTCAATTTTTTCACTCACTAAATGTTGATAACATTGTTCCAATAGATGTGGATTGTCTCCTTTAAAAACCTATGTGGCTCTGATTTAATAAAAATTTGAAATGATGATTTATATAATTATATATAAATAAATAATATAGTATTTATGATTTTATGATAATTATATATTTATAATATATTACATAACACTTTCAATGATGATCACTAAAAATGGTAACATTCGTCACGACCCGTCCTCAGGGACCGTGCTGTGACTACCCCAAGCCTGGCTTCCATAGGCCAGGGGCTAGCGACTAGCACCAAAGGCGTGAATCCAGATAAAAGGGATGTAATTGACTTTATATATGTAATCAAACACAACAGAGCAGGCAAGATGAAGTAAACACTATGTAAATTGAGTACAAAAGTAAGTGTTGGAATGTAAATGGGCCAAAATACAAACCCAACTGAAAGTACAGTTCAACAGAAAAGAAAGAAGAGCTGTAGTATGTAAACCAGCAACCATTGAGTTGTCCTCTAGATATCCCACCTGAAGGGTGGGTACAAATGATCTCCTCAGCTCATTGGTCTAGTCGTCTGTTCCCTGTACATCCCACCAAGTGGTCAACCTCCAGGTACTGTCCCACTCCACAAGACTCCACCCCGATCAGTGATGTCTGTCGTCTGCATCCAACACAATGTTGTGCGGGCATAGACGGTGTAGGGGTGAGTATTTGATACTCAGTAGGGACTCCAAGAACCCTGAAATTCTCCTAGACGGTTCCAACTCACGAGCTAAAGTACAACCCAGTTTACACAGGAACTAAAGTCAGTCACATCGATGATATTGACTGAAAATCTAGACTCATCTCACACAGGTATACTACTCACGAAGAAGGGTGGAGTTTATTAGATGTAGCCTTTGAATCATCTTCTCTGTCGAACCCATGTAGGATCCAAGTACAAAAGTCATCACTACCAAACCCACGTAGGATACAAGTATAGTAACCATCCTTGCTGATCCCACGTAGGATCCATGTATAGTCGTCATCACTACCGAACCGATGGAGGATCCATGTATAGTCATTCTCACTGTCAAACCCACGAAGGATCCAAGTACAGTAGTCATCGTCGTCGCAGTCGCAGCCAGCTCTAGGGTTCCCACACAGAGCACACTTGATTTCGGAAGGGTCCTCTCCACGAGTCAAGGGGGGTCGATACATCAAATATCAGGATTTCTAGAGATTATGTATCACGAAGTTCCTTTTCGTCAATAGGAACTCAACGCGAGAGATGGTGTGTTAATTGGACGCTCGGACCAAGAGTTATTAGCTTTTCTGTCCCAAGGGCACTATTGGCATTTAAGCTAAAACCAACTAGAACATTCTCCACCTATGTCCAAACCTCAAATGGATTAATGTAAAATAATCGCCTCACCAAGAGGATTTCAACGTATTTGATGGAACGTCAATCGGACTTCCGCTTCTTATGTTATAAGCTCTTCTAATCAAAGGGCCCTGTTTGTTTCAGGTCCAAACAAAACCGGCCATACCATAAAATCTCTGAAACCTCAAGTGTAATATTCCAAAATGACAGTTTCATTCTATGGAATCCTAAGCAACTGAAAGTGTGTCGATCGGAGGTCTGTAGCTCAAGATATATATGTTTAACCAAAGCGTTCTGAAAAAGGGGGATATGGGCCCGGTCCGACCTGGCCCAACACCCCTTGGGTCGGCCTGAACCGGGTCGACATGACAAAGGTTCCGGCCCAGCCCGGCTGGCACGGCCCAGCCCGTGGCTGGCACGGGCTGGCCCGGCGGGGCGCGGCCTGGCCCGGCAGGGCGTAGCCTGTCCCGACGAGGCGCAGCCGGCCCAACCCGTACAGCCTGTGGCTGGCACATCACGTGCGGCCTATGGCCCAGCTCGGAAGCCAGCCACTGCTCGGCCATTGGCTGAGTGGGACTGAAAGGGTTGCGGCCCCATTTTTCGGAAACGGTGGACCCAGTGGGGTCCGCCCTCGCGGCTGGTCGGTGTGGGGGGGGGGGGGGGGGGTTACACCCCCCAGTTTCCGGGTAACGGCCGGCCCTTAAGGACGGCCGGTTAGTGAGCTGATGCGGGACACATAAGGGGTCACACCTCTTGGAGATGCCAGCGGCCAGCTTGGCCGGCTGCCCCTACTAGTCCACCGTGGCCTTAGGCCACGCCTCGTCTCACCGGAGCGGCGCGACGGCACCGCACCCCTCCGTCGTGGCCTGCTCCGGCCGTGGACTTCCTAGATCTCTCCAGCATGGCATTGTGTCACCATGCACTACGGCCATGGCCCGCCCCAACAACAACTCTCTACGTCTCTGCGCGGTGCAAAGACACTGCATCGCCTTCGCCATGGCCTTGCATGGCCGCGATTCATTGCCGATCACTGCACAGTGCAACAACACAATGCACCTCCACCTCCAACACCAATGAAGATTAAAAAATACGAGGGGAAGAGAATCAGCAGTGTTTTTGGGTTATGATCTCCTCCCGCTACAATGATATCAAGCGGCCAAACCTTAGGCAATGAAGAACGATGATAAAGACTTGAACAAAAAAAATAACCCCAACCTTGTGATGTGATCACTCGACGGATCTGCAAAGAGGTTGTGTCGTTAATTGAATTTGGAAGATGATGTCATCATTTCCTTGGAGTTTCGACATTCATTTGATCATCAGAGGAGGAGGTCCCTTGGTGGTGAATCCACGGTGGAAGAGGTGAATAGGAAGTGAGAAGGAGAAGAGAGGAGTTTCTCCAGTGGATGCCCCCTCATCTAATAAGATCCTCACTTATTTAATTAATGGAGGTGATTCATTAAATTAATGTGGTTGGTGGACCCCCCAAATTAATTCAAACAAAATTGAATTTCAAAAAATAATGAATAAAAATAAAATAAATTTTTATTTTATTTTATGATGCCCGTAAATCTAACTTCCACACCGCCCCGACTGCGTACGAGGTGAAGATCCCCTTAAGCAATTTCCGACGCTGCATGTTCAATGGTGCCCTCAAAATATGATTCCAAGCACCGGTTGAAAATATTGAAAAACCCTCTGGTTTTTCACTGAACTTACCCGAGCTAAACATAAGAAATTGATTCCGGATAGACTGAGCCTCGGAATAAAGTGCCATCAGATGCCACATACTTGTAAAATTACAAAGTATTTAAGAAAAAAATTACATGAAATTTCATGGTCGTTACATTACTCTTGCCTCCGGGCATTATGTCACCATAAAACTACATCATAAACTAGGGATAAAAATGAGGGTATTGTGCACACATCTGAGCCTCCTGCTCCAATGTGCTCTCTTGGAGGTTCCCGTGCTACCAAGGATTGCACACTAGAGGGATCGACCATCCACGGAGTACCCCTCCTATCAATCCTTGATCTCCACAGAGACCTCAACAAATGTCTCCCTGTCATCGATGTCTAGCTCTCCATGATCAATGATATTTGTTGGGTCATGCACATATCTCCTCAGCTAAGATACATGGAATATGTCATGCACCCGATGGAACTATGGTGGAAGATCTAGGCAGTAAGCCACCTCGCCTACACTACTAAGGACCTAGAATGGTCCGATGAAGCATGATGATAACTTTCTGCCCTGACCAAATATCCATAATCCACATCAAGGAGATACACATAAGAAAATGGGTTCACCATCCTCGAACTCCAGTGGTCTCCGTCTCCTATCAGCATAGGACTTTTCTCTGCATTGTGCAGTCCTCTTCCACTCCTGGATGATCTACACCTTCTCCATCGTAGCCTAGAAAATCTCTGGTCCTACATGTATTGACTCCGCAGGGTTAGTCTAGTAAAGAGGTGATCTGCACAGTCGACCATACAATGCCTCGTATGGTTCCATCCCGATGGTGGGGTGGTAGCTATTGTTGTACCCAAAATCCACCAAAGGTAGGTAATCCTCCAAGCTACGACCAAATTCTAGGACACATGCACGGAGCATGTCCTCGAGAGTCTGAATGGTCCTCTCTGTGTGGCCATCCGTCTGAAGATGAAAGGTGGTGCCCAGGCATAGCTTTGTCCCAAATGCCTCCTAAAACCCCTTCAAAAGCCGGGATGTAAAGCAAGAATCTCGATTGGAGACAATAGATAATGGAACACCATGAATCCATACAATCTCTTGAAGGTAAAGGTGTCCCAAGCTCCCTACTGAGCCCGACTCTCTGATATGTAGGAAGTGGGCCGACTTTGTTTGTCGGTCAACAATCACCCAGATGGAGTAGTGTCCTCTGGATGTACATGGAAGCCCCATCCTAAAATATATAGATATCCCATCCCACTTCCACTCCGAGACCTCTAAGGGCTGAACCAGGCCTATCGAAAAAAGGTGTTTCGCGTTCACCTGCTTCCAGGTGAGGCATCGTGAAATGAACTCTGCCAGAACCTTCTTCATACCTGGCCACTAGTGCTTTCATCTGTGATCCTGGTCCATCTTCTCTACTCCTGGATATACCGCCAAAGTGGATGTTTGAAACTCCCTCAGCACCTCCTCCTGTAATGCAACCGGTACCATGGTACATCCCCTAAAGAGGATGACATGATCTCCTCTTACAGAAAATCAATTAGGTGCCTGTCTTATGGATATATGTACATGTCACGTCTCACCATCAACATCCACACGATGTTTCTCACTGACCTGCTAAAGTAGTGGAGGAGTGACTGTGAGTGACTGTAGAAAGGATACTCCATCTCTATCCACGAATGATATCTGCAATGCTATTAGTTTCTCTATCGCCTCACCAGGTAGCTGAATGCCTGATATCCTGCTGAGAGCATTAGTTACTACATTCCAATTTCTAGAAGTATAGACTATCTCAAATTCATAGTCCTGGAGGAAATAAACCCATCACTGTTGTCTTAGGTTCAGGTCCTTTTGTGTAAAAATGTACTTGAGACTCTTGTGGTCAGAGTAGAATGTAAAGCACTCGCCCATCAGATAGTGCCACCACATCTTCAATGTGAAGACCACTACATCTAACTCCATGTCATGGTTAGCATTGTTCTGATCATGGTACCTCAACTGTCATGAACCATAAGATATCACTACCCAATACCGCATCAGGACACACCCATGTCCGGTCCTTGATGCATCACAGTAAACTACGTACCCTATTCCCTCCTCTAGTAGCCTCAAGATTGGTGCACTGGTCAATCACTGCCTCTGCTCTTGGAAGCTCTGCTGACATCTATCTGACCACAAGAACAGTTCCCCTTCTATGTAAAAGCTGAAAGTGGCATTGTAACTTTGGAGATGTCTGACACAAATCTCCAATAGTACCTTGCCAGAACTAAGAAACTCCGCACCTACGTCACACTCCTAGGTGGCATTCAAGAAAGTACAGCCTCAATCTTCACATGATCCACTACAACTCCAACCATAGAGATGATGTTCCCAAATAAGTGGACCTCCCGAATACAGAACTGACACTTCAAGTGATTACCATAATGTTGGAGCTCTCAGAGTGTGTCGAGTACAAACCGCAAGTGGTAGGCATGCTCCGCCTCAGTAGTCGAGTAAATATGTATGTCATCGATGAAGACTACAACAAATAGATCGAGGTAAGGCTCTATGATCCTGTTCATGAGACTCGTGACCACTTATGTAGCATTGGTTACGCCAAAAGTCATAACTAAGGACTCATAGTGGCCATACAGACACCTGAAGGCCATCTTCTACATATCCTCATCATGAACTCTGATCTGATGATATCCTGACCTGACATCAATCTTCGAGAACCATTGTGCTCCCTTTAGCTGATCAAATAAGTCGTCAATGCATGGGAGTGGATACTTTTTCTTTACAGTCACCTTATTCAGGTGATGGTAGTCGACACATTGTCGTAATCTCTCTTCCGCCTTCTTGGCGAATAAAATCGGAAAGGCCAAGGGTGAAACACTGGGTCGAATGAATCCCTTTCACTGCAAATCCTCCAACTATAACCGCAGCTCACAAATCTCGGCATGAGCCATCCAATATGCTAGTTAGATATTGGGGATGTCTCATGGTAAACGTAAATGTAGAAGTATACCTCTCTTTGGGGAGGTAGTCCTAGAACGTCGTCAAGAAAAACATATGCATACAGATCCACCACAATAGGAAAACTTGGACTCCGCACATCAACTACTACTAGGATGAGACTAGACAACTTATGGGTGATCGGCTGACCTCTCCTCCGCGTATTCCCATCCAGCGCTGCAAAGGCTCCCTTCTCACCGGTGAAGGTGAAACTGCAACTATCTGTGCGGACACACCGCACTCTGCGCCTGAAATAGTCGATCTGATCCTGAACTGTAGATAACCAATCAACACCCAAGATGACATCATAAGGCCTCGAAGCAGCTACAAGATGATCTCAGCTGATGCTCTCACCTCCTAGAGTAAGATCACACTGCCGAAACCAGTGTGTAATTGTCAAGTATGCTCCCATAGGAGTCTCTAGACATAAGTATTGAGCCAACGGATCTGTCGGAATCTCTGAGTTCTGAATAAGGGAAGTGTAAATAAAAGAATGAATCACTCTTGTGTCTATAAGAAATGCCACAACAGTGGAGTAGACACAGATATTACCTTGAATCATCTCAGTTTTTTCATGGTCGTTGGCCTCGACTGGCTGGAGCTGAGCCTGCCCCTGTCTTCCAGCTCCATGGGGTCGGGGTGGACCTTCTGGTGGTGATTGTGGTAGAGCCTCAAAGCATCGTCCATCACCTCCAGCTCGACCAGCTCCATTTCATCATCTGACTACTCCCTGCGGACCACCACGGTCAAACCTCTGCCTCTTCCTGGGTGGTCCCTCAACCGTCTACTGCACCTCTGCATGGCGGGTCGGGAAGTCACGATCCATGTGACCCTGCCTGCCGCATGCATAGCACTGCCAGCCTCTCGTATGACTGGCTCTACTGCGTGTTCCCCACACCTCCAAACTAGTATCCTAAGGTCGCCCACCTGATGGCCTGGACCGCTTTGACCTCTGCAACATCTGTATTGGACAAAAATTTCCTATTTGTCTATCTATCATTTCCTAATTGCATGTATGACAAGAATGACATGACAATGAGTACATTAAAAGAATGAAACATATATATTAGATATATCATTCCTGATATAGTAAGAATGAAATGATGAATATAACATAAATTATTTTACACATATAATGATAATTATGTTAGATATTGGGACATGTCCAAATTGATTAAAATGATCAAGGATTACAAGTTAAAAGGTTGGCATCTAATTTGAATGACATGATTGGGTGTCTTCGAATGACCAAACAGATATGTCTAGAGGACATCTCGTGAGATGAGATATATGTCCATATGACGTTGCAGAAAATTGGTGGTATGTATGGAAGCAATAAAAATACTTTATGGACATGACTACAATACCTCATATGACATGTGTGCTATTTATGGCATAAATCGAAATATCTGGGTGAAATTTCCAGGGGACATCATAAGACATGGTATACATGTCTAAAAGTCATCAAAATAAATTTTTTAACATATCAGAATGACATAAGATGAAATATATGACATTTCAAGTTGTTTTTTAATGATTTTTATATGAAACACATAGTTCAATATTCTTTATAATAATCATTGACTTTAGCTTCACCTATTATTTTAGTCTTATATCAGCCTTTATTTAATATGTGTCATATGGTTTATCATGAATAATATTTTTGAGGTTTCATGTGAAAAACAAAAAAATTACAATCCCCTTCCTAAAATAGGAATGGAATGACATAATTTTATCCCTTGATCTATAGGTCAATCACCAAACATGTTTCCGAGTTCATCAAATTAATGATTTCATTTTACTAGATTATCTATTTTACAGCAAGAAACTCAGGTTATATATCTATGAACCACAATATTTTAACTGTAAAAGAATTATATCATTATGAATTTATTAAATATATAATGTGATAATTTTTTTGGAAATTTTTTATTTTTGATATATATATTGAAACTATATTACTAAGTGATAGAAATATGCATGAGAAATTTCGATCAGCCTGGGTGAGTGTGCCTTGATTCTCATCGTCAATCACTCATAAGAAAATTGGGAAAGATAAATAGTTAAAATATTTATAAATAGTGAAAATATTATGAATTAAGATTCATTACATGGTTAAATGCTATTATTTTTTTGATCGATGATTTTTATTTCTGGTGACCTCTCAAAATAAATAATATTTTTTAAATGATAGAATGGAACTCTATCATGGAATCACATAAACAACGTGATGATATGAATAAAAATGATTTAGTGATAAAATATCCCTCAAAAAAAGTTATCCCTTGGTTGTTGATCATATATTTTAACAGAATACATAATCCATTCACAAAATCTATAATAGAACGGGGTGAAGAAAAAGAAAAACTCAATCAAATCATCAAAATATCTGAGTAATGCATAAAATAATGGGGAATAATGTTTTTATGATTTTTAATTTATCACAAATAATAAGAAATAATTACATTGTAGAAATGAATAAATGTTGACCAAACCCATGAATTTCATCTCCCTTCTATTGATTTCCATCATGGAGATATAGGTTTCAACATATAACACTACACAAAATGTTTAGCATTATGATTAAATATATAAGATTTAAAAGATGATGTATATAAATAAATAATCCTATATATTTTTACTCAACATTACCACTGGTCATAAAAAATTTTCCAATGACCAATGGGGAGATTTTAAAAATAATTATTTCAAGTTGGATCTATGAAAACCCAATGATATATGTGTGTAGGTGAATTTTTTTTTATATTTTTTAAAAAAGATTTTGATTTTGCTGGTTTAAAAATAAAATATCTTGAATTGAATAAAAATATGGTGGAGTGGTTCAAAATATATGTACATATTCAATTGATGTAGAATCATCCTAGTTATAGTTTTTAATTCTCAGATATATCGAAAATATAGATGGTTTGTCCAATAATACATGCTTAGAATTACATCATATTATGGTCATACATTGTGTGTCGGATAAGATGGATTAGGCTCTATGATATTTTAATGTAATTTTATTCACACGTTTTTCATTATTACAAACATTTCCACCCCAATTGGTTCCACGTATTTTCTATATTAAATATTTAAATCCACACTTTTTTTGGATACCATTCATTATTTTCCAAATTTTTCTTGAATTCTATCATTATCCAACAAAATCACCTAATCCAATAATGTAATCATTACAGAATGATAAATATACCATTTTACAATTGTTAAAAGTATTTAATTACCAATATATTAAGTGAAATTAGTTATTATGTTTTATAATTTAAATTTAATAACAAGTTTAAAATAGTTTTATAAAGGTGTAAATGATTAATGAATCACACTATAATTATACTCCCACCGATAAAAATTTTAACTATATGGAAAAGCAACATTTCCCTAAAATTAATGATTTTATAAATTAAAACATTATTAATTTGAAGCAATTAATGAAATTTTTATTTATTATAGCTATTTGTATTAATAAAACACCACCCAATTACTTATTACCAATTATTATTAGAAATTATTTATCATAATTACATAAAAAAGATATTTAAAGAGACATTTGAAAAAAGTATTTATAATGAATAAAAAGATTGATCAGGCCATTAAATATACTTACTTGTATGTGGGATCCATTTCATGTTATTTCATTCACATTATATCTAGTAAATATAGGTTTTTTTGAAAAATAAATTTTGAATACATGATTCCTTCCACCATACCTACCCAAAATCAGGTATAATCTTATTTCAATTCCCACAAAAATATGATTTCTTGATATTCAATTGTTAATATTCTGAACAAGATATTTCTATATTTTTTACATTTCATCACATACCTTAATATTTGTTTTTTAAATATGTTTTGTTATTGTTGAATTTTTTTTCATTGGGAAAACAATAGTCAGATAATAAGTAATCATATATAGATCAATATGGTATAGTAATAAAATAGTTCATTTAATGATTTAACATATAGAAAAATTATTATATAAAGAAGATATATATTAAAATAACTAATATTTATAATTCAATGAGTAAAAAAATATCACCATTCACAATTGAGTTCAAATATGTGTACATCTATTAAGTGCCACTATTTTCTCATAAAATAGTCAAAAAAATGGGTAGAAATCATCCTGATGTAATCATAATGATAAAAAAAATTATTTCATTACCAAAAATAAATTACTAATAATCACAACACTAATGTTAAATTCATGCTAAAATACACATTTATTTACTATGAAAAAAATTATTAAATAGTACAACAATATAGATTTTGGAATTTAACAATACTTTTTTAGTAATTTACATCATTAACTGAGAAAATTTAGTTAATATTATGGCAGATGAGTGAAATAAAATTATTAAAAGGGGAGTTGGTAAAAGTTAATTGGATCAAGGAAAAATGAAAATATAAAAAAAATGAAGAAAATACAAATTAAATTAACAAGGAGAGGAAAATTATAAATAATATGATATAATAGAAAAATATGATAATGAATAAAGACGAAGAAAATACTAAAGAACCCTCGAATTTAAACACCCAATGAAGAGTTGATAGTTTATTCACTATAATAATAGAGAATGTGGGAAGGAACGATTAAATTTGGAGGGTTTCACTACTGCATTACTTTATGAGGGTGAATTTAAAACATCATATTCTTTGAAAAATCCTCATTGAAGTGATCATTCAAATTAAAAATAATGTAATCTATAAGAACTATTCTAGTAAAAAACATTTATTTCACCAAATTAGAAATTATTAGTAATACTGTATATCGAAAAATGCCAATACCGAATATTACCTTCATTGATAATTAATCTTTAAATGTAAATGCGGACCTGACTACCAATATGATTTTTAATTAATCCTCACCTCAGGTAATTCCTTTTCTATTCTCTTTATGGATTCATGAGATCTCAAATACACCACATTGAATTTATTCTAACTCCTAAATCAACATCATCCCAAGATCACCATAATATGAATAATTCATATTAGATAAATTAGAATCCAAATAGGCATGGTTCACTACCTCTTATAGGGGGTTAAATTCCATTCCAAACTAAATCTTACATAGTGAAATTCTAATGTGTATTTAAAAATATATATAGTATAGCGAAGTCTCATCATCCAAGTTTAGACTACATTCATTCTTATAAGGTTATGATCTTTTTTTCATTATTCTCTTAACATCATAATTTAATATTTATAAGTTTCAATTAGTTATTGTGTAGATTAACAATGGAGAATTATTTGTCAACCCCTTATTGATAGCGAATTTTTGAAAATTTCCAATTGAAAAAATGTAATCCTAGATCGATATTGATGAATATTGTCTAACCAAACCTACAACAAATATGACACCCCACAAAATAAATAAAAAAGTTCATATTTTTCTATCATAGTATCATATAAATCAACCCATTATTAGACAATTTCAAAAACAAATAAAATCTAAAAAAGGTAAATATATTTTAAAAAGCCCCTATGATGTCATTTTATCATGAATTAATGATATCACAATAAAAAATTTATTTTCAGGGATTTTCATATCTGTAAGAAATATTTATTGTGGATTGACATCATTTGGATGACATAAAAATCATATGTTCATATCTATATTTTATTGACCAATATATTCCTAATTCTACAAAAAATTAGATTTATATATCGAGAGCCAATGTGTCCCTCAGTAACCCAACTTTTGTAGAATATTAAAATATAGTTGAACCCATGTTCATGGAGGAACCATCAAAGAATTGGTCACTAAAATTATACAAATGTGTGGTTCAACTCAAATATATCATCATGAATCATGTGTAATTATTTGTTATTGTGGAGTTATAAAATTAGTGGGGAAACACTATACTAAATAAAAATTCAAAATTTCTATATTCCAAGGGATAAGGTCCGCTATTTCACAAAGGATACATCGATAAAAAAATAATATAATGGAGAGGGATGAGTGACCTTGGTGGTCTAATTGTATGGTAATATTACTAATGTGGTCAACTAAACATATTTTCTTTCCTATCACATAATTAATATATGGTTCAAACTCATAACGCATGATTATCCATCACCGGATGTGGGGATAATCATTAGGATTTATACAGATAAAAATAATGGAATCATGATATAAAACAGAATAAATTTTGATCCAATAATATATAAATTTTTCTAAAAAGTAATACACTATAATATATTTTTTTATCTGTGGTCATGTAGTTTTCCAATGTAGGATAAAGTGTATATGAGGCATAAAAAATGTCATTAGGAGACATCTATACCCTTTTTATTTAAACAACACCAACTATAATGAAATAGTACTCACAAATATGGAAAATGGGGAGATACCTCCCTCGTGGTTGGATGGTATGAGGTAGTTTTAGAAATTATTTCATGATTTAAATAAATTATAATTATTTATCAATGACAAAATCAGAATACTTTTGTAACAGTTGAGGAGTGTAATGTGACATCATACTAAAATCCTTTTTGAATCAACTATAAAAATTATCGTAACCTATAAAATATATCACCTCAAGAACCCATTTTTGATATATAAGTTCTGAAATTAATTTAATGATTATTTTATCCACTTCCTATCCATTTTTCAAAATAAAATTTTAAAGAACAACCCCCTACTGAAAAATTAAATAGAATTACTCAATATTTAATATGAAATCCTTTCAATTCAATGGGAGGGGAAAAATCCAGGTGTTTCTAACCATCATGAAAGGAATATCCATAAAATTTTAAATCATGCATAAAATGTTATATAACATTTTCATGGACTAATGAATATATATCCAACACATATTTTTGAAAATAATAATGATCATTAAATACACGATATGACATCCCCTTGTATGAAAATGGGTTGGATATGCATTTAAATATAGTTTTTTCATGATCAATAGAGGATATATGGATATGAAAATAACTTTAATAACCATCATGGAATAAATAATAAGACATAACAATAAATAATTCATACATTTATTCAATTAATGTAGTAGAAAGGTGGATGTTTGGCATGGAATAATTATTAAATTGTATTAAATACAGACTTTCCCACAATGTTTCACATGTTTTAGATCCCATTCATTCATATAATTTTAAATTATCATTATTCATATTTTTAGGGTCGATTTTAACTACGATAATACACATAATATAATATATGGGATCGGCGATCCCTATATAATGTAATTTAATAATATACATATTTATATTTATAAGGATTGTAGGATATAATTGAAAATTTGTTTTTCATATATGCATAGACTCCTCATCTAAAAGTACATGGTGTATATCAACAGATGGGAAAAAATATATTTGATCATTGATCACAATTATATTAGTTATACCGTCATTTTAGGGTCATTATAATTTCATAATACAAAACATATATTTATATCGTATTTTATTTTTTCCCAAAAATTTGAATGTTTCCAATGATTGTGTAATATCCACCATTAGATACATTCATTATGATAATTATGAAAATAATATTTATTCTAATAAATTAATTAATATATATATAAGATATTTCAGTTTTTTTATATAATTTACATTTATTTTTTAATATTGGGTTCATTGATTATAACAGTTTTTGAACCATTATAGAAATTGAATTTGACTTCATATAAAATAAATAATAATATTAATTTAGTAAAGAAAAAATTAATAATAATATTTCATTAAATTATATTAAATATTAGATATAGGAAAATTCATTTAATCAAACTTTTTATATGAAATTTATTATTACTAAATAAATATTAATTTTGTTTTATTATATCGAAATATACATTATATCAAAATGATTACTTTTTCATTTATAATATAAATTCAAAATGATTTAAATATAATTATTCATTTAATTAAAATTATATATAATTCATTATTCAATAACGTTTAATTTTTTTCTAGAATATTTGGAATTATTTTTATCCTTATTTATCATGTTTTAAACATATTGTGGTAATTAATATTTAATATAGGTACTATTCTTGTTATCCAAACACTAGGTTGGCCTCATTACCTAATATTAATTATTATAAATTAAAATATGGAATCCATTTTATTATAAAAATCATATTGGTGGAATAGAATAATTTTAAATTGAACTCTCAAGCATAATAGAAAGTGGTTTACCTAAAATATGTAAATTTCATTGATAATATGATATTTTACTTTACTAAATAACATGTAATGTAAATTATATCAACTAATATTCATAAATATTTATCTATAATATAAAAAATACATTTAAATAATTTACCTTTATGTTTATTGAAAATAATTAAAATTTAGAAATATTAACCAAAACAAAACAGATTTAAAAAATGCATTATTTATTCAAAAAATTATCAGACACTAAAATTCTCTTCAATGAATATTTAAATACAAATAATTTGATTTTTTAGAAGTTATGAATTCATATATTGATTTTTAAAAACAATATAAAATTTTGTTGTTTATATTATATAATTTTTTATAGAAATGATACATTTACATAAAATAACAGTTTTGACTATTTTTAAAATCTATAATATTGATATATACAAAAATACATCCTTATGAAAATCATTATATTATGACATAATAATTTATTTTCATGAAAAATATAATTTGTAAATGGTCTTGAAAGTAATTATTATTATTAGTGAGACAATAATTAAAAAATAATATTTAAGAAATAATATTGTTAAGAAAAAAACTCATTAAAAATATTTGATAAGTTATTTTCCATGAATTTTGCAAATATATTTAATTTTTTTTCATAAATTAGTTCATCATAATCATATCGAAAAAAAAATTGGAATTATTAAAATGATCATTTTTAGCTAATTAATGTATTACTTGTTCGATTTTGTGTATCACATATTCTTTTAAATATAGTATTATATTTCATAAATTAGGTCATAGTTTAATAAATTTTATCCTCATAATTTAAAGTTTTACGTGGTATAGAATTTTTTGAAAAGTTAAAATTTAATTATTGAGAACCCAAATCATATAATTTTTCAAAAAAAATTCCACATGGATATAGTGAAATGGATGTATTAATGGGTTTATATACAGAGGTTCCAATTTTGGAGAATATTATTGGGATTTACTAACATAGACATGGAATAGAAAATTAACACTAAAAGAATAATTTAGTGTGATATAGAACATGTACATTTATAAATCAATTACTACCAAACCATAAATATATGATGTATACAATGACCATCATTTAATAGATAATAATTATAATATGAAACAATTTTTCATTCATGGTGAGAATGACCTATTTAATATGGAAGTTAGTTACTTATGATTTATCATGAGGTATTCCATTTTAACATTCATATGTAAAGAAAAATATATTGACGTGAAAGATGATCAACTGATTGTTTTTTTACATGAGAGATTCCAAAAGGGTTTACCAATTTGGTTTTTCCTTGAAATCCCAGGTGTGTGGGGTTTAAAAGTCAATGTTTATGATGCTTAAAAAGATTGAGTAACTCTTTAATGAAATTATTTTATAATGGGTCTATAAATTTTTTTATTCCTTACTAAAGGATGTTAGTATTGGTTCAAGTATGATTGTATAATAATGAATGTCTGGTTCACAATCTCATCTATTTGAAATTGATAATGGATCCCAATTCAATAAATATATACATACTAGATTTTGAAATTTCGGTTTTAATTTTTGGTTTAAGATAGAATTGCTCAAGGAACATGTAATGGTAAATAATATTTATTATTGGCCTCGTCATACATTTTTTTGGGGAATTTATTCCTATTGGATGACTATATTTTAGGTTTATGATGTGTTCAATAATCTCTTTAAAATCCAAATATGGATCTTAATAACCAAATAAGAAGATTGTGAGTGAGATACTTCTACATGTAACTTTTAAATCTATCTATGAGACAAATGTTTTATATTTAAGGTTATTCACAAATTTCGCATTATTTATTAAAAATGTAATGTTGGTTTAATTTTTAATATATGTAAATAGGAACACTGAAGTTTACAATATTTGAAGGAGGATTTTTAATTTCCATGTATGTGATAGATTATTTACAGTTTTTCCTACTTATATTGTGTATAATTTGAATTTTTACCCACACAGCTCCATTAAATTATTCATTTTCAATTAATGTAGAAATTAAATATATGGAGGATCATAGGCCTCAGGTATTGAGATCAAGACATATGAGGGTATATTTTGTACCATTAAAATATTGGAAATCATAGCTATCATATTTTAATATCTATTCAACCAGGTGATTGTAGATGATAGATAATTAATACCCATGATGTTTATAACCCAGTGTTAACCATAATGGGAATACATTTTGGATTTACCCTGAGTTGTATTCCAATTTGAGGTTGAAGGCATATCATTCAAATGAGTTGGGATTACACATTGATATTTCCCTAGAAAAAAATGATATTCTTGATTTGAATGATAGGATTATCGTAAATTCCAAATCTTATGCGAACCATGCTATGTATGGAAAATAAAGGGAATAAATTGATATATATTACTACATATTATATCATGACATATGAATTGGAGACCATGTCACAATCCATCCTTGATGAGATTTTTTCATTAACTAACCAAGTCGGTCTCTAGTAGTCCAAGGAATGTTGACTAGCATCTACTAGGCATATCCAACAATGGGATGCATTTTCAAATGTATTAGTATAGAAACACACATATCAATAACCAAAAATATTGAATGTTATAAATCTATGTAAATAATCCATGAGTACACTATGATTCTAACAACAAGGAATGATATTAGGAAATTGTAATGTAAATTTTGCTAGAATTCAAGGCCACCAAATGATAGAGTCTGTCGAATCGAATTCAAAAGTTCATGAATATAATCTGTAGGAAAACCTACCTAATGGTTATGTGCATGAAAGCTATATGAAGCCATATAATCACTCCACTCCTATATGATCACTCTAAAATCCCCTTGTTCTGGGACCACCAATAAATCTATAAAATTGTCAATCATCTACCCAAGACAAAACACGTATGGGTAATGCAAGTGTAGCAGTCAGTAAAACAATGTTTACTAGAACACCACGAAACCAAAAAAGGAATATCACTAAAAAATACATGAAGAAACCCAGAATAAATAAATGATGAATAATAAATTAAAAAAATGATGTTACCATAATGAAATACAAAATCCATACTAAAAATAAATACATGAAGTATACCATAAGGAATAGATTATTTTTACGAAAAATAATACACGGTCAGGTCTCACACATATTTGTATATAGAACGAAATGTAGGATTATCATATATAGTTCGTATAACACCTAGTATCAATAAGAAATAATGTTTTATTAAGACACAAAGTCTCCATAAGAAAAATTTTCTGGGAAAGATGCATAGTCTAAGTAATACATGGTGTCTTGGTAATTCATGAACCCCCAAAGTCACGTATTCTTCAAGTCAGAAAGTTTCAATATCAAAAATTTTCATTGGATTCCACTCATAGTGAACTTGTTCTAAGAGGAACCAAACCACTTTAAAATAGTTCATAAACCAAATCCACAAACGCTCACTTAGAACATCTCTATAAGAAAATATTGTCTTACGGGACCCAACACCAAAAAAATCATCAAATTGATAGACGATTTAAAAGCTAAATCAGTTTTTATAAAGTTGTCTGACCTAGGTTGCCTCTACGCCCAACCCTACCATGTTTATCAAACTCGATCATGCCATGTGAGACCATGTAGAACATGCCCAGTCTGGCTGACACAATTAAATGTGGCCTAGTGTGGTCTACCCATCCTGAGGTGGCTCAGTCCAGCTGACCCAAATCTGCCCGGCCTGCTTAGCCACTAGGCTCTACCTGCGGGGTCACTATAGTGGATTGACTCCCATTTATGGCCCAATCATCCATCTAGTTCGCTGCGCCATAGGCTTTCCTCCAAGGACATGTTGTTCTCATGCTGACGTAGTGTCGTGTTGTGTTCCACATGGTCAGCCTACCACACTGCCTTCCCAAGGACCTCACTGCCACATGTTCCTAACATGATCCATGTTCAAAAAATTTAAGATCCTTAATTGGGATGATTATATAATATAATATTGATATCACAACCTTTAACAAAATATGATCATAATCCTCATAGAAAAGTTCATGAAAATGTGAATTCTATGGTGTGGCCATCTATTCATGCTAATCATGGTGATGTGATACTCTTCCTATTAGGATGGGAATATGTGCACATCTTATTGTCAGCACTATATCTGAAATATATAGTATTATTTCATCAATTGTTTCTAGAATCATGTGTCACTTCTGTAATGTGTGTAGAGTTATATAGTCCATTATATTTTTTTATCTCCATAATATACTTATAGTTATCATCGATTGAAGTGGGTAAATAACACCATTCATATATTAATTTTCCGTCACAATATTTAAAAGGTATTTATACATGGGTGTATGGAAATGTTCCTCTCCAATTCTTTCTATATTAATACAAGTGAAGCCTTTATTCGAGGGTAATGGTTGATATCATACATGTTAAATACAAAAGGAATATGTCATTTCACATTTTCATTTGATGTAGTTATATAAACAAAATCCCATTCATCAGTGTTATTTTTTACTAATGAATATGTCATTGTCAAATATATATGGATTTTTAGTTTTTAAATTTTCATTTGGTGACCTTATCATGATATATGGGGGGTATCGATGAGATGATATCAGTGACGTTGGCCAATTTGAGCTATCCTTGAAAAATATTGAACAAAATAGTAGTTTTATTTGACTCATTGATCATACTAACATATATTCAGATAGTGCTAATTAATAAACCATGGGGATATGCATCAGAATTTTTTTTGCATGGCTATAATAACCACTGGTTTGAATCAATAATTCCATAAATGAGGTTAATTTTTTAGATTCATTTTATAGAGAAATTTACAAGATTCCTTTAGGGTTTGGATCATATAATGCTGATGGTATTCCAAATTCATCTCATTTTCAACATGAATTTGATGATGTCATATGGGAGAGGTAGTCTTCAGAACAAAATATGTTAAAGTTATAGTAGACATTCCAAAAATAGTAATATTATTATGAAAATACCTTAGGTAAGTTTTTTTGTGAAAAATGTATCTACAGTCACAAAGAAAATAAGTAACAAGATTAGTAATCATTACCTCGTTGAATGTGGGAATGATATTCTATCAGCTATGCATATGTATAATAATTTTTAATTCTTATTCTAGAATTGCCCATTTTATTCACATGAAATTTTCATATTGATAATTAACAATATACTGTGGACCTGAGATAAATAGGATTTTTCTTTAGAAATACCATTTTTATTTTCGTAAAAGATGAAAAAAAATATTGACCTGACACATGATAAAATGATTGATTTTATCATCTCAGAGATTCAAATAGGGTTCACAATTTTTGTTGTTCCTAGAATTTTTAGGTACCATGGGTTTAGGAGACAATGTTTAGGAATCTAAAAATGATCAAGTCACTCTCTAATAACATTTCATCCTTATAGGTCTACTAATTTCATGGTTTCTTTTTAAAGGATGATTGTGTGAGTTCATCTATTGTTTCACAATAATGTATGCCTAATTTAACATCTTCATCTCTTATAAACTAAATATTTCTCCCACATAAATAATAATTTACATAATATAAATCCAAATATTGGTATTAGTTGTTGGTTTTAGAAAAACTGTCTCATTTTACCCCATCATTATTAATAGGATTTGAAATCGGAATCATCGTACACTTATTGGGGAGATTTATCCGAATTTTGTGACTCTAGTTTAGGTTTGTGAATTGTTTTTGAATCTCTTTAAACATCAAATATTGTACATAATACCCAAATAAATTGAATACAATTTATATACTCTTGCATAATGTGGGAGATTATATCAATGATAACATATTTTTATATTTTGTTTACTCACAGATTTATTATTATTTTTTAAAAAAAATTCTTATATTTTTTTTCCATATAATTAAGAATAGTAGATTTTACCACATTCCAGGGTGGTGATGGATTTTCTTAGGATGTGATTTATTCTTTACAAGGGTTCATAACTATATTTTTTATAATAATATTCATAAAACACATAGTTTTATTAAATTATTAACATTAATTTCATGTTGAAATAAAATATATGGGGGAATGTAAGAATAATGTATTGAGATCAATACATAAAATGTTGTATTGTGTACCATTATTATATAAGAGATCATATTTTTCTTAGTTAAATATTATATTCAACAAACTAATGGGCGATGATATTAAATTAATACCAATGGAAATTAATTCAACACTCTTCACCAAAATGGGAATATCAGTGGGAGATACCCTGAGGTGGATCCCTATGTGTGGGGGAAATCATATCATCCATTGAGATGGGAATGCACATTTAGGATTCCCTAGATTGTATAAATTCATGATTTGAATGTTATAATTTTAGTAAATAACTCACCTAAGGTTAATTTTCATCTATGTAGGACATGAGAAAATCTTATTGATCATTATTACTATATTTTAATTTGTGACATACAAATTAATGAGGGTTTCACAACCTATCATAGATGGTCCTAATTATTGACTACCTCATGCCCACCATCAATATCCTTATTGATTTTGTGTTGAAAAGTGTTGGATTAACTCACATCGAGAGTCATTTTCCTAGGTACCTATATATACACAAACATATCCAAGACCAAAATGATTGATTTAATAGTACTAAGTGAACTACACATACATATAATATGATACCAACCTGATATTATGATCGTTGGAAATTATACATTAAATATTTCATGAATACAATCCCACAATAAGTAATTTTCTATCAATTTGAATTTACAGGTACTGAAAAATCATTCCTCAAGAAAGCCTATGTAATGGTTAGTCGCATGGCAGATGTGTGTAGCTGTATAACCACACCATTTCTATGCGATCTATCTAAGTAACACATGGTTCATTCCACCTATAACTCCATCTAGACATTGATCATATTTATTAGACATGACACAACTAGGCAAATCCCATGCAAGAGTCATTGAAACAACATTCGGGTGAACACCCAGAAACCACAATGGAATACAACTATCAAAAACATGAATTACACAACAAGAAATACCTGAAGTATCTCACATTAAATTTTTGATGTATACCCAAGATAAATACAAAATGTATTCAACAAATAAATACATGATGTATAAAATATGAAATAAATTATGTATATCAAAAAATAGCATATAGTCACCTCACACATGTATTAGTCAATGAAATTTAAAGCAATATAATCAGAAAAATTCCATATAATTCCTATTATTGATAAGACATGAAGTATTAGAAATACAATGATTATCAATAATAAATGGAGTCTCGGTAAGGTACAATGTCTTAGTATGACCTGGAGTCTCGGTAATATATAGTGTATTGGGACGTTGCAGGTCACCAAAGTCAGGTAGTCTTCATGTCACATTCTTTCAAGAGCACATCCATCAAAAATATTCAATTCACAGTGCACTTGTTTAGGAATTATCGACTCCTCAATAAAATATGTGATATGGAAACAACACCAAAGACTCAATTTGAATATCTCAAATGGATCACAAAATCTAAAGTGTATGAACACCACAAACGAATTGTCAAACTGTCACATAGTTTTAATGTTATAGTTGTTTTTATAAAAAAGGTTTGACCCATGCCTGGTCTGGAAAACCCGACCGGACCCATCCTGGCCTAGCTAAATGGACCACTGGGTCCAACCTGAGGGGAAAAATATGTTTTTCCTCTCCCCGATCTAGCTCAAAATATATTACAGTTTTCTATACACAGACGGTCCTCCACAAAAACATTCCCCCACATTGAAGCATTGTTCTGTCATTTTCCGTATGCCCAACCCACCACATTGCCTTCCCCAAATCCCTGTGGTAGTGTGTTCCAATGACATGGCATTGAGCCATGTCCCCCATTCAATGTCTCAATCCATGTATGATGGCCATTCTGGCTCCAACACAACCCCTCACCTATAATTAATCGCCTCCTCCTGTCGCCCTATTAGTGACATCTCCCACACAATCCTCTTAGACCTGCTTAGTCGGACCACATCTGGCTACCGACACCGAACACCTATAATTTAGCTTTCCATCATACCATTAGACCCTGCATGAGATGAAAATCATCATTAATTCACATTTGATCCTCTACAATGTTTTGGGGTGTAAGATATTCATTCTCCAATAGTTGTTCCACAAAATTATCATGCCACAATCTGCCTCCTATAAAATCATGATGAATGTGAAGAAAATGTAGAACAATGGGAAAATGAGAAGTCGAATATCACCCGACGGATGGATCATGTCCTTTGATCAGGGAAAACTCTATTTGCACTTATTAGATGGATCACAAAGAAAGAATTCATCACACATATCTATCCCCCATTCAATTTTTATTATATGTCACCCATACAACATTCCATCAAAATGTTAATGAAACTATTTATGGGTTGGTCCATGATCATTGGTGAACATATAAGTTGGTAAGAATCCCAAAAAAACAACAACCATACTATGAATTGAATCAGTTTTTTATGAAGATAAAAGATTCATTGTCGTCGCCCGTAGAACTGTCGAAGTCGAGGATCATCATTCATGATTATTCAATCTGTTTGGGTTTCATGGTGGAAGCTCTATCTCCTATCCATAGAATTTTTATAGGGATGTTTATAAACCATGTAATCTTATCAATAGATAATATTTTGGATAAACTAACACAAAAAAATATTTTTATTAAATATTTTTAATATTTTTATCATCCAAAAGCTAAAATCATTAGTGGAACAACACATGTAAATGTAAGGCCTCACCTATAGTAGAACTAAAATTTTGAACATAAATCATTCCTTGGATTATATATATATTTATTAGGTTAATATTTATTTTGTATTAACAAAAAATCCAAACTGCATATAAATAAAATTGGGGAAGATACAAGTAATTAAATTCCCCCAATGTATTTATTTCTTTGAAATACAAAATAGGGAACACATAAAAAAAGGGAATGTTACTGAGAATGAATGTAAGACTCCATCTACTGAGTGCTCTCCTTGAATTCCCATTATTCCACCAAACATGCACAAGAGTTAAAAAACTCTCATGATCGAACCTTGATTTGTGATTGTCAATCACCATTGGGTTCTCTACAAAAGTCACCCCACATCAATTTAAAACTCTCCCTATTCAATCATGTGTGATTGATCCTGAACATACCTCCTCAACTACTACACGTGTAAGACATAACGTACCAGATATGACTGCAAAGGTAGATCTTGTTGGTACACAAACTCACCTACTCTACATTTAAAAAGAATGGTTTAATGTATCTCAGAGATAACTTTCCACTATAGAAAAAAACTCTATAATCCCCTTTGAGGTGATACTTGAATATACATGTGGTCACCATGATCTAAATCTATGGGAATCCACCATTTATCAGTATTCAACTTGTGTCAGCTCTATTAAATCTCAAACTACTCTCAATGATCTACACCTTCTCAGTTGTATCCCATACTATATCTGGACCCATGCGTGTAGAATATCCATTGTTAGTAGAAAGAGTGGTGACCTCTATGGTTTTCTATAAAAGGCCCCAAATAATGACATCTCAATGGTTGAGTGGTAGAAGTGGTTTTACCCAAACTACATTAGTCCTTGGTGATCCTCAAAACTATTATTCATGTCCATGATACATTCCCTTGAATATCCTCATGAACATGAATGGTCTACTATTTTGGGTCATCCATCTTGGGATGCAATATTGTGGTCAATAAAAACTGAGTCCCAAATGCCTCCTAAAACCCCTTTTACATTTGGGATGTGAATCAAGCGTCATGATCTAATATTATTTTCTATCAAACTCCATGGAGTAGAACAATATCTTTCATTTAGAGGCATCCCACTCTCTCTACTCAACACTACTCCAAGATTGGTACATTGTGTGGAAAATTGGTTCTTTATTCAATGATCAGGTAGAAGGTATCTCCTCCCCTAGACATGCATAGTAAACTCATCAAGATTTCCATAAATAAAAAATTATATTTCCACTCTAGCACCTCATGTATTTGGTGCAAACATGCTGGAAGCTGGTGCTCATCCTTCTCTTAATAACATTTGAGGCATTGAGAAACGAACTCTCCAACCGACTACATCGTCCTTGGTCTATAAAACTAATGTCGGGGGTCTTATTAAATATTTTCCACACCTAGATTTATCTCTAAAAGGGAATAATTTATATATATCATTTATTACTCATACCACACCACTAGTAAAATCATTCACCATCTAAAAATAAAGATGGGGTCCTCACCTATCGAATATTTATCACGTGAATGCCTTACAAACAACTCACAATGTGGATTCACATAGTCTGTATCCCATAGATTTGTATCCCTGGCCCAATATAATATTGATGTGGTGAAAACCATTAAAAGGAGGTAAGCTACGTTTTTCCTTCCATAAAGGAAATCAAAAAAGAGTCCATCTTCACTTATGCATCGCTCAGTAACATCTAACCATATCTCATATCGATATCATCTTTTACCATGTTCACTTCCTATGAGAATATAAAATATCAATGTCACAGCCCTAGAGGAACTCTATCCATAACCCTTATCTCATGTTTAGATCATTCTGAAAGAAGATTTACTTGAGACTCTTTTGTTTAGAGTAGTTAGTAAATGGATCACCAATTATGTACCATCTCAACATATTTTATGAAAATACATCCACAACAAGGTCAATATAATGGGTTGTATAGCTCTTCTCATGCTATATCTACTTGAGTGAACCATAGGAAATCAAAACATTCCCAGGCATTATGACAAAACCATGCATGCATACTGATGCATCATAGAACACTGTAAACATGATGGATGCAGAGACCCAAATCTTGGCTTACATATACATTACATTATATTTGCGTAATACTTAATACATTACAAAAACAGACACCCAAAGACTGTATTAGTTTAGTGTCTTTGGAAACTCATAACACAATATTCTAATCATGGTGAAAGATCTTCAACCTCTCCCATAACGAACTTCCCATTTAGTTCATTACCTAAAAACATTCTTTATATCCGGGGGAAAAGAAAACCTAAAAAGATTGAGCTCAAATTCTCAGTAAGTGTAAACATGGATAGCATGAAACAATCCCTAAACATTTTAATGTAAGAACATGAACATAAAACATTAAAATCATGAGTAATGACATAATTCATGGAAATGCATAAGGCATTGATCCAAAAGGAAGATTAACAGGATAAAATAACATGGAAATAAAACATGTAATTGTGGATTCCATTAAGAACAGCTAATTATTTCCATAGTAACAAAGGCGTTTCTTCCATGACCATCATAGTGGACAATGACCCATACTGAATCAAGTTCACTCCTCATTCCAGTCATGTATCACTGAACTGGATTATCATATCCTTCCATCCATGTTTGTCTCATGAGATATTAATATTTACCAAATGAATTAGATGGAGATATAGGTCCCATGCATCTCATAATTAAATCTTTCTTACATGTTCCTCAACATAAATAAAAATCATTCATCATAACCCCAAAAATATACTGGTTTTCAAAAAAAATATCCTATTATAACATAATCTATATAAAACAAATGGATATCATTTCATCATAAGAAGAAGATAACTATAGAAATAATAACGACATTATACTTAAAACATAATCATACTAAATAATGTCATCTTAGATGGAAAATAGTTTGGAAAAAACACTTGAAATGAATTCTTGAGGAAAATATCCTTTCATCTTCAAATCATTTTCTTTTAAGAAAATGAAATTCTATTTTAAAATAAAAGGATTTTTTTGAAAATAATAATGAATTTTTGTAGAGGAAGATTCATGAAAATTAGGAATTATGAAAATTTAAAAATCTGTTCATTCTTTATAATTTAAAAAAACATTCTCCTCGTGCGTTTAATGGAAATGTCAAAAAGTTTTTCGTATGGTAATCGAAAGAAGAATTCCTTCCATAAAACAATGTAAAAGTCATTGATGGAAAAAAAATGTCTTTAAAATTACATGGAGTAATATCATACACTTTATGAAAAACATTTTTATTGACATGGATGAAAAATAGAACCCCAGTTAATTATTACGTATAAAAAATCTCAGAAAAAAATTAGATTTGCAAAATTAGCCCTTACCTTGGGTCCAATTTCATTCGTACATGTCCAAAACTCTTGTATAGTAGGTTTAAACATATTATTAACCTGTAAAAAAGCATAATAATATTTATCATATCATATATGATTCACTTTTGACTTTATATTACATTTTCTTTTGTCAATTCCATGTTAAAGCTGCGTTTTGAGTTAAATCGAATCATTTATCGTACGTGTTTGGACTCATTGTTCTTGATATTATTATTACTTATATCATGATTTACATACATACAGAATGTAAAACCTTATTTATATATAATATTTATTCAGTATATATATATATATATATATCTATATATAATAGATATATAAATTAAATGAAACACACCGTTCATGGAGACGGTAGGCCGTACGTAGGCATGAACCTTGTTTTCGTTTCCTTATTGACTTGAATTTAAGTAACTATATGACATATATATATATATATAAATAAAGTAGCATTATTATGTCATATATATCACTATTATTCCTTATATTTACTTTATAATCATTCTTGAATGGTTAATATGGAGAATGAACCTCATCGCGTCGTGGAGACGATAATATGTACGTACGCACGAGCGATGAGATCAATCCTAGAATTATTGAATGGAATTAGAGTCAATGATATATTATATCATAATAATTATTATGTTATAATAACCATATATAGTTATTCATTACAGCATTATACCCATTCATGTAAGGTGGTGGTGGAAAAATAGATTACACCACGGCATGGAGACAGTATTCCGTACGTACGCACGCACGATGATTTCATTTTCCATAGGATGGATAGAAGGTGAAATGGGTTAGTTTCATATTTATAATAAAATTATAGTATATTAAATATACTTATATCATTAAATTATAATTATACAACTAAATAAGAGGATGTAGAAGAATAAAGAATCTTGAAAGAATCGGTAGAAGTGATTACCACTTCTTCGGCGCGCCTCCTCTTAACATACTCTTAGTGCACTAATGTGGGTCTTTGAAGAAGATTTGAACCTCAAGAATGTTTATATGGAAGCGTAGAAGTAAAATGGAAAGGGTTTTTCTTGAGCGTTAAGTCTCAAATATTTGTGAAGAGGGGTGGGAGGAGGTTCCCTTTTATAAGGGAGGAGAGGGGCACCTTTGGAAACAAAAGAAATATTTATTTATAATAAATTAAGACCACACTAAAAACATTCAAAATGCCACAAATTAGATTATGAGATGTGATAGGGTTGTAATATGATCAAAAATTAATATTTATAAATGTTTGTTATTTATTTTATGCCTTATCAATTTGATTTATCCTTATTTAATCTATTAAAATAAACTTTTGGTAATACAATTATAATTCTTAAATTGTTATAAATACTTACTTATGTGTTTTGAATTTTCCATAATTAGATAAATTATTTCATTTTCGACCATATAATTTTCAATCTGTAATTTTTAAATATTTTTGTGATTTTTAAACAATTTAGTAATATATTATATTTAGAAAATATCTATAGTGTCAATTTTGACACTATTCAATTATTTGAATCTCAATAAAATACATAGAGAATATATATTCGATAAAAAATATTAAATAGATTCCTAACATATCATATTAATCTGAAAAATTAGTGGAGAACATTAAATATCTTATATAATATTTATATTAATATTTTTAAAACCATTTATTTGATATTTCTCTTAATAAAATAATTACTATAACATTTTTGTATAATTATTTAATATATTTATTTGTTGCATAAGAATTAAAACAAAAATACTAAGATTAATGTAAATATATTACCCTTCAGAATAATACATTAACTAGAATTTATCATCTTAAAATCACAACTACTAAATTGTTATATTTATTATGTTATGAAGGTACGAACTTTGACATTATTAAAAATAAACTAATATAATTGTCATAATCTCTATTATATGACCCCAAATGGTCCCAAAGACGTCCCATGGATTCTTATGATATAGATATACTTGTACAATAGGTTTTGGTCATGTTTTTGGGCTTTTGGATGGCTATTTATACTTTAATAAAAACATTATTATTGGTTTTTCACTATGTAATTAATTTCAACATCATTAATGTATAAGAAATTAAGGTAATTTAATATCACTTAAAAAATACAAATAAATTACCATAACAAAGAAAAAAAATTATATTTCAAATTTGTATTTATAATTGAATTTATATTGTTTATAACCTTATATAAAAAATACATTAATTATTAATGAATGAGTGAGACATATTTCACTTTCCATAAAATAAAATAAATTAAATGTCTTAATCACATCCAAGTGGGTTCCAATGGATTCCATTTCCACCTAGATATGCCTTAAGATGAAATATAATCATCCAATTATATTAAGACAAGTTTTAGGGTAATTTTATAATATTATATTTTCTATTAATTACCTAATTTACCTTTAATTGTGGTAAATAAAATTTAGCATAGTTACTATTCATAGTGCCAAAAAATAAAAAGTAGCCTATTAACATGATTTGAACTTACTGATTCCAAATATGGAATCCATTTTTCCAAATTAAAATCATATATTTTGTAGAAATTAATTTAAAATTAATCATGCTGATAAGAAAATGAGTTTTAAAAGTTAAAACATTGGAGAAGATTGAAATTATTTTACCTATGAATTCAATTTAAATAAATGATAATGACATAAATTATATTATATGGTAAAAATATATTTTATTTATACTATAGATCCATTAAATATTATAATTTAACCTTATAAATTATTAATATGAAAAAAGTTATTTTTAATTAAAATATAGCATGATTTTACTATTCATTAAAATATTAAAGTTATCATAATTATATGAAACATTTATCCAATGTAATTTTTTATATCCTGATTCCTAAGAAAAATTATTTTTTTCATGTTTAACTTATAAAAATTTCTAAAATAATATTTAATGTGGGTGCACCATTAAAAGGTGACAAAAATATATTTTTTTAAAAATACTTATTTTACGCAAAATAATTTTTTTGTTCTCATACAATGTTCTATAAAATGGTGAAGATGAATAATAATTCTACTAAATTCAAAACTTAGTTAATACTATCCATAACAGATAATTCATAATAAAATTATAATAATATATCATTGTTTATCGAATCCCGGAATTTCATACTACACACGCTATCGAGGAATGTCATGATTTCATGAAATGCAAGCCAAGTCAGTGCTGCATGTAGTGGAAGATCCCTTTATTGTTGTGTATAACATAATCAAAACATATTTCAATTTTACATTAAAAAAATATAAACTTAATGTTGCATTGAAAAATTTCTACAAAACAAACTTGAAATTGTGTGTAACACGAGCCAAGAATTGTGTTGTGTATACTTCAAGCTAATACGGTGTTCTGTGTAGTACAAGCTAATCTTGGTGTAGTGTAAAATAGAATAAATCCATTAAATTAAAAATAATATATCTCCTAAAATCTTGGGGTGTTACATTCTACCCCTTTAAAATGAATTTCACCCTCAAAATTCATTGGGGCTATAAATCATTTACTACTTGAATGTTTCATTCATAAAAACCTACATCGTAAAAGTGAATAATAGAACTTTATTTTAAAAAGTGATTTATGAAACGTAAAAGTTACCCAAATTAACTCATCACTGGGTTTCAACATAAGAGAACATATGAGAAAATATGGATATGGAAGAGAGAAATCTAACCATCATGTTTTGATGAAGAGTGGAGAGAACATGGCTATGAAAAAGCCAAAAATCACAAAGCCATAAATTTATGATGATCTAAGTTACCATTTGATTAATCAGATATGACAGCACTAGGACAAAATTTTTGGTTTTCAAGATCATTTCCCTAATGTTGATAGATTTTGCACAACGAGAAATACTTACTTGATTTCAGTCTAATATCATCATTGGTAATTCCATGAACAATTTCCACTTGAACTCTTATTTAAAGAAATGAAGGTTAATTTTTCAATCTTGAAATATTAACAATTCATGTCATAAAATGATAGGATCTTCCATCTGTCTCAAAAAGTTAGAAAATTTTATTAAATATACATAATCCCATCTATGGTGAGATTAACCATAAATGATTTCAAAAAATGGACCCATACATCAACGATCATACAAATTAATAAAATAAAACTACTTTCTACGAACCAGGGACATATTGTAGGCCCATGGTTGGTGATAAAGTCATGCCGCACTTTGGTTGTGGTTTCGATTCATGCTACCTTGTCCGATAAGATGGGTTGTCACCCATCCTGCAGGTTGTCCTTTTTTCTAAAACTACACTATTATAACATTCCAGAAATTATATTTAAAAAAAGATCTATCCTTAAACAATACTATCTGATGTTCAACATAATACATTTCAAATAATTAGGATTATTCAAAATAAATCTATCCAATTTCATAGTATAAAGAAAATGATTAATGGAAATGTCACATAACAAGCATTTGAATACTATCATTTATCCCCCATATATCATAAGATATATCTTGTTGATCAAATTCAAACATGTGAATACATAAATCATGTATTCTCTTGAAACATAAATTACCTTATAACTTTAGTGAAAACATGAATTCTATTAAAAGGTAACTTTTTCCACATACCAAAATCCCAAAATTTATATATACTCAAACCATGATATCACATTATCAATAAATCAGCCATGAGCTCAATAATACTATCAAACATCTCATTATATCTTTATCCCTTAATTATGCACATATCATCTACATTCCAAAAATATCAGAATATTAATTCACGGTTACTGGTACCATTCAACATATACTTTCAAATACTCATGGAAAAACAATAGTGTAACAATCCATGGATTTTTATTTATTCCATAGTACCATACATTATTCTTGGTAAAAATGCAATCATTCCTCTAGATTCTAAAACCATTGACATAGCATCTTCATTTTATTCCACAACACTTCTTTCATCTCATATATCATTTGTATCTCTTCATCATCAACAACATAAATACTACCAATACAAGCATGCTGATTCTCGTCATGATATTTTTCTTTAGGGAATTGGTTTGCATAATTCCCATACATTCCACATTTAAAACATTTCTCCTTGGATGATTTTTTAGAAATACCATTATCTTTGTCCATTGTGTTAATTGAACCTTTCCCGTTTCAATTACTGGATTTTTTTCATCTTTTCCACACCCAAATCATCTTCTAGTTCCATTGAAACATACACCCTGATGCCTCTTACAATATGATTTACATGAGGGGAATTGACATTTCATTCCTCTATGATCATCATGAAACTCAAGCTTTCCCTTATTAGCTATGTCATGAAACTTACCAAAGTAGATATTATTGATCATGTTATGAGATTGCTGATTAGGCATAATAACCATGTTTGGACTTCTAAATCCCATTTTATTTGGTTTATCATGATGAATATCATTCCATTATCCATCATAACCTCCATTATCATGAATCATCATGTTTCCATCCATTTTCTAAAACCCAAAAATAATAGTGTGAGAAGAAAAAATCATGCTAAGAAAAAAACATAATAAAGGTTTAGTGCCTTCAATATATAACATATTATGTTTAATTCTGAGATCGTTATCGTAATTCTAGGACTATAACAAATACATATTGTAACACCCTGACCCTAATTACCTAGATTCGGTGCATTATTACATAACATTGCATGATCATGAGAAAGATCAAGTCTCCAAAGACGGATTAGTTTAGTAGCCTTGGAATAACTAGATACATCCATAAATTTTTACATTACATCATAAAAAAAACATCTTGTCTTCATATCCCCTCATACTATCCCTGCAGATCATTCATAAATTACTTCTTCAAAATCCTTTGAAAATAAAACATTGAAACGGGTGAGCTCGGATGCTCAGTAAGGATAACATTATAGCAGATGCTTTCATAAATAAGCATAAACACTTAAGGCAATTTATAACTAAAACAAATGCCTTTTAAATTTGAACTTCAGCATAAAATGGCAAAGGTAGAATGAAATAATGCCATTTACTTACTCACATGGATATTCTACTAGTCGAACGATCACATGCAATATCAATAACCACTTTCATAATGATGGAATGCATAATGCCAGACTATCATAACCACATAGCCAAGGCCTCGTGCCAAGACTACAAATAAGATTTTGCCATGGCCTTGTGCCAAGACACTTGTTTGTCTCATGAGACCTACCGATGCATCGAGGAGCTATAGCGGGCTCCACCCATCACTTATTAAGTCCAATTCATTCCTCATATGAACAGGTTTAAACATAACATAAACACTCGTATTAAAACTAGCATACGAAATGTCAATACTTTAATCACAAACCATGAATGGTATAAGAATAGAACATCCACAGTAGAACATAACTCATTTGATACAATATGGAAGATTGTATTGTATCATATTAACCTCAATCATGAATAATGAAGGATGTTGACATAGATGAAAATAGTCATCATAACTATTTGAGAGAAACATCCCCCTTTTCTTGAAAACTTTTAAAAGTCACACAATTTGTCAAGAAGACATTCAAAAATAGATTTTTGAATCAAAGTGTCCCGTACCACTTTGAAACTTTTAAAAGGATTTTTAATTTTAAAACATTAATGTCCATATAAATAAATCCTTAAAACCATTTTTAAAATATGTACATTAATGAGCATGATTTAGAAGAATAATTCTTTAAAACATTTTAAAATGGTATTTTGGTTAGAGTTTCTAACCAAAAGAGAGACACTTGAATACAAATAATTGAGGTAATCAAAACATTTTAATATCATGAGAATAAATGAATTCATGATATACTATGTCAAAGTACATTATATACACCACATAAAAGTGATTTGGTGTATATCATCAAAGAAGTCTCAATGGAATGTAAATTGAGATGAAATCTCTCATAAAGGTTGCATCCATTGGTTAAGGATAAATCAACTACATAATTATGTGTGACAAATATAAATACACTAAATTTGATTGGATATTCAGTGTAAATCAATCAAAGGATATTCACACATATTCTTGTAAAAACAATACCAACGAATTGGATGTTTAACTCAACAAATGGAGAATGAGTTAAAATTATTCTTATCAAATTCATATCAATGACTTGAGAATTATCAATGGAGTGATTATGTGTATCAAACTTATATCCACAAGATGGGGAGTGGAAATTATGACATAATCAAATGAATAGTAATTCCACACATAATCTTGGGGTAATATAATTAATGAAATATGCGTAAAGCCAAATGAGTGGAAATTGAAATTTCAAATTCCCTTATCGATTAGGTAACTTACGAAACATACACCAATGAAAGAAGTATCATACCCTGATGATGTAAATACCCATAAATTAATGTATAATACACAATAAATTCAATCATGGGCAGTACACATACCCCACATGCAATAATTAAGTAGTGAATAATGGAAATCTCACGAAATTAAAAGTGAGATAAGAAACCCCTTACCACGTTAATCAACTGAGTCGTATGGCCAAAAGTTAATAACCACCAAATGATTTACATAATATCATGAATATAAAGAGAATCATGATAATATATATGAAATGGCCGTACACAATACACCATTTTCAATAATTTAGTGGCGAACAATGGAAATCTCACGGAATTGAAAGTGAGATAAGAGAATCCCTTACTTTGTACTTTTTCCTTGGTCGATGGTAGGTTTAACTCCTGTATAATGGTGAAAAAATTGTTATTGAATAATAAAAGAATCATTTACTTTAATATGATATCATATATGATCTTTTAACATTGATTTGTTAATAATATCTTAGAATTATCGTCATTTCGGGTGATAATCGATTCGTTCTTCTTAAATGTTTGGTTACGTAAGACTTGTTTGTAATGGATAGATTATATCTTATTCATAATAAGAATGATATTAACATTATTTTTAACCCTAAAATGAGAATAATACTTGAATGGATACGATGTTGGATGGATCTCACCGTGTTCGTGGAGACGGTAGTCCGTACGTACGCACGAACGCTACTTCCATTTAATTTTTCATTTTAAAAGAATTGAATCCAAATGATACCAAGGTATATTATTATTCCAGTATAATATAATATTTTATATATGTTTCTTATGTTCATTAACACCATTCTTTATATGTTCCATGTGTGGTATGAACGAGTCATATCATTTTAAGGGGGCGGTAGTCCGCACTTCCTCAAATGAAATTATCGTATGTATATACAACATGAAACGAATAATGGTATGAAATAAAATGGAATTACAGAAGATTATATATAAAATATGTATCATTAATATCACACTTAATTACAGTGCCATCATAATGGCCACCATGAGAGGCTGTAAGATGTATTTGAACAATCATCATTTCGTGAGGCGTTAGTTTGCCATTCACAGAAACATTATGTTCATCATCCATTAGATGGAGGTGTGTGTATGTTTAGTTCGAATACTTCTTATAAAAACATCCTAGTATATTGAGGATACATTTCTTGTTACATAAGAAAGGAAATAAAAAGAGTTTTGGGGTTGGAGAAGCAAAATAAATGAAAATAATTTAAGAGAAATCGTTACCTTTAATTTAGGTAACTCACTTTGGTTGGAACCAAAGGTCTTCTTGAAATACTTTCTGCCTAAGGGGAAGCTTCAAGTAGGAGGAGAGGGATGTGGGGAGCTTATTTGTTCTGGGTTTGGACGAGCCAAGTGGCTTGAGAGGTGTGAGAAATGAGTAGAAGTGGTCTCCTTTTATAAGGGAGAGGAGGGGCTCTTTAGGAAAGAGTGAAAGTATTACTTTATAATATAATTATATTCGGTTTATAATGGTCCATAAATCATTTAGGTCGAATATAAGATGACTCATATTCTAAATAACATCAACCAATAAGAATTGGACAGGTTTTAGATAATTTTTTAATCATTATAATCTTATTTATTTAAATGAATTATTAATGAGGTAAACATTGAATCATTATTGAGTCATTAATAATTTAAATTATTTGATGTCTAAAAATTATAAATAAAATATCATTATGTAGGAAATAATTTTATATTTCTAATGAATATTTATAATCAAAATTCCAACATGTATAACCCTATGTAAAAATTGTTCTTCTAAAAGATGTAAGCTTATGCCATTTTTATTTTTATTTTAACATTATTAATATAATGTGTCCCTACCACATACATGTTGCTCCAAGGGGTCACAAAATCGACCCAAGGATGCCCATGGTCGGGTAGGTGTCCACCAATAAGGTTAGGACACGTTTTAGGGTAATTTTGTATTATTATATTATAATTTTTTATCCCTTATTTACCGGATTTACCCTTAACCATGGTAAATAAAATATTTACCGCAGTAATTATTCAAAATGTCTAAAAATAAAAGTTACCTATTTACACAATTTGGACATCCTGATTGCAAATATGGAATCCATTTTTCTAAATCCAAAACACAGAAGTGGCAGAAATTAATTTAAAATTAATTCCCGTTGTCAAAACAAAAAGCGTGTTTTTAAGAGATAATAACTATCAAAAGATTGACACTTGTTTATGTTCGGTTCAATTGTAAAATTATGTCCAATGACCAACATTATATTAAGTGGTAAAAATATATTCTAAATATACTTTAAAACCACTCAAATTCACAATTTATCATTATTAATTATTTTGATTAAAAAAGTTGTTTTTAATTAAAATTTAGTGATTTTCACTATTCATCAAAATATGAATGTTATCCGAAAAGTACCAAAATTTCACCTTTGGCTAAATTCGATATTCCGAATCCAAAAATGAAGTCCATTTTAAAATATAAAATATATATAATTTCAAAAGGTAGGTATTACTATTCATAATGGCTAGTTTGATTGATTACGGTGTGTTAGAACTCAGTGTTGCGTACAACACACGCTACCGTACCGTGGAAGCTTGGGATATTTCATTTTAAATTTTTGATGTCCCCATTTAGTCAAAAATTTTAAAATATAGTATCTAAAAAGGGTTCTGTATAAAAATTTGGTAAAAGTGCAATACTGAAAATGAATTTGTTCTTACATTATGTCTAAGAAACTCATAATATGGATTCTAAAATTATAAGGATTATATAAAGTTTAAAATTTAGTTAACACTATTCATAACCTCTTTTGAACAGCTTGTATGGTATGTCATGGTGCGATTGAACTTGGTGTTGCGTGTAGTGAAAGTTATTGAATTATTTTGAAGAAATAACACACTATAAAATCTTGGGGTGTTACATTCTCCCCTCCTTCAATAAATTGCGTCCTCACAATTTGAAATTGTTCTTCGAAAATAAAAGGTTGAAAATAGAAAATAACTTTGTGGGAAAACCCACATCGAAAATTGGGTTACTAAAATTTAGTCTTAATATGAGGAAAAGAGAAATGAAAGGATCGCCACCAAATTATGATCTCAATTAGGAGAACATTGGTGGTAATTAGAGACATATAATTGGAGGAAAAATGTAAATATTTATAGGTAGTGATTGAGGTCATCAATCACAAACAAGTATATAATTGAGGTCCTTAAACTCATCAATCTATGATGATTTGAAATACCATCGGTCCAAGAAAACATAGGGTATTGGGATAACACATTTTTGACATTTCAAAATATCTTAGTTGAAATCCCACATCGAAAAATGAATTAATGAGGCCTCTATTTAAAATAAAGAGTGGAAAGTATGAAGATTACTGAAAATAACACATACTAGGGTTTCATATAGGAAAATATGGATATGGAAGAGAAATCTAACCATCAATTATCTGATGGAGAGTGGTAGAGAACATGGCTATGAAAAGGCCAACAATCCCAAAGCCATAAATTAGTGATGATTTAATGTACCATCTAGGACAACATTTTTTTTAGTTACATTACATAAGGAAGAGGAATTCATTTATGATATTGACTAAGAACATTATGAGATATACTTAAATTTTAAGTAGATTTTCATTCTTTAATAAATTTCCACCACTAACTCAAATTTTTTTTAAATGATGAGTATTCAAGAAGACTTGGTCACACTAGAAGAGCTAGAATAAACTTCTATAGAATCACATGATCAATGTAGGATAAACCATATATTTACATTGTCTTTGAAGATTAATCAAAACCAAAATGGTTAGTGAATGATCTAATGATCCCCCAAAAGAATATTCATTGAGATAAATATGCACTAATCGTAATTTCTAAAATCAAACCAACAATACCCCAAAGTTAAATAGATACCATTCAATAACGAATTTTCCTTAAAATCATTTAATATAATCCAAACTAATATTGAAACCCAAAACATAGAAGAATTTGATTATGTAGTCTCCCATGTTATATTGTATCTCCAAATGACATCAAATACTCTTAAAGTCACATACTTAAAAGTAATTAACATCATCACCTATTCTCTGTTATAGGTTAATCATTTCCATAAATAACCCAAATCACTATAAATCAACAATAAAAACGTAGATAAAAATCCACCATTACTCTACAAATGAAACCTCATTGTATTCTATTTTCCTTGGGCATATAGTGTTCCTAACAAAACGAACATCTTCCAAAATAACATTTATCACGTAATCACCAAATCATTTTCCTATACCAAGGGTATTCATTTGATAAGACATAAGAACCCAAATCATCTTATTATTGATCAATAAAATCATTTAACAAAAAAAATAGTCACACTAACCAGGGACTTCACGTAGTCCAGTGGTAGGTGATAAATCCCAATCGCACTTTGGTTGTGGGTTCGATTCCCACAGCTTTGTCCGACGCGACGGGTTGTCACACGGTCTACGTGTTGTCCTTTTTCAAAAACTATATTTTATAATATTACCAAATTGAGATAAATTCCTCAAAATAACATAATTTAACCACAAATGTTATATCATACTTTGCATTTTCATCCCAAATTATAATAACTTATCATTTTCTCAAACCCCAATGATCATATAAAACCAAATGGATATTTATACCTATATCCACAAGAGAAGAGACAATTCTTCCTCAAATATCATTCTCACATGGCAAACTGCGTGGTTACAAATACAAGAGAAAATTATTCCAATGTAAACCCATCAACAAGGAGTGCTAATACTTTTTAAATTTTTCTCCAACCATTTATTTCCACATAGATTCTTCTTTGACCATGAAAATATCCTATAGAATAGGACATTCACTCAGGTAATGGCCAGGTCCCCTACATTTATGGAAAATGACTGTAAATGGACTCTTGGGACCATTTTTATCTTCTTCCATAGTACTCTTCATTTTTCTTCGGCAATTCTTCACTTTCTGTGCTTCCTTCCCACACGTAAAACATTTCGTTGTCCCATTGAGACACTTTCCTGGGTGTCTCTTTCCACATTTCCTGCATGATGAAAATTGAGGTTTCTTTTCTCCATGGTCTCCATTGCTGGAGATCTTATCATTTATCACCTTTCTCTTCCTTGTTGAGTCTGGGAGTTGGTTAATATATGTGATGTTGATCTTATTTTTGGAAATTTGATTTGTCATAAAGACGATATCTTTTATGCCTATCAACATTCCATTTTGTTGCTCATCGCCACCACCGTTCCCACCTTGTACATCATTCTAAATGTCACTATGACTTCCTTGGAATCCAGCCATTGACTAAAACCAGAAAGCATTGTGTGAGTAATAGTAGTCATAAAATCATTTAGAGATTAAAATGTCACCATATTCTCAATTTGAAACATATTAGGATTAACCAAGGTCATTTACTCTCATCTTATATATATATATTACATAAATCGGTTTGTAAAGAAAATGTAAATTATCCTAAGCATATCCCCCGGGAGTGTCGTAACCAAGAGTGCAGCAAGGCCCGTTGTCGTGCAGCAGTTCCCGTTCGAGTCTAGCTCAAAGCGGTGTTTTCAGGTTTTACCCCTAGATATATATGTGCCAGAGCCGCCTCTACCTGCTCGTATCCAGACAGGGATGTATTGCTCGGAAAACTCACAAAATCTCTACAATACCAAAATTCTAGGAAGTTCTTTTATACTAATCCTCAAAGTTCATCTTAGGTCCACGTGCTCTAATCAGAGTTTCTCTAAATCTAGCTACCAAGGTTTGTACTAAACTTCCTCTGATACCAATTGTAACGCCCCAACCCTAATTACCTAGAGTCGGTGCATTATTACATAACATTGGCATGATCACGAGAAAGATCATGTCTTGAAAGACCGATTAGTTTAGTAGCCTTGGAATAACTAGATACATCCATAAATTTTTACATTACATCATAAAAAAACATCTTGTCATCATATCCTTTCATACTATCCCTGCAGGTCATTCATAAATTACTTCTTCATAATCCTGGGAAAAATAAAACATTGAAAGGGGTGAGCTCGGATGCTCAGTAAGGATAACATTATAGCAGATGCTTTCATAAATAAGCATAAACACTTAAGGAAATTTATAACTAAAACAAAAGCCTTTTAAATTTGAACTTCAGCATAAAATGGCATAGGTAGAATGAAATAATGCCATTTACTTACTCACATGGATATTCTACTAGTCGAATGATCACATGCAATATCAATAAACACTTTCATAATGATGGAATTCATAATGCCAGACTATCATAACCACATAGCCAAGGCCTCGTGCCAAGACTACTAATAAGATTTTGCCAAGGCCTTGTGCCAAGACACTAGTTTGTCTCATGAGACCTACCGATGCATCGAGGAGCTATAGCGGGCTCCACCCGTCACTTATTAAGTCCAATGCTTTCCTCATATGAACAGGTTTAAACATAACATAAACACTCGTATTAAAACTAGCATACGAAATGTCAATACTTTAATCACAAACCATGAATGGTATAAAAATAGAACATCCACAGTCAAACATAACTCATTTGATACAATATGGAAGATCGTATTGTATCACATTAACCTCAATCATGAATAATGAAGGATGTTGAAATAGATGAAAATAGTCATCATAACTATTTGAGAAAAATACCCCCCTTTTCTTGAAAACTTTTAAAAGTCACACTATTTTTCAAGAAGACATTCAAAAATAGATTTTTGAATCAAAGTGTCCAATACCACTTTGAAACTTCTAAAAGGATTTTTAATTTTAAAACTTTAATGTCCATATAAATAAATCCTTAAAACCATTTTTAAAATATGGACATTAATGAGCATGATTTTGAAGAATAATTCTTTAAAACATTTTAAAATGGTATTTTGGTTAGAGTTTCTAACCAAAAGAGAGACACTTGAATACAAATATTTGAGGTAATCAAAAAATTTTAATATCATGAGAATAAAAGAATTCATGATATACTACGTCAAAGTACATTATATACACCACATAAAAGTGATTTGGTGTATATCATCAAAGAAGTCTCAATGGAATGTAAATTGAGATGAAATCTCTCATTAAGGTTGCATCCTTAGGTTAAGGATAAATCAACAACATAATTATGTGTGACAAATATAAATACACTAAATATGATTTGATATTCAGTGTAAATCAATCAAAGGATATTCACACATATTCTAGTAAAAAGAATACCATCGAATTGGATGTTTAACTCAACAAATGGAGAATGAGTTAAAATTACTCTTATCAAATTCATATCAATGACTTGAGAATTATCAATGGAGTGATTATGTGTATCAAACAAATATCCACAGGAAGGGGAGTGGAAATTATGACATAATCAAATGAATAGTGATTCCACACATAATCTTGGGGTAATATAATTAATGAAATATGCGTAAAGCCAAATGAGTGGAAATTGAAATTTCAAATTCCTTTATCGATTAGGTAACTTACGAAACATACACCCATGAAAGAATTATCATACCCTGATGATGTAAATACCCATAAATTAAAGTATAATTCACAATGAATGCAATCATGGGCAGTACACATACCCCACATGCAATAATTAAGTGGTGAATAATGGAAATCTCGTGAAATAAAAATGAGATAAGAAACCCCTTAACACGTTAATCAACTGAGTCGTATGGTCAAAAGTTAATAACCACCAAATGATTTACAGAATAACATGAATATAAATATAATCATGATAATATATATCAAATTTCCGTACACAATACACCATTTTCAATAATTTAGTGGCGAACAATGGAAATCTCACGGAATTGAAAGTGAGATAAGAGAATCCCTTACTTTGTACTTTTTACTTGGTCGATGGTAGGTTTACCTCCTGTATAATGGTGAAATAATTGTTATTTAATAATAAAAGAATCATTTACTTTAATATGATATCATATATGATCTTTTAACATTGATTTGTTAATAATATCTTAGAATTATCGTCATTTCGGGTGATAATCGATTCGTTCTACTTAAATGTTTGGTTACGTAAGACTTGTTTGTAATGTATAGTTTATATCTTATTCATAATCAAAATGATATTAACATTATTTTTAACCCTAAAATGAGAATAATACTTGAATGGATACGATGGAGGATGGATCTCTCCGTGTTCGTGGAGACGGTAATCCGTACGTACGCACGAACGCTACTTCCATTTAATTTTTCATTTTAAAAAAACTGAATCCAAATGATACATAGGTATATTATTATTCCAGTATAATATAATATTTTATATATATTTCTTATGTTCATTAACACCATTCTTTATACGTTCCATGAGTGGTATGAACGAGTCATATCATTTTAAGGGGGCGGTAGTCCGCATTTCCTCAAATGAAATTATCGTATGTATATACAACATGAAACGAATAATGGTATGAAATAAAATGGAATTAGAGAAGCTTATATATAAAATATGTATCATTAATATCACACTTAATTACAGTGCCATCATAATGGCCACCATGAGAGGCGGTAAGATGTATTTGATCAATCATCGTTCCGTGAGGCGTTAGTTTGCGATTCACGGAAACATTATGTTCATCATCCATTAAATGAAGGTGTGTGTATGTGTAGTTCGAATAATTCTTGTAAAAACATCCTAGTATATTGAGGATACTTTTATTGTTACAAAAGAAAGGAAATAAAAAGTGTTTGGGGGTTGGAGAAGCAAAATAAATGAAAATAAATTAAGAGAAATCGTTACCTTTAATTTAGGTAACTCACTTTGGTTGGAACCAAAGGACTTTTTGAAATGCTTTCGGCCTAAGGGGAAGCTTCAAGGAGGAGTAGAGGGATGTGGGGAGCTTATTTGGGCAGGGTTTGGACGAGCTAAGTGGCTTGAGAGGTGTGAGAAATGAGTAGAAGTGGTCTTCTTTTATAAGGGAGAGGAGGGGTTCTTTAGGAAAGAGTGAAAGTATTACTTTATAATATAATTATATTCAGTTTATAATGGTCCAAAAATCATTTAGGTCGAATATAAGATGACTCATATTCTAAATAACATCAACCAATAAGAATTGGACTGGTTTTAGATAATTATTTAATCATTATAATCTTATTTATTTAAATGATTTATTAATGAGGTAAACATTGCATCATTATTGTGTCATTAATAATTTAAATTATATGATGTCTAAAAATTATAAATAAAATATCATTATGTAGGAAATCGTTTTATCTTTCTAATGAATATTTATAATAAAAAATCCAACATGTAGAACCCTATGTAAAAATTGTTCTTCTAAAAGATGTAAGCTTATGCAATTTTTATTTTTATTTTAACTTTATTAATATAATGTGTCCCTACCACATACAAGTGGCTCCAAGGGGTCCCCAAATCGACCCAAGGATGCCCATGGTCGGGTATGTGTCCACCAATAAGGTTAGGACACGTTTTAGGGTAATTTTGTATTATTATAATATTATTTTTTAACCCTTATTTACCGGATTTACCCTTAACCATGGTAAATAAAATAATTACCGCAGTAATTATTCAAAATGTCTAAAAATTAAAGTTACCTATTTACAAAATTTGGACATCCTAATTGAAAATATGGAATCCATTTTTCTAAATTCAAAACATAGAAGTGGCAGAAATTAATTTAAAATTAATTCCCGCTGTCAAAACAAAAAGCGTGTTTTTAAGAGATAATAACTATCAAAAGATTGACACTTGTTTATGTTCGGTTCAATTGTAAAATTATGTCCAATGACCAACATTATATTAAGTGGTAAAACCATATTCTAAATATACTTTAAAACCACTCAAATTCACAATTTATCACTATTAATTATTTTGATTAAAAAAGTTGTTTTCAATTAAAATTTAGTAATTTTCACTATTCATCAAAATATGAATGTTATCAGAAAAGTACCAAAATTTCACCTTAGGATAAATTCGATATTCCGAATCCAAAAATAAAGTCCATTTTAAAATATAAAATATATATAATTTCAAAAGGTAGGTATTTCTATTCATAACGGCTAGTTTGATTGGTTACGGTGTGTTAGAACTCGGTGTTGCGTACAACACACGCTAGCGTACCGTGGAAGCTTGGGATGTTTCATTTTAAATTTTTGATGTCCTCATGTAGTCAAAAGGTTTAAAATATAGTATCTAAAAAGGGTTCTCTATTAAAATTTGGTAAAAGTGAAATACTGAAAATGAATTTGTTCTTACATTATGTCTAAGAAACTCATAATATGGATTCTAAAATTATAAGGATTATATAAAGTTTAAAATTTAGTTAACAGTATTCATAACCTCTTTTGAACAGCTTGTTTGGTAATTCATGGTGCGATTGAACTTGGTGTTGCGTGTAGTGAAAGTTATTGAATTATTTTTAAGAAATAACACACTATAAAATCTTGGGGTGTTACACATATACTTATCCTTTGGGACATCCCTAGACATTGCATAAAAATATCTCTTGGGATTTCACTAAAGTATTCGCATCCTAGTTTCGAAATATTAACTAAACCTTCTCTCTGATACCAACTGTAGAGACAAAAATCTTGACTTACATAGCAATTAAATTACTTTTGTTGAATACTAAATACATTACAAAAACAGATTCCCAAACACTGTTTTAGTTTAGTGTCTTTGGAAACTCGGAACATAATATTCTAATTATGGTGAATGATCTTAAGCATCTCCCATAAAGATCTACCCCTTTGGTTTTCTTACCTAAAACCATTATTTATATCTAAGTGGAAAGAAAACCTAAAAAGTATGAGCTCAAATGCTCAGTAATGGTAAACATGGAGAGCATAAAACAATCCCTGAACATTTGATCTTAAGAACATGAACATAAAACATCAAGATCATGAGTAATGACATAAATCATGGTAGTGCATAAGGCATATATCAAAAAGAAACATTATCCATGATAAAATAACATGGGAATAAAACATGTAATTGTTGAAACCATTAATCACATGTCATGAATTCCATAGTAGCCAAGGCATTGCTTCCAAGACCATCATAGTGGACAAAGTCACTTTCTGAATCGAGTTCACTCCTCGTTCCAGTCCCGTATCACTAAACCGGATTATCTTGCCCTTCCAGCCATGTATATCTCATGAGATATAATTTTTTACCCACTGTATTGGAGGTAGATATATGTCCCACCCACCTTATAATTAAATCGTTCTTACGTGTGCCACATCATAAACATAAATCATTCATCGTAACCCAAAGAATAAAATGTGTTTCATAAACATCATCACATCATAACATAATCCATATACAAAATGGATAACATTTCATCATAGGAAGAATCAAAACATAGAAAAAATAGACACATTATACTTTAAAATTTTTCATACTAAATAATGTCATCCTAAATGGAAAATAGTTTAGACAAAACACATGAAATGAAATCATGAGAAAAATATCCTTTCATCATTAAAATCATTTTATTTTCACAAAATTCAATTCAATTTTAAAATAAAAGGATTTTGTTTAAATAATAATGAAATATTTTAGAAGTTGACTAATGAAAATTTTGCATTATGAAACTGTAAAAATCAATTCATGCCGTATAAGTTAAGAAAACATTCTCCTCGTGCTTCTAATGGAAAAGTAAAAACGTTCTTTGTATGGTAAGCAAAATAAAGATTCATTCCATAACATATTTTAAAAGTCAAATAGGGGTAAACATGGCTTTAAATATATATGGAGGAATACTAAAAACTTTATGAAAAACATTTTTATTGACATGGATGAAAAATATAACCCTAGTAAATACTTACGTATAAGCAATCTCAGATAAAAATGATATTTCTAAAATTATCCATTACCTTAGTTCCAATTTATTCCGTACGTGTCCGAAACTCCAAAACAGTGGGTTTAGACATATTATTAACTTGTAAAAGAACTATAATATTATTTATGATATCTTATATGATTCACTAATGACTTTATATTAACCATTCTTTTGTCAATTCTATGTTAAACCAGCATTTTGGGTAAAATCGTATCATTTATCGTACGTGTTTAGACTTGTTGTTCTTGATATAATTATTACTTATGTCATGATTTACATACATCCCGAATGTAAAAAATGATTTATATATGATATATTTTCAGAATATATATATATATATCTACTTATAAAAGATAGATAAATGGAATGAAACACATCGTTCATGGAGATGGTAGGCCATACATACACCTAAACACTATTTTCAATTCCTTATTGAATTTAATGGAAGTAAGTAGATGACATATATATATATATATAAATAATTCCAGGAGCTTTATTATGTCATATATATCACTATTATTCATTATATATACTTTCTAACAATTCTTGAATGGTTAATATGGAGAATGAATCTCATTGCGTCGTGGAGACGGTAATCCGTATGTACGCACGAGTGATGATATCGTTCCCATAAATATTGAATGGAATTGAAGTAGATGATATCATTTCTCAAGATCAGTATGATATTATAATTACCAAATATAGTTATTCATTACACCATTATACCAATCCATGTAAGGTGGTTGTGGAAATATAGATTACACCACGGCATGGAGATGATATTATGTATGTACGCACGCGCGGCGATTTCGTTTTCCATAGGATGGATAAAAGGTGAAATGGGGATTTTTCATATTTATAATAACATTTAGCTATATTATTTATATTTATTTCATTACTATATAATGAAACAACTAAATAAGAGGACATAGAAGAATAATGAAACATGAAAGAATCGGTATAAGAGATTACCTCTTCTTCGATGAGCCTCCTCTTAACCTCCTCTAAGGGATCTATAGTTGGTCGTTGAAGAATACCATAA